>JASFAX010000106.1:0-500000 GCA_030737875.1 Allium sativum
AAGGGAACGATGGGTTTTATTCTGATATTCGGAATATAAACTGAATCGAGAAAAATCTAAGAAATTGTATCTAGAATTCGATCTCATTGAATTTTATAAAATAATTTATTTCTAAAAGGAATGAAAAGTTAATATTTAAAAATGGAGTTGTAATTGGATTTATAACCGAGTAATGAAATAATACACGATTAGGAATAATCGAACTGTTAAGTTGGATTTAGTAAACTGGTTTAATGTATGTTGAATATTAAATAAATGGAATTGGAATTTATACAATAAGCGAAGTTTAATGTTTATATTTAAATATAATTAAAACGAACTCGCCGCAGCGTGGCAGTTCGTAAATTGGCGTTTCGAACTTCGGTTGAGTATATAGAACTCAATTTAAGTCAGAATTCTTTGAAACAAGAATCGTCAGGACCGATTTGATAATATTTTTCTAAGTGAAGAAAAAAATCTAGATTTTTTTCTTATATATTTTGAGTTATGTCAAAATCAAATTTTTATAAAAACAACGCCATAACCATTATAAAACCATAACGGTTTATTTAATTAAAAAAAGGGGTTTAAGTAAATAAAATCTGAATCTCCATTAGAAAAATGCAGATGTGACTTGTAAAATAAATACGAACACAAGTTGTGTAAATGAAATGATTTTTGAAACAAAAATCAGTTTTTTAATAGGATTAACTAATTTGAAGAATAATTAGTTAATTGAGTTTTGAATTGAAAATGGGTGTTGGATAAGTGAATGTGATTTGTAAATTTATATTGGAAATCGAATATGAAACTTGAGTTAAAAATGGAATTCGATTTGTTATAAGCAAGTTAAAAATATATTTGAATGTGATATGTTCAAATAAAAAGTGAAATAAGCAAAAGAGCTAACTAACGAATAAATTAGCGAATTAAGTTAAAATGATTAGATTGGGTTGAAACAAATTATGAATGGACGTATATGGGTTAAACAGGTATGGAATAAAGTGTTTGAAATTTATAATTCGTGTGCCCGACATATAGGTACACGTTTAAATTCCATATGAGTTTTATGCGCCGAATCGGCAAGCCACTTGTCTTTTTAATTTTCTTTTTGAATGGAAATGGCCTAGAGAAGCGAGTTAAGTTATGGAGAAATTTTCCGAAAATTTAAGGAGTTAGAATGTTTTAAAAGAATTTTGATAACTAGAATAAATATATCAAAAGATATAGAATGCGATAAGGAAACAAAGTTAAAATAGAATATTATAAACAAAAAGGAAATCTATAATCAAATATGGTGAAATTAGAAAGAGAAACGTATACGGGTTTAAAAGTGAATAATTGGTTTTTATGACATTGATTATTCGAGGTAAGTAGTCTTATCCGTTTTGAAGTTAAGGATTTTTTCAGTCAAGTTCTGAGAGGTAGTTATACCCCAACTTGATTCATTTCATTTTGAACCGATAAATAGCAAAATCCAGTCTCGAAGAGAATTGTTTGAATAAGAGTTAGTTGGATGCAGTGTTTTGGGTTGTTATAACGATGTTTTGCACAACATTCTTTTTAACCCAAGTAAGCGGAAATTTGGAAATATAATAATAAATATTTCCCGAGTATAGAAATAAATGAATGGTCGTGGAAGAGATAAGTAATTGGAATGTTTTCCAATTATAAATAGAATTTATTTTCTAAGTATAGAAAATAAAAGAAGGCAATATATGGAAATGTTTTCCATATAGCGTAAGAGGCCAAGATGATTATCAAAAATATTATGTTAACGAATATGGATAAGGAAATGGAGAAGTGTTTTAATTAATGAAATATTAATTAAAAGGTCCAGCGATTCGTTTGATGCTTTGAGTGAATGTTTGTTTTTCTTCGATAGTTAAATAACTGACAATCGAAGTGTTTGCCAATATCGTTGTCAATATGGAGAGATCAGTTGGATTATTATCCGAGAACCACTCCGTATTGGCAGTAGCATTGTGAATTAGATTATATGAAGATAATGGAAGATGGAGTAAAGTGCAAGGGCTTTTCTATTAATGAAAATTATGCCTTCGTTTTCGTTCAAGTCCCAGAATGAATGTATATAGACGAGTGTCTGACAGAGTATTTCCAATGATCGCATATGTTGGTCTGTATAGATATATATGGTGGCGAAGAATTTATTCTTTTAGCATAATATCCAGAATATATTTATACAAACAAACTAAGGATTAACAGATTTAACAATGTGGCATTCAAAGTGATTGTGTTATCAATGAATGGAAAGTAATCGTAGCCTCAAGCCTCAACAACCGGGAAATGACAAAAATCGGGCAGGCAACATGGCTATGTGTGTAATAACCCGGAAATCTGGGCCAGTTTAAAATTTTTATTTTGGCAATTTTAGCGAATTTTGATTATTTAAAATGAATTATTTTAAATAATGACGACGAGAAATTTATTTTGAATATAATTCGAACGTATATATTATATAGTTCGTCGTTAGAATATAAATAATTATTTATATTTATAAAAGGAATTGAAAACGGCACGGTAGTTCGATAATTCGATTTCAAACTTCAAATGAATGTGCAGGATTCAAAATAAACCAGATTTTAGCGAAACCAAAGATAATAGAATCTATTTGTGAATATCTTTCCAACGAATCCAAAAAATCAAAATTTCATAGCGGGAATCAAAAGATATGTCCAGTTGAAAATTCTGAATAGTCGCTATGGAATTCAGGCCCTTAAAAATGGAAATTTTGCAAATGACCTCGGATTTCGACAAAACCACTTTTGTTGGATCCGCGATGTCAAGTTATTGCTAGGTTCCAAATGTCATAATTTTTCGAATCAATATGTGAGCGTGGCAAAGGAAAATGCGTTTGACCAGTTTCAGTTGATTTTAATCGACTGGAAAATGGCCATTTTTCAAATGGTCTCAGAATTCGACGAAACTAGTTTTGTTAGGACCGTATCGTCGATACGAAGCTAGAAAATATTTTTCAGGAATTTTTAGAGTTAGTATGTGGTCCTAGTAAATTGAAATGCGCGTTCAAATTCAATATATAGAGTTATATGTTGATTTTAACGGAAACTGATCGAAACGATCGAATCAGCTTGCGATACATATCCCATTGTGTTCGGAATGGAGGTAATTAACTTTGTACGACAGGCGGTGGGCCTCGTTTAGAGGTCGTATGAAAAAGTCAACGTTTGAAATTAAAATAAAAAAATATAAAATTCCTCCTTTCTCTCTTCCTTTTAACTTCTGCCCCCCCCCTCCCCCGTTTCTTCCAATCAGAAATCAAAAATAAAAAAAATAAAAAAGAAGAAGAAAAAAAAGGCGCAGCCGCGCCCCTGGCGATCGCCACCCCGACGCGCCGCCTGCTTGGGCGCCACCACCCTCGCCCCTCTCGGCATCTTCTCCTTCCCGCATCGATTCCCCCCTCCCCTCTTCTGCTCGACGCACGAGGCCACCAACGCCGCCTCAGGCGAGCTCCTCCGCCTCTCCACCCAATCTCCGATGCCTGAAACCCCCCTATCCTTTCTGAAAATGCAAAGGTAATTTTGCTCTATTTTATTTTATTTATTCAGTTTAAAAAGATTTTAGTGATTAAATAAAAATCGGTTTTATATATAGTGTGACGTTGTAAGAGGGTAAAAATATAATTTTTAATCTTTTAGAAGGATAAAAATATTTTTTTTATAGGGTAGAGATAATAAAAATGTAATTTTTACTATAGTAGAAGATTGAAGATATAATTTTTATTATGGTAGAGTGTTAAAAATATAATTTTTTATAAGCTAGAGTATATAAAAAATTCGATTTTTATATATTGAATAGAAAAGTAAAAATTCGATTTTTATATATTGAATAGTGAAGTAAAAATTCGATTTTCATATATTGAATAGTGAAGTAAAAATTCGATTTTTGTATATGTAGTGGCTACGGACGATGAAAGTGACAAAAGGCGAGAACAGCGAAGACTTCTACATTTGAAGTGTCGTGGAGTTGGGATAGCTTTGGTGAGAATTTCTCACTCTTCAATTTGTTTTCTAGTTAAAAATATATACTAGGATGCAGACGGTGTTTAGTAGCACCCGACACCTGTCGTCCACAGACCATGGACGGCTTGTATGCTTGTTTATTTGATTTTGATGTGTAGTTGATTGTGTGATGTGATGTGAAATGAAATAAAATATTTATATAGTTAAAAATATTTTATAGTTAAAAATATAATTTTTAACGTGTATATGAAATGAAATAAAAATAAACAAATCGGACGATTTGTTTATATACACACATTTGACTGATATTGATTGGGACGATAAATTTTACACATCGCCCAACTGCACAAATAAAATCTGTGTTTGATTGTTTGAAACCCCACACGGGTATTGGGATGATATACGACACACTAATCCCAATAATTAGTTGTATGTCGATCGATTGATTGATAGACTGTTATGAGCGTTAAATATTTATATTTGATGCTTATATAGTGTAGAATGCACTTTGGATGATGGTTGATTATTCATCGTTGTTATTGTGTACCTGTGGTGTAGAAAATCCATATAATTAACATTATATGGTAATTGATTTGGCTTCATTCTAGTTTTGAATAGAAATATTTGAAAAAGAAATATTTGAATAGAAATATTTGAAAAAGAAATATTTGAAATAGAATATTTGAAAATAGAAATATATGAAGCCGTGTTGATTAGATTGACGCCAGTTTGACGTGAACGATATTTATATCGATTTCATTCATTTTATATTGAATATCGAAAATGATTTCAAAATCTGATATTTTGAAAAGAATTGAAATTCGAATTGAAATTGAATATAAATGAATTCGAATTGAAATTGAATAGAAATGAATTCGAATTGAAATTGAATAGAAATGAATTCGAATTGAAATTGAATAGAAACGAATTCGAATTGAATTGAATGTAAAACGAATTCGAATTGAATTGAATGTAAAACGAATTCGAATTGAATTGAATGTAAAACGAATTCGAATTGAATTGAATATAAAACGAATTCGAATTGAATTGAATTTAAAACGGATTCGAATTGAATTGAATTGAAAAGAAAATGAATTCAAATCGAATTAAAATCAAAATTAAATTGAAATCAATTTGAAATGAATTTAAAACGAATTTATATTGGAATATTCAATTTTGATTTGAAATTGAATATGAAGTTGAAACCGTTTTGAAAATGAATTTAAAACGATTTATAAAGCACGTTTTGAATTGAAATCGATGAAGTATATATTATATATATAATATAATGGCCTGAATAGAACGCACCACGGCAGTTCGCGAATTTCGACCATTGACTTCGAACGGATATTGCAGGAGATCCGACCGTCGGATTCTCCTAAAACCGGAACCGTTGGGTTCGTATCGAAAAGAGCTTTATAACGAATTTTAGAAATTTGAAATCTAACGGTTGGATTTGGAATTATGTCCAAATCAAATTTGGAAAAGGTCGATGTAAGTGCAGTTCGATGGCCGTTGAAAGAAATCAACTGTACATGCCTTGATAAAATTATTGAAAATAGTAATAATTTGTGTTAAATCATAAGGAATGATTTGGGAAAATTTGGGATGAAAAACTCCATATTTGAAAAGATAAAAATAGATTTTTAACGAAATGAACTAGTTTTGAACTAGAATAAAAATTCTATTTGTTTTTAAATAAATAAATTGAATTTGAAAAGGGTTTTAAAAATAACCAGAATTTCCAATGATTGCATTGGAATGGATTTGAATCGAAATTGTCTTCGGAATATTTCGATGTTGGATTTCGTGATTATACAGATGTTGTTATGGAAATTTGAAAGATATAGATATATATATCGTTATTTCCAATACGATATCTGTTGGTCGTAGAATTTGATATTGAATATAAGCCGATATATTTTCTATTCAGAGCCTTGTATTTAATATCAAATGTGATTTGGGTTTATCGTGAATGGTGTCTTGACTAACACTGTTCTTGATCCCAGTTGAGAAAGGATTAAATCTTTTTATTTAGATTTAATGAAGTGTACCAATTAAATAATATTTAATTGAATTGATATTGATTTTTGGGTTTATCGTGAACAGTGTTTTAAAAACACTTGTTCTTTAACCCGATAATTAATGAATGTGATTTTGGGTTTATTGTGGGCCGTGTTTTAAATGACATTGGTTCTTTAACCCAGTTAAAGATAGGATATTGATTTCTGTGAAGAATAAAACTAAGTGGAGTTTTAATGAATCTTTAATTAGATTGAAAAGATCGAGAATGGAGTATCACCAGTTTTGCTCCAGGCGATAGTTAAATCTTTAATTAGATTTGAACGTGAAATGGTAATTGAATTTACCGATAACACCGTGGTGTTAGATATGAAGTATTACCAGTTTTACTTCATGGGATGAATAGGTTGGGATTGGGGAATAAAATAAATGATTACTCCGGTGTGGTTCGCTAATCCCGACTAGTTTGAATTGATATTCAAAAGAAGATTAAGGAATAAATTTAAAAGAGTTTATCTTTGATAAATTTAATGAGAACCTTTCCCAAAGAATATTCTGAATTGGAATGAGGCGTATGTTGTGTTTGTGTAACACTTGTTTAATATATACGCGAGTTATTCAGAAAGACCGGGTTTATCCCATTCTGAATAACTGTTTCGACGTGGTGTGGAAGATGAAGACGGTGGTTGAAGACCGGAAGTCTTCACATCGTTTGGGTGATTACTGATGATCTTGATTGGGCTGTACACCCAAGATGAGGGAATCAGTCGGTGGTCGCCCAGATGTGCTTGGAGATCGATAGATATGCGAGGAAAGTGCCTCCGGTTTCGTTCAGACCCAGAATGGAATTGTAAATGGACTGTGTGTCTGACATTGGATTTCATTCTTTGTGACTGATATCGGTTGCATAGAGTGGTTTGCCTGTGTGGCATGCTAAGATGCAAATGATCAAGGCTTCTGTTGAAAAGTAAAGTCTTGTGGTTGATGATCAAAGCACCGCTTGTGTGGCATAGCTTTGTGTAACGTGGATTCGCGAGCCTCACACCCCGGTTGTGAACCAAAAACGGGAGAGGACCTCAGGGAGGACATGCGTTTCTTTCTAGCTAGGGTGGTGTCAGTGACCTACCAGCCCTGACATTTATATACTTTTCACCTGTGTGGTTGTTGCTGTTGCGAGGCGCCTCGGTTAGATCGGACGATCCGGGTCCGATGGAGCCATTCGTTGGCTCATTTACTCCCCAACGGGCAGGGAAATGTAGTGTTCAGGCATAATAATCCACATTGGTGGACCGGCCCTGACGATCCAAGGCTTGCCTGCGCGCTTGCCTGAGGCTCGCGCTAGAGAGTCTCGAATCGGTAGAGGATGATCCATAGCCTCGGTTCATAGACGGAAATCCAATTTCCAAATACGTGACATTTGCGGTTTTGATTGTAGAGCCTAGTATGGCGACATGATATATGGTACCCATGCCGTCTATGATTGATATTTATGATTGAAATTGTTTTAAACACTATACACTTATTATAGTATCAAATGATTTGTTTTAAACGTATCAAGCATTCTTTGGCTGTTATAAGGGAAAACCCTGTCCCCCGGCTTGCGTTGCATTGTGTGATAGGACCTGGGTCTTATAATAGCTTCATTTTTCTTTATTTAGCATTGCGATATTTGTTTTATACACTGGTATTCTTGGGAGGAAACCTGTTCCGTGTTATACGGCATGGTCCCTTGATTTATCTAACTTTAAAAATAAAGATTAATAACTGTTTTAGTTCTCACACCAGTCACAGGACTGACCTGGAGTTTATTGTTTTTAACCTAAACTCTGGGTGCCCTTATTTTGACATGGGCAGCTAGTTGTTTTGGTTTTGCAGATTTATATTCACATGATCCTGGTTTACAGCTGGAATAATATCCGGAAAGCTTTGTATCTGTATATCTCTTCTAGTTTTGTATTGTTTTCCGTTGCTATGTATTTAAATGTAATCTAAATCTCTGATATTTCTGTGTAATATTTGTTCATTTATACTCTGTATATTCTAGTAATCTGATGGAATTGTTGTAATATACAATGAAATGTTCTTCCATCTGCGTTCTATTTTGTGGCTTGTTCTCGAACTATCCGCACTTTCCTTCACGGGGAAGTTACGGGATTTCACAGTTAGTATCAGAGCTTTGGTTTACAAAGCTCAGAGAACAGGACACATTAGAACCATACGAAAGAATTCATCAGATATTGGATTAGTAATATCCAAGTAGAATGACTCATTATAGATAGGATCAGCAGTATCCTAGAACGAGTGTGAAGAGTATATTTTTAAAATGAAAAAAAAATTGTTTTGAAAATTTAAATCGTTGTATACGTATTTGAATATTTATTTCATATTGATTAGGACAATCCAATATATAAAGATTTTGCATATACGCCTTGCAAACATGTATTTGAAGTTTTTATATACTGGATAGATATAGAATTACACTCTAGTCGCCCGGGGGTGATTCTGATGATTGATATATGATCATCAGAATTTATATTCGAGTGACGAACGTGTAATATCTATATATTTCCTATTGACTGGTGTGAGAACCGAAATTAGATAGGGCTTATTGTTGTGATTTTGCATCAAAAATCTGATTTTTAGACTATATATCAAAGTTATGAATTTGAAAAGCTAATCAACTAATTGATTGCTGATTGTGTTGTTTGATTATAGTTTGATTAATTAAAATGTTGAACCTTTAGCCAAATTGTATCAAATAGTGAATTGTATTGAAAATTGGTCGCATTTGCTTGCATATACTTGTACTTACATTGAACAGGTCATAACAAAGAGGCTAGAGCAGAAGAACAAAATTGTTTGCCCGACAAATAGGTACATGTTTACCATAATTTACTGTTTTGTTTGGGTGATGATGATTTTATGAGCCGATTGGCTTTTTCTTTTTCTTTTTGAGATCAGAAGGCCTGTATGGCAATTTCGGGATTTTCCCGTGCTCCCACTGCAGGGGAGGTTATGGCGAAAATTTTCGAAAATTTAGGGTGTTAGCCAAATTTTTGAAAAATTTGAAAAGTTCTTAGAAACTGAAAAGTTGAAGAACTTAAGCCGTAATCAAAATAATGAAAGTTGAGTTGATTTGTGAAACAACTTTCGGCTTTGTTCCTTTTCGGGGACGAAAAGTTTTAAGTGGGGGAGATTGTAATAACCCGGAAATCTGGGCCAGTTTAAAATTTTTATTTTGGCAATTTTAGCAAATTTTGATTATTTAAAATGAATTATTTTAAATAATGACGAAGAGAAATTTATTTTGAATATAATTCGAACGTATATATTATATAGTTCGTCGTTAGAATATAAATAATTATTTATATTTATAAAAGGAATTGAAAACGGCGCGGTAGTTCGATAATTCGATTTCAAACTTTAAATGAATGTGCAGGATTCAAAATAAACCGGATTTTAGCGAAACCAAAGATAATAGAAACTATTTGTGAATATCTTTCCAACGAATCCGAAAAATCAAAATTTCATAGCGGGAATCAAAAGATATGTCCAGTTGAAAATTCTGAATAGTCGCTATGGAATTCAGGCCCTTAAAAATGGAAATTTTGAAAATGACCTCGGATTTCGACGAAACAACTTTTGTTGGATCCGCGATGTCAAGTTATTACTAGTTTCCAAATTTCATAATTTTTCGAATCAATATGTGAGCGTGGCAAAGGAAAATGCGTTTGATCAGTTTTAGTTGATTTTGATCGACTAGAAAATGGCCATTTTTCAAATGGTCTCAGAATTCGACGAAACTAGTTTTGTTAGGACCGTATCGTCTATACGAAGCTAGAAAATATTTTTCAGGAATTTTTAGAGTTAGTATGTGGTCCCAGTAAATTGAAATGCGCGTTCAAATTCAATATATAGAGTTATATGTTGATTTTAACGGAAACTGATCGAAAGGATCGAATCAGCTTGCGATACATATCCCATTGTGTTCGGAATGGGGGTAATTAGCTACGGACGACAGGTGGTGGGCCTCGTTTAGAGGTCGTATGAAAAAGTCAACGTTTGAAATTAAAATAAAAAAATATATATATAAAATTCCCCCTTTCTCTCTTCCTTTTAATTTCTGCCCCCGCCCCCCCCCCCCCCCCGTTTCTTCCAATCAGAAATCAAAAATAAAAATAAAAATAAAAGAAGAATAAGGCGCAACCGCGCCCCTGGCGATCGCCACCCCGACGCGCCGCCTGCTAGGGCGCCACCACCCTCGCCCCTCTCGGCATCTTCTCCTTCCCGCATCGATTCCCCCTCCCCTCTTCTACTCGACGCACGAGGCCACCAACGCCGCCTCAGGCGAGCTCCTCCGCCTCTCCACCTAATCTCCGACGCCTGAAACCCCCCTACCCTTTCTGAAAATGCAAAGGTAATTTTGCTTTATTTTATTTTATTTATTCAGTTTAAAAAGATTTTAGTGATTAAATAAAAATCGGTTTTATATATAGTGTGACGTTGTAAGAGGGTAAAAATATAATTTTTAATCTTTTAGAAGGATAAAAATATATTTTTTATAGGTTAGAGATAATAAAAACGTAATTTTTACTATAATAGAAGATTGAAGATATAATTTTTATTATGGTAGAGTGTTAAAAATATAATTTTTATAAGCTAGAGTATATAAAAAATTCGGTTTTTATATATTGAATAGCAAAGTAAAAATTCGATTTTTATATATTGAATAGCAAAGTAAAAATTCGATTTTTATATATTGAATAGCAAAGTAAAAATTCAAATTTTATATATTGAATAGCAAAGTAAAAATTCGATTTTTATATATTGAATAGTGAAGTAAAAATTCGATTTTTATATATTGAATAGTGAAGTAAAAATTCGATTTTTGTATATGTAGTGGCTACGGACGATGAAAGTGACAAAAGGCCAGAACGGCGAAGACTTCTACATTTGAAGTGTCTTGGAGTTGGGATAGCTTTGCTGAGAATTTCTCACTCTTCAATTTGTTTTCTAGTTAAAAATATATACTAGGATGCAGACGGTGTTTAGTAGCACCCGACACCCGTCGTCCACAGACCATGGACGGCTTGTATGCTTGTTTGTTTGATTTTGATGTGTAGTTAATTGTGTGATGTGAAATGAAATAAAATATTTATATAGTTAAAAATATTTTATAGTTAAAAATAGAATTTTTAACATGTATATGAAATGAAATAAAAATAAACAAATCGGACGATTTGTTTATATACACACATTTGACTGATATTGATTGGGACGATAAATTTTACACATCGCCCAACTGCACAAATAAAATCTGTGTTTGATTGTTTGAAACCCCACACGGGTATTGGGATGATATACGACATACACTAATCCCAATAATTAGTTGTATGTCGATCGATTGATTGACAGACTGTTATGAGCGTTAAATATTTATATTTGATGCTTATACAGTGTAGAATGCACTTTGGATGATGGTTGATTATTCATCGTTGTTATTGTGTACCTGTAGTTTAGAAAATCCATATAATTAACATTATATGGTAATTGATTCGGCTTCATTCCAATTTTGAATAGAAATATTTGAAAAAGAAATATTTGAATAGAAATTTTTGAAAAAGAAATATTTGAAATAGAATATTTGAAAATAGAAATATATGAAGCCGTGTTGATTAGATTGACGCCAGTTTGATGTGAACGATATTTATATCGATTTCATTCACTTTATAATGAATATCGAAAATGATTTCAAAATCTGATATTTTGAAAAGAATTGAAATTCGAATTGAAATTGAATAGAAATGAATTCGAATTGAAATTGAATAGAAATGAATTCGAATTGAAATTGAATAGAAATGAATTCGAATTGAAATTGAATAGAAACGAATTCGAATTGAATGTAAAACGAATTCGAATTGAATTGAATGTAAAACGAATTCGAATTGAATTGAATGTAAAACGAATTCGAATTGAATATAAAACGAATTCGAATTGAATTGAATTTAAAACGGATTCGAATTGAATTGAATTGAAAAGAAATTGAATTCAAATCGAATTAAAATCGAAATTGAATTGAAATCAATTTGAAATGAATTTAAAACGAATTTATATTGGAATATTCAATTTTGATTTGAAATTGAATATGAAGTTGAAACCGGTTTGAAAATGAATTTAAAACGATTTATAAAACACGTTTTGAATTGAAATCGACGAAGTATATATTATATATATAATATAATGGCCTGAATAAAACGCGCCGCGCCGCGGCAGTTCGCGAATTTCGACCATTGACATCGAACGGATATTGTGGGAGATCCGACCGTCGGATTCTCCTAAAACCGGAACCGTTGGGTTCGTATCGAAAAGAGATTTCTAAAGAATTTTAGAAATTTGAAATCTAACGGTTGGATTTGGAATTATGTCCAAATCAAATTAGGAAAAGGTAGCTGTAAGTGCAGTTCGATGGCCGTAGAAGGAAATCGACTGTACGGGCCTTGTTAAATTATTAAAAACAGTAATAATTTGTGTAAAATCATAAGGAATGATTTGGGAAAATTTGGGATGAAAAACTCCATATTTGAAAAGATAAAAATAGATTTTTAACGAAATGAACTAGTTTTGAACTAGAATAAAAATTCTATTTGTTTTTAAATAAATAAATTGAATTTGAAAAGGGTTTTAAAAATAACCAGAATTTCCAATGATTGCATTGGAATGGATTTGAATCGAAATTGTCTTCGGAATATTTCGATGTTGGATTTCGTGATTATACAGATGTTGTTATGGAAATTTGAAAGATATAGATATATATATCGTTATTTCCAATACGATATCTGTTGGTCGTAGAATTTGATATTGAATATAAGCCGATATATTTTCTATTCAGTGCCTTGTATTTAATATCAAATGTGATTTGGGTTTGTCGTGAATGGTGTCTTGACTAACACTATTCTTGAACCCAGTTGAGAAAGTATTAAATCTTTTTATTTATATTTAATGAAGTGTACCAATTAAATAATATTTAATTGAATTGATATTGATTTTTGGGTTTATCGTGAACAGTGTTTTAAATAACACTTGTTCTTTAACCCGATAATTAATGAATGTGATTTTGGGTTTATTGTGGGCCGTGTTTTAAATGACATTGGTTCTTTAACCCAGTTAAAGTTAGGATATTAATTTCTGTGAAGATTAAAACTAAGTGGAGTTTTAATGAATCTTTAATTAGATTGAAAAGATCGAGAATGGAGTATCACCAGTTTTGCTCCAGGCGATAGTTAAATCTTTAATTAGATTTGAACGTGAAATGGTAATTGAATTTACCGATAACACCGTGGTGTTAGATATGAAGTATTACCAGTTTTACTTCATGGGATGAATAGGTTGGGATTGGGGAATAAAATAAATGATTACTCTGGTGTGGTTCGCTAATCCCGACTAGTTTGAATTGATATTCAAAAGAAGATTAAGGAATAAATTTAAAAGAGTTTATCTTTGATAAAATTAATGAGAACCTTTCCCAAAGAATATTCTGAATTGGAATGAGGCGTATGTTGTGTTTGTGTAACACTTATTTAATATATACGCGAGTTATTCAGAAAGACCGGGTTTATCCCATTCTGAATAACTGTTTTGACGTGGTGTGGAAGATGAAGACGGTGGTTGAAGACCGGAAGTCTTCACATCGTTTGGGTGATTACTGATGATCTTGATTGGGCTGTACACCCAAGATGAGGGAATCAGTCGGTGGTCACCCAGATGTGCTTGGAGATCGATGGATATGCGAGGAAAGTGCCTTCGGTTTCGTTCAGACCCAGAACGGACTTGTAAATGGACTGTGTGTTTGACATTGGATTTCATTCTGTGTGACTGATATCGGTTGCATAAAGTGGTTTGCCTGTGTGGCATGCTAAGATGCAAATGATCAAGGCTTATGTTGAAAAGCAAAGTCTTGTGGTTGATGATCAAAGCACCTCCTGTGTGGCATAGCTTTGTGTAACGTGAATTCGCGAGCCTCACACCCCGGTTCTGAACCAGAAACGGGAGAGGACCTCAGGGAAGACATGCGTTTCTTTCTAGCTAGGGTGGTGTCAGTGACCTACCAGCCCTGACATTTATATACTTTTCACCTGTGTGGTTGTTGCTGTTGCGAGGCGCCTCAGTTAGATCGGATGATACGGGTCCGATGGAGCTATTCGTTGATCATTTATGCCCCAAAGGGCGGGGAAACGTAGTGTTCAGGCATAATAATCCACATCGGTGGACCGGCCCTGACGATCCAAGGCTTGCCTGCGCGCTTGCCTGAGGCTCGGGCTAGAGAGTCTCAAATCGGTAGAGGACGATCCCTAGCCTCGGTTCATAGACGGAAATCCAATTTCCAAATACGTGACATTTGTGGTTTTGATTGTAGAGCCTAGTATGGCGACATGATATATGGTACCCATGCCGTCTATGATTGATATTTATGATTGAAATTGTTTTAAACACTATACACTTATTATAGTATCAAATGATTTGTTTTAAACGTATCAAGCATTCTTTGGCTGTTATAAGGGAAAACCCTATCCCCCGGCTTGCGTTGCATTGTGTGATAGGACCTGGGTCTTATAACAGCTTCATTTTTCTTTATTTAGCATTGCGCTGTTTGTTTTATACACTGGTATTCTTGGGAGAAAACCTGTTCCGTGTTATACGGCGTGGTCCCTTGATTTACCTAACTTTAAAAATAAAGATTAATAACTGTTTTAGTTCTCACACCAGTCACATGACTGACCTGGAGTTTATTGTTTTTAACCTAAACTCTGGGTGCCCTTATTTTGACATGGGCAGCTAGTAGTTTTGGTTTTGCAGATTTATATTCACAGGATCCTGGTTTACAGCTGGAATGATATCCGGAAAGCTTTGTATCCGTATATCTCTTCTAGTTGTGTATTGTTTTCCGTTGCTATGTATTTATATGTAATCTAAATCTCTGATATTTCTGTGTAATATTTATTCATTTATACTCTGTATATTCTAGTAATCTGATGGAATTGTTGTAATATACAATGAAATGTTCTTCCGTCTGCGTTCTATTTTGTGGCTTGTTCTCGAACTATCCGCACTTTCCTTCACGGGGAAGTTACGGGATTTCACAATGTGGGTAAATCCCATTAGGTTGTATTATCACCTATCTAGAGAAATTCATTTAATTCCTTATTCTATTCGATGTTGTCCCATTCGTGAAAACAGTTGCTGATCCCAACCGTTAGTGATTTACATTCGATACACTCAAGCAAAATGAGTGGTCGGTCATGTGTTGCCAGGTTACAAGATGTTCTTGTTGAACCCAGTGTATTCTCCTCTAGAGATACACTACCGAAAGGTGGTTCCATACCTTGTCATAGTTGGAAATTCATTACCCAATAAGTGCTCGCGATTTTAATTGTATATTATGTATGTGGAACATGAGATGAAAGCGTTCCACTAGATTTCTAATTATTTGATTTAGACACTATTATAGTATCAAAAGAGTTTTGATATAAAGGTTATCGTTTTCTTTCAAAAGGATTTGAAAGTTAAATCAATTGTTTTGGATTCTCATAAGGGAAAACCTGTTCCGTAATATAAGGCGTGGTCTTATGAGATATCGTTTATTTTTGCAAACTGTTTTAAATTGTTTACTCATACCAGTCCCATGACTAACCTAGAGTTTATTTTTTATTTTTATTTTACCTGAACTCTTGGGTGCCCAAATTTGTACGGGCAGTCGAGCAGTTCAGGATTTTACAGATCTATCTAAAGGAGCTTGGAGTAGGAGGCTTCAGTGTTAGATATATAGTATTTTTATTTCCGCTGTATTGTAAGTGTTGTACTCTGATAATTTTATGTTATATAGTTAAAATTTTGTATTTCAAAAGTTATGATATAATATATTTTGTTCTGTTGCGATGTGAATTCTGTGTTGTTATTTATGTTCTTCTTCTATCTTTTTCTTCAAAAAACAAAATGATTCGTATTTCTATGATATTTGGCTTGGATGTGTGATGTATGTAGTCAACTCAGATAGTATGGATTTGCGGGCCATTACAGAACTGGTTTCATCGAATTCTGAATCTGCTTGTGAAACTTCATTTTTAATTTGAAACGGTTAAATAATATGTAACGATACGGATTTCGCCCGGGCCTATTCGATCGTTAAATCGACCAAGACCGTTCGAATCCGTATACGCTAACTCTAGGCATACAACACATCAGAACAAATAACATAAGACTTTTATAAACATCATAATAATGTTACATTACAGTATAGAATTATTAGAGTGTATCAAAAATACAGTGGAAGATCAATTTACATCAAATGTAATACAATTCACAGCGGAAAATAAATAAAATAACACAGTGGAAGACTATCAATGATCTGGACACAATTTTAAGCTTCAATCCAGAATCCTGCTCATATATCTGCAACATAAACTACTCGACTGCCCATGTGGAAAATAGGGGCATCCGAGTTTGCAAGGGAAAAGCAAACCACAGGTCAGTCATGGGACTGGTGTGAGAAAATCTAAACAGTTATAAACTTATATAAATGATAAGGCGAATCACAGGACCACGCCGCTAACACGGAACGGGTTTACCCCCATGAATGCTAGTGTATCAACAACAATCAATATAGATATATGGATTTACTATGCATCAATCAACATGCAATTTCACAATCTACCCGTTTAGATTAATCACCACACTTAGATTTTCCAAATCAATTCAGTTTACAGAAATTATTCCTTTGAACTTTATTTCCCAATTTCTATTTTAATTCATTTCAAATACATATCTAACTTTTATATCAAAGTAGATTTCACTTCGGGATTTCAAACCAAATCTTTGGAAATATGAATTCCAAAACATAACAATGCATACAAACATATATGCAACCAAATATCGGGCTCCCCTCATACAAGGCAAAGGGCACGTACCTAAGCAACTCGATATATATATACATATACATACATATATATATATATATATATATATATATATATATATATGCACCTCCCACAAATGGAGCAGGCTACACACTGAACACTCACCCTAAGGCAATGGATCCCACCCATACTTTTAGTAGACCGGGTTACCAAATCTTTAGCCACGTACCAAATCATTTCATATCCCGAAGTAGGAAAAATCATTTCACAACATAATAATCACAAGTACTTTCATAATATAGTATTTCACATCAGCAGTTCACTCATATGATTAGTCACTACTAATCACATAAACTTTGAGCTCGTACGTCTCAAAGAAGGGTGTTAAGCAAGAGAATAAATTCTCCGCCAGCAAACAGATACATCATCAATAGCAACTAATCGGATACGCGATGAACCACAATGTAAAACCATAATACATTTCTAAATCATTTTAGAAATCATTGGGTTTTAGGCCTCGAAATCCATTCTGTTTTATAAAACATTCCCTGTCCAAAATCGGGAATATATTTCTTTTCACTTTAAAAAACATCATTTCAAAATCATTCATTAAGTTTAAAATGAACACATTGCTAAACACCTTATCGTCAAATCGTGAAGTGTTTGACAAGGCGTTAGCACATAGATATTTCTACCCAACCCAATGCTAAATGTAAAAGCATATTTTGCTCATAAACTGGTCGAGCACAATCCCAACAATCAATCAATCCAATTTGACATTAAATATAAGGTTTTGAATAGAGATAGTATTGACTTATATTCAACATCAAATCCTGAAACCAATAGATATCATATTGGTAATAACGATATCGATATCTTCCAAATTCCCATCACAATATCCGTATAATCACGGAATCCAATATCGAAATATTCCGAATATTATTTCCATTCCAAACCATCCCAATTTATTCGTTGGAAAATTCTAGTTATTTAAAACCGTTCTTAATCCAATTTATTTATTTAAAAATAATCGGATTATAATTCGATTTAATAACTTGTTCATTTCGATAAAAATATATTTTTATCTTTTAAAATATGGAATTTTTCATCCCAATTCTTTTCAAATCATTTCTTTTGATCATACACAAATTATTAATATTTTTAATAATTTTATCAACGTCCGTACAGTCGATTTCCATAAACGGTCATCGAACTGCACTTACAACGACCTTTTCCTATTTTGATTTGGATATAATTCCAAATCCAACCGTTAGATTTCAAATCCCTTGTAATAACCCGGAAATCCGAGCCAATTTAAAATTTTTATTTTGGCAATTTTAGCGAACTTTTAATATTTGAAATGAATTATTTTAAATAATAATGAAGAGAAATTTATTTCGAATAGAATTAGAATGTATATATTTATATAGATCGTCGTTAGAATATAAATATTTATTTCAAGTTATAAAAGGAATTGAAAATGGCGCGGTAGTTCGAAAATTCGATTTCAAATTTCAAATGAGTGTACAGGATTCAAAATAAATCGGATTTTAGCGAAACCAAAAATATTAGAATCTATTTGAGAATATCTTTCCAACGATTCAGAGAAATCGAAATTTCATAGCGGAAATCAAAAGTTGTGCCCATTTGAAAATTCAGAATAATCGCTATGTAATTCGGGCCCTTAAAAATGGAAATTTTGCAAACGACCTCGGTTTTCGACGAAACTACTTTTGTTGGATCCGTGATGTCAAGTTATTTCTAGGTTTCAAAATTCATAATTTTCTGAATCAATATGTGAGCGTGGCAAAGGAAAACGCGTTTGACCAGTTTTAGTTGATTTTAATCGACTGGAAAATGGCCATTTTTCAAACGGTCTCAGAATTTGACGAAATTAGTTTTGTTAGGACCGTATCGTCAATACAAAGTTAGAAAATATTTTTTTGGGATTTTTATAGACTGTATGTGGCCCCGCTAAATTGAAATGTGCGTTTAAATTGAATATATAAAGATTTATATTTTGAATTCAACGGAAACTGATCATAGCGGTTGAATTGGCCTGCGATACATATCCCATTGTGTTTGGAATGGGGGTAAATAGTTAGGGGCGACAGTCGGCGAGTCTCGTTTGGAGTTCGTGTTAAAAAGGTTACTTTTATAAACTATTAAAATATTTAAATTAAATAAACCCCTCCTCCCCTTTTCTTTTGAAAGTCAACCACCCCTACGTTCAAAATCAGAAATAGAAATAAAAATAAAAATGGAAGGGTGGGATCGCGATGTCGTCGCCCCTAGGGAATCACCGCCGCCACCGTGCGGTTCAGCCGCACCCCCCCTCGGACGGCCGCCGCCGGGTGAACTGCTCTGCCCCTCCTCCCGTTGCTCCCTCTCTCCTCTCCTCTAAAGCCCCCCCAAATCGAACGTGAACCCCAAACCACCCAAACCTCCTTCTAAAACGCGACCGCCCAGAGCCGAGCCGAGCACCGCAGCCAACGACCCCACCTCCGACGCCTGCACCCCCTGCCGCGACACCAGCAGCGAAACCCATCCCCCCTCCTTCAATTAAAGGTAAATCTATATTTTTCATTATTTCGTTTGTTTCTTAGAGGAAAAATAAAATAAAATAGGATTTTAAATGATGAATAGGTGTAACAACCCGGAAATTATGAGCCAATTTAAAATTTTTGTTTTGGCAATTTTGATGAATTTTGAATATTTAAAATGATTTATTTTAAATAGTAACGACGAGAAATTTAATTCGAATAGAATTCGAACGTATATATTTATATAGATCATCGTTAGAATATAAATATTTTATTTTAATTATATAACGAGCCTGAAATGGCGCGGTAGTTTGAAAATTCGATTTCAAATTTCAATTGAGCATACCGGGTGCAAAATAAACCAGATTGTGATAGCCCGTAACTTCCCCGGTAAGGAAAGCCCGGATTACCTTGAGGACACGACAAAATAGAACGTAAACAAAAGAACATTTCATTGTTATTACAACAATTCCTTCAGAATACAAGAATATACAGAGTGTGAATGAATAAAATACATTCGATAAATATCAGAGATTACAATAAATTACATAGCAGCGAAAAAACAATACAAAACACAACTAAAAGTGATACACGGATACAGAGCTTTCCGAGCATCGTTCCAGCTGTAAATCAGGATCTTGTGAATATAAATCTACAAAACCAAAACTACTAGCTGCCCGTGTCGAAAATAGGGGCACCCAGAGTTTAGGTTAAAACAATAAACTCCAGGTCAGTCATGTGACTGGTGTGAGAACTAAAACAGTTATTTAAAATTTTACTTTAAAAGAGAGTAATTCAAGGGACCACGCCGTATAACACGGAATGGGTTTCCTCCCAAGAATACCAGTGCATATAAATAAACAGCGCAATGCTTTTTCTAAAAATGAAGCCATTATAAGACCCAGGTCCCATCACACAATGCAACGCAAGCCGGAGGATAGGGTTTTCCCTTATATTAGCCAAACATGCTTAATACGTTTAAAACAAATCATTTGATACTATGTCGCCATAAGTGCCCCATCCCACTATGTCGCCATACTAGGCTCTACAAATAAAACCGAAATACACGTATTGGAAATGGATTTCCGTCATGAGTCGAGGCAAGGGGCAAGCTCCTCTCCGCTTCAAGACACTCTAGCAAATGCCTCAGGACTACACACTCTGGGTAACCCCTGGATCTTCAGGGTCGGTCCTCTCTTACTTTTGAGGATTAGTTATTCCTGAACACACATTTCCCGGTCCTTACAGACCTATATCCGAGGAGCCTCGTATCCAACAACCACACAGGTGAAAAGTATATAAATGTCAGGGCTGGTAGGTCACTGACACCACCCTAGCTAGAAAGAAACGTCGTGCTCTCCCTGCAGTCACTATCCCGTTTTTGACTCATACCGAGGTGTGAGGCTCGCGAATTCACGTTATACACAAAGCTACGCCACACAGGTCGTGCTTTGATCATCAACCACAAGACTTTGCTTTTCAACAGAAGCCCTGATCAATTGCCACTTACGCGTGCCACACTGGCAATTCACTCCATGCGACTGATGTCCATCGATATACAACCTCTGAGCTCGTACGTCTCAGAGAAGGGCGTTAAGCAAAAGAATAAATTCTCCGCCACCAAACAGATATATATTTAATAGAGATCAATCAACACAGAATAAAATCCAATGTCAGACACACAGTCCATTTACAAGTTCGTTCTAGGTCTGAACGAAACAGGAGGCACTTTCCTCGCATATCCATCGATCTCCAAGTACGTTTGGATGATCACCAACTGATTCCCTCATCTAGGGTGTACAACCCAATCAAGATCATCAATAATCACCCAAACGATGTGAAGACTTCCGGTCTTCGACCACCGTCTTCATCTTTGACATTTCGTTGGATCAGTTATTCAGAATGGGTATAAACCCGGCCTTTCCGAACAACCCGTGTATATTAAAAACAAATGTTACACAAACACAACATACGCCTCATTCCAGTTCATTAATCACTAACCGTAAATCAGTAAGAGAGCAATTCCCCAAATATTAACCTCGAAGGCCGAAACCAACATCAGATCAATACCCAGGAAACCATTCTTCTTAACTAACCTACAGCTAGTTTCTAAATTTCAATTCTTAGGGAAAGGTTCCCATTAATTTTATCAAATATAAATTCTATAAAATTTATTCTTCAATCTTCCATTGGATGTCATATCAAACCAAATTATGGTTTTCCAAACTAGTCGGGATTAGCGAACCACACCGAAGTAATTATTTATTTTATTTCCCAATCCCAACCTATTCATCCCACGAAGCAAAACTGGTAATACTCCATATCTAACACCATAGTGTTATTGGTAAAATTAATTACCATTTCACGTTCAAATCTAATTAAAGATTTAACTATCGCTTTGGAGCAAAACAGATGATACTCCATTCTCGCTCATTTTCCAAATTTGACAATTTAAATTTTCAATTAACATTTCAATCTAATTGCAGATTCATTAAAACTCCTTTTACTGGGTTAAAGAAATAATGTCATTTAAAACACAGTTCACGATAAACCCAAATCACATTCTATTTATTATCGGGTTAAAGAACAAGTGTTATTTAAAACACCGTTCACGATAAACCCACAAATCAATTCTAATTCAATTCCAATCAAATGTTTTAGAAATTCCGATTATTTAAAACCCCTTTCGAATCCAATTTATTTATTGAAAAATAATTGGGTTTTAAATTTAGTTCAAAACTAGTTCATTTCGATAAAAATCCATTTTTATCTTTACAAATGTGGGAATTTTCATCCTAGTTCTTCACAAATCATTTCCTATGATTTAACACAAATTATTACTATTTTTAATAATTTTATCGAGGCCCGTACAGTCGATTTCCAACAACGGCCATCGAACTGCACTTACAACGACCTTTTCCAAATTTGATTTGGACGTATCTCCAAATCCAACCGTTAGCTTTCAAATTTCTAATATTCGTTAGAAAGCTCTTTATGATACGAACCCAACGGTTCTGGTTTTAGGAGAATCCGACGGTCGGATCTCCCGTAATGTCCGTTCAAAATAAATGGTCGAAATTCACGAACTGCCGCGGCGTGGCGCGTTCTATTCAGGCCATTATATTATATATATAATATATATTTCGTCGATTTCCTTTTAAAACGTATTTTATAAATCGTTCTAAATTCGTTCTAAAAACATTTCAACTTCCATTTTAAAATCAAATCAAAATTGAATTTTTCCTTATAAATTCGTTTTAAATTCATTTCAATTCAATTCAAATTTCAATTCAATTTGAATTCATTTCAAATTGATTTTTTTCTATTTCAATTCGTTTTTAATTCAATTCAATTCGAATTCGTTTTATATTCAATTCAATTCGAATTCGTTATATATTCAATTCAATTCGAATTTCTTTTATATTCAATTCAATTATAAAAACGAATATAATCGATATAAATATCGTTCGCGTCAAAATAGCGCATCTCTAATCAACACGGCTTTATATATTTCAATAATTCTGTTATTCTATTCAACAAATGAATATTTATCCTATTCAATACATGAATCTATATTTTTGTCAACACAAGACTAATCTCAACGAATGAGTAGTGTCCACGTGTGACTGTTTTTGTTATTTAATATATTTTATAAAAATTATGGTATCTATCATTTGATTTCAAATCAGACTCCAACCGTAAATTAGTAAGAGAACGATTCCCTGAATATTAACCCCGAAGGCCGAAACAAACATCAGATCAATGTCCAGGAGACCACTCATCTTATCTATTTTCCAGTTAGTTTCTAATTTTATATATGATAAAGATGTAAATTTTATTATTAAAATATTTCGTTCAACACATGACTAATCTCAACGGATGAGTACGGTCAACACATGAACCTTTATTTTATAATGATAAAGATGTAAATTTTATTGTTAAAATATTTCGTTCAACGCATGGCTAATCTCAATGGATGAGTACTGTAAACACAAGAACCTTTATTTTATAAAGAAGTTGGTTTCTAATTTTATAAATGATAAAGATGTAAATTTTATCGTTAAAATATTTCGTTCAACACATGACTAATCTCAATGGATGAGTACTGTCAACACATGAACCTTTATTTTAAAATATTCTTTGTTTTTTCAATTGGAATGAGGCCCAATCAATTACCATATAAAGTTAATTATATGGATTCTGTACAACACATGTATATAATAGCAACGATAAATAATCAATCATCATCCAAAGCGCACTACACTGTATAAGCATCAAATATAGATATCTAACGCTTATAACAGCCTATTGATCCATCGATCGACATATAACTAATTACTGGGATTAGTGTATGTCGTATTTTATCCCAATACCCGTGTGGGGTTTCAAACAATCAAACACAGATTTTATTTGTGCAGTTGGGCGATGTGTAAAATTTATCGTCCCAATCAATGTCCTTCAAATAGGTGTACATAAACAAACCGTCCGGTTTGTAAATGAATATTTATTTATTCATATTCACGTTAAAAATTATATTTTTAACGACCATAATATTTTATTCAACCTATGAATATTCTATTCGGTTCATTTATTAAATAAAATGATATCTTTATTTTTCTAACTTATTTTACAAAATTTCGGCGGCATAACTGTAATGACCCGCATTGTCACGGGTACTATAATTAATTTATTTAATTATATAAATAGTGATTTAGGGAATATAATCGTCGTTAATTAAATTATAGTGAATATTTAATTAAATTAAAATAATAAATTAAATAATATATTTAATTCTGAAATAATCAAAATTAGTTGAAATGACGATATGGTGTGAACCAGACCATCTGTGATATATAATTCAGCTTGGAATTGAATTTGAATAACGAATATATTCAATCGACGATAGTTTGAACGTATAATTATATTATAATTAAAATCGAGCTTGAAATGGCGCTGCAGTTCGCGATTTGGCGATTTGAACTTCAATTGAATGTACAGGATTCGTTTTAAGCCGGATTTCTGTGAAACAAGAAACGTGTGGAGCTGGTGGAGTATATCCTTCTAGTGGAAGAGAAAAATCGGGATTTCATCGTGTAGATTTTGATTCACGTCCAAATCAAATTTTAGAAAAGTCGCAGTAGAATTCCTTTATAAATTATAAAGGAATTATTTATATTTTTAAAAGAAATTTCAATATAAATCGAATATCGGGTTGACCCAGATTGAAGTATCGAGTTAGAAATCAATATAGGATTATTCTGAAGCTGTACAGTATCCCTCTATGAATATAGACGACAATATTTAATTTTAAATATTAAATTTAATTATATTTAAATATATTTATATATTTAAATGGGTCATCCAGAGCTTTAAAAATAGCCACTTTTGCAAACGAAGTCGGAATTCGACGAAACTAGTTTTGTTGGATCCGCAGTGTCGAATTATTGCTAGATGTCAGTTTCCGTGATTTTTAGAGTCACTGTGTGGCCGTACGGATTTTTAGAGTGAAAAACAATTAGTATTTGACAGTTAAAAATACGCTGTGTGGGCATACGAAGTCGGAATTCGACGAAACCAGTTTCGTTAGGACCGTAATGTCGAACTGTAGTTGCATGTCCAGTTTCGTGATTTTTAGGTATTGTGTGTGTTCACACGGATTTTTAGAAGTCAGAAAGGAATATAAAGGATTAAATAAAATATTAAAATATTAATATAAAAATATCTAGATATTTTGATTGGGTATAAATACCCCTTAGCTACCTCCCTTAAGACCTAATTCATTTTCTCCTTAGTCAAATACTGCGCCGTCATTTTTCTTTCCTCAAAAAAATATCACGAAGAAGAAAATAATCAAAGTAATTCAAAAACAAATGGCTAAAATCACATGGAAGATATATTTGGACTCGGGAGTAGTTTCTCTTCATGCGGATATGAGTTTTAGGAGGTGCGGCTTTATTTTGGTTCGATCGACATCTTCCAGCGATGGTTTCAAGTGAATTAGGGTTCGGAATTGTTGGAAATGGGGTCATTTATTTCGAAAATATGTGTGTGTATTAATACTTGTGGTAGTATTTTTCTTTGGTTTTAATTTTCTGGGAAGAATTCATTCGAAAGTTTATCGTGGGTTTTACTATGACCGTTCGAAATGGACTGAGGACGAAACGGGGAGGAGGGCGACGAGTTTGAAATGGAGGTGACGGAGAGGATGGTGTCAGGAGGAGATAAACTTTGGTAAAGTCGGAATGTGGTTTCGTTGAAGAAGAGGTGGAGTATGGATCATTGAAGATGCCGTGAATAGCATTGAGGAACACAGCAGAACAATGTCGGGTTTGGGGAAGACAAAGTGGTGCGGGTCTGGTACTTTGAGTTGATAGTGGGCCGAAATTGGAGAGTTAAGCCCAAGTGGAGTTTTATTTAAGTTTTATTCAAAATTCAAAAGGGTGTGTTAACTTCTAAATGGTATATCTATCTCATACTATATCAGAATCACGAACCGCAAGTTGCGTTGGGATCGTATGGACGGACACTAGACAATTGGACTGACCGCAAGTCCATCGGAGCTCGTTGCAATTTATGGCGAAATAAATTGTCCGTCTGAATCAAATCGAGCGATGGTTATCGTTATCAACGATGATCGTCCAATGTGAGTAAAACTCACCAACTCTGAACAGTTATATTTTTATATAATGTATTTTTAGAACTGTTAATCATCTGTTGATTGCTGTGTGTTGGTTGATTGATTGAACTGCTAGTCAGTTAGTGAATATTATATATATATATATATATAAACCGTTAAATATTTATATATTGATTCTGCTATCAGAATAATTTATATTGAACTGAAAGTGATGATAATCATATTGTGTAACATCTGTGGATGCAGGGAGACAGGTTGGAGGAATCTGACAGGATTCCTCAACAGTTATTTTATTGTTTTTTTATATATTTTGATATATGATGTGAATTATAACCTGTTGTTGATTGTGTGTGTATGGACGATATTGAACATCGTGATTTGATGTGATTGAATACCATAACATACCGAAATGTTGATAAGGGGATTTTCAAAGTGATATTTATAAATAAGAAATATTTATAAATTGGAATATTTATAAATATGAGATACATAGAAAAAGAAAATAATTTCAAAACATTTTCTTTTGAATGGAAAGGCCTGTGTGGCGGGTTTGGGGATTTTCCCGATGCTCCCGTTACAAAGGAGGTTATGGCGAATTTTTCAGAGAATTTAAGGAGTTAGAATATTTCAAGAATAAATCTGAAAATGAAATATTTGTAAACCATTTACAAATAGAATTGAAAAGGAAACGTTATAAAAAAAGGAAATCATTTTTAAAGTGTAGAACCGTTATTTAAAAGTAAATCTTTTCAAATGAATAAAACGTTGTTAAAAAGGAAATCTTTATAAAGTGAATAAAGTAAATCGAATATGGTATTCGAAAGGAGTTAAATTGAGTATGGTATTCGAAGGGAGTAAATCGAATATGGTATTCGAAAGTTAGTAAAACGAATATGCTATTCGAAAGGGGTTAGTCGAGTCGAGTTAGTTGAATAGAGTTAACTAGTTCAGTAGAGTTACCAGTTCAGTAGAGTTAACCAGTTCAGTAGAGTTAACTAGTTGGGTTAGTAAGTCAAGTTAACCAGTTGAGTTAAGTAAGTCGAGTTAATCAAGTCGAGTTGATCGAGTTAGAGTTACTCAGTTAGAGTTAATCGATTAGAGTTAAAACGAACTAGAGTTAATCAAATATAGTTATTTGAGACAGAATTAGTCAAACATAGTATTCAGGGTAAGTTACCATCTCGTACGACTGCTAGCGTAATTCGCATGGCTGTAAATAGCCTAAGGCGGTCGGATGTTTCCTGAGGGAGTCAAGCGTAACCATTGTGATCGCTGCGATCTAGAGTCAAGCGAATGAAGTTAAATCGAATATTAGTTATTCGATAGGAGTTAAGTTCTTGAGTTATATTATCGAGATAAGTGAGTCGAGTTAAGTTCGTCGAGTTAAATTAATCGATGTTAGTTTCATCGAAAAGGAGTTAATCGTTGTTAGTTTCATCGAAAGGAATTAATCGATGTTAGTTTCATCGAAAAGATTTAATCGATGTTAGTTTCACCGAAAGGAATTAATCGATGTTAGTTTCATCGAAAAGGAGTATCGATGTTAGTTTCATCGAAGGGAGTTATCGATTAATTAAATCGAAAGGAGTTATCGAATGTAGTTTATTCGAAGGAGTTATCGATTATTAGTTAATCGAAGTGAGTTATAAAATATTAGTTAAATCGATGGAGTTATCGAATATAGTTTATTCGATGGAGTTAATCGATTAGAGTTAAATCAAAGGAGTTAATCGAATATAGTTTATTCGAATAGAGAAAAGGAGTTAATCGAATATAGTTTATTCGAATAGAGTAAATGAGTTAATCGAATATAGTTTATTCGAATAGGGTTAGAGGAGTTATCGAATATAGTTTATTCGACAGGAGTTAAGTGAATTAGTTAAGTTAAACTAATTGAATTAGTTAAGTGAATTGGTTAAGTTAACCAAAGTGAATTAGTCGAGTTAATCAAAGTGATTAGTTCAGCTAATCGAGATAAGTAAATCAAGTTAGGTTAATCGAGTTGAATTAGTCAGTCGAGTTAATAAATTGAGTTAGTCAAACTAGTTAGAGTTAATTAATTAAGGTTGACCAGTTAGAGTTGATCAGTTAGAATTAACCAGTTAGAGTTAATAAATCAGAGTTAATCAAATAGAGTTAAGTAAAATTAGAACTGACTAGAGATTAGTAAATTGAATGGTATTCTAAGTGCCTATCTGATGTTGGTTTCGGCCTTCGGGATTTATACTTAGGGGATCTTTCTCATACTAGTTTACAGTCAAGGACGGATAGTTGGGGAAGAGTAGTGATTTGTAAATAAGCAAATGGAAAACGTTTTCCAGTGTTAATAACATATATTTTCTAAACATAGAAAATAAGGCAATGTTAATATATATATATATATAGATATATGTTGATGATTTACCGATATAATTTCCATCTGGAAATAATATCGTTGTTTGCACACTTGTTTTTCTTTGATGGTTAAATCACAGACTATCGAAGTTTTGACCATTTTAACGTTGTTAATATGGAGAGACCGGTTGGATTATTATCCGAAGAACCACTCTGTACTGGCATAAGCGTTGCGAATCATATATGCCAAAGATAATTGAAGACGGAGTAAAATGCAAGGGCTGTTGTATAAGTCTTAGATAACAGTGACTAAGATGGATATACTGAATAGTGCCTTCGGTTTGTCCAGTCCCAGGACAACTTGTATGGACGAAGGTCTGACAGAGTATATCCAATGGATCGCGTAAGTTGATCTGTTCAAACGTATTCACGTTTGGTGGTGGAGGAATTCGTTTCTCTAAGCTGTATACCCGTGTTATTTTTGGATAAATCAATTTGTGATTTGGCGGGTATGACGATGTGACATTCTAAGTGAATGAGGATGACTTGTGTTAATGAATGTCTGACAGAGTATTTCCAGAAAGGTCACGTACATTGATTTCTTCAACTATACCAAGAGTGGAAGCAGAGAAGGAAACTTCTTTAGCTAACACGTAACGTACTGTTGTAGACGCAAATTAGTGATTTTCGACGGATCTGACAATGTGGCATTCGAAGTGAATCTGATGAAATGATAAAGCGTAGCTTCTAGCCTCATCAACCAGTGAATGACAGAAATCGGGCAGGCAGCATGGCTAAGTCGGTCGCACCGAAGTAGGGTGTATAATCACCTATCTAGAGAATATTCATTTATTTCTTAAATATATCAATGCTGTCCCGTATATATACGGGAACGGTTGCTGATCCCAACAGTTGGTGATGTACATTCGATACACTCAAGCGAAATGAGTGGTCGGTCATGTGTGGCTGAGTTACAAGATGTTCTTGTTGAACTCCAGTGTATCGTTCCTAGAGTACACTGATCGGAAGGTGGTTCCATACCTTGTCATAGTTGGAAATCCATTACCCAATACATGCTTGCGGTTTTGATTGTATACTATATATGTAGAACGTGAGATGAAAGCGTTTCTGCTAGTTGATATCTATTTGTACATAGACATTATTATAATATCAAAAAGTTTTTGATATAAAGATATTTTGGATTCTCATAAGGGAAAAACCCGTTCCATTCTGCGGCGTGGTCTTATGAGATATCGTTTACTTGTTCATATACCTGTTTAAACTGTTTTACTCACACCAGTCCCATGACTGACCCGGAGTTTACTTTGTTGTTTTCCCTAAACTCTTGGGTGCCTAAATTTATACGGGCAGTCAAGTAGTCGGGATTTACAGATATACTTGAAAAGCTGGAGCAGGAGGTTTCAAGATTGTATAACTATTGTTTTTCCGCTGTTGTTGTAAGTGTTGTACTCTGATAAGTGCTATTGTATACCTAACTGTTATATTTCAAAGTTATGTTATATATTATACGTTATTCGTTCCGTTGTGAGGTTCGTATTACTTTGATGTTGTGTTCTTCTTCTTCTATTCTAAGTTTCTATCTTATCTATCCTCACCCTCTAATTTATTTCATTAATTACCGGGATTTTTCGATGTTTTGGTTATCGACATCGAGCTTATGTCGATAACCAAAGTCGCTCAAAATCCGAGTCGTTACAGTTGGTATCAGAGCTTAAGTTAAGAATTACTTGGCTCTGTGGCGTGACTCGGTAGAGATAGGGTTAGTAATGCCCTAGATTGAGTTTGAGTGTATATATACGAGTGAACGTATTTGTTGTTTGATATAAAAATTGTTTTATATTGTGGGTATTCATTGGTTGAGTTGTTTATGAGTTCTGGTCGATCAGTTTGATCCACTGTATCGGTAGGAGTAAATAATCACTTGAATACGATGGACCGACACAGTATGGATATGTGATATATTATCATATATAGGATGTGTTGGTAGTAATTATAATCAGATAAGATTATAAAATGTGAAAAGGTTATATATTACCAATCAGAATTGATATAAGTAAAATATATGGAACTGAAATGAATTAAATCTGAAATTAAAGTCAAAATTGAAATTAAAAACTGGAAATTCAGATAAGTGGCTGTAATTGAATCTGGATTAGATATATGTAAATTTTAAAATCCTGGGAGGTTTTAAATTTGTTTTAATGAGGATATTTTGAACTGATTCAAGATGGAAGTGTTTAAGTTTGAGTTTGAAAAGGAATATAGTATTGAACTCACTTTGATCGCTGGAAAATAATTCTGATGATGGTGTACACATCATCAGTGTGATTTTCGAGTTGTAAGTGACGGATTACTACCCAAGATTTTATTTTCAAATTTTTTTTGCGAAAACAAGTGGTTTAAGAATTCAAATGTTTTGAATTGGTATTATGATTTCAAATTTTACTTGAAATAAAAACCCAGGAGTTTAAATTCTAGAATTGAAAATTTTAACTTGTTAAGTAAAAACCGGGGTGATAAGAGAATAATCTGAAATGGTCTTGTACTAATGGGTTAAGAGTTTGAAATCGAAAATCAAACTCGAGTTTGAAATTTAATTCGGCTTGAATAAGCGAATGGTTGTGTTAAGTAACTTGGTTGGAGTTGGTTGGGATGACATTTGTATATGCCGAGTTGATAACAGATGGTAGGGATATAATGATATGCCCAACAAAAAGGTACAAGTTTATATTTTATATGAGTCTGGAATTTATGAGCCGAATTAGCAAGCCGTTTGGTGTTTTGATTTTCTTTTGGGTTGAAGAATGCCCAGAGAGGCGAGTTGGAGTTTGAGCTATTGACCAGTACAAAGGAGGTGCTGGCGAAATTTTTCCGAAAATTTGAAGTGTTAGAAAATTTTCCGAATATTTGAAAATTTTAATTGGTCGGAATGAATTAATATTTTTGTGATATTAATTGGTTCAGTGAAACTGAAGTTGAGAGGTAAACAAATCTTAGGAATTCCAATAGATAGGGTCGTCTTCTAACTTAGCAATTTCGAGGACGAAATTATTTTAAGTGGGGAAGAATGTAATGACCCGCATTGTCAGGGGTATTATAATTAATTTATTTAATTATATAAATAGTGATTTAGGGAATATAATCGTCGTTAATTAAATTATAGTGAATATTTAATTAAATTAAAATAATAAATTAAATAATATATTTAATTCTGAAATAATCAAAATTAGCTGAAATGACGATATGGTGTGAACCAGACCATCTGTGATATATAATTCATCATGGAATTGAATTTGAATAACGAATATATTCAATCGACGACAGTTTGAACGTATAATTATATTATAATTAAAATCGAGCTTGAAATGGCGCTGCAGTTCGCGATTTGGCGATTTGAACTTCAACTGAATGTACAGGATTCGTTTTAAGCCGGATTTCTACGAAACAAGAAACGTGTGGAGCTGGTGGAGTATATCTTTCTAGTGGAAGAGAAAAATCGGGATTTCATAGTGTAGATTTTGATTCACGTCCAAATCAAAATTTAGAAAAGTCGTTGTAGAATTCCTTTATAAATTATAAAGGAATTATTTATATTTTTAAAAGAAATTTCAATATAAATCGAATATCGGGTTGACCCAGATTGAAGTATCGAGTTAGAAATCAATATAGGATTATTCTGAAGCTGTACAGTATTCCTCTATGAATATAGACGACAATATTTAATTTTAAATATTAAATTTAATTATATTTAAATATATTTATATATTTAAATGGGTCATCCAGAGCTTTAAAAATAACCACTTTTGCAAACGAAGTCGGAATTCAACGAAACTAGTTTTGTTGGATCCGCAGTGTTGAATTATTGCTAGATGTCAGTTTCCGTGGTTTTTAGAGTCACTGTTTGGCCGTACGGATTTTTAGAGTGATAAACAGTCAGTATTTCGATAGTTAAAAATACGCTGTGTGGGCATACGAAGTCGGAATTCGACGAAACCAGTTTCGTTGGGACCGTAATGTCGAACTGTAGCTGCATGTCCAGTTTCGTGATTTTTAGGTGATGTGTGTGATCACATGGATTCTTAGAAGTCAGAAAGGAATATAAAGGATTAAATAAAATATTAAAATATTAATATAAAAATATCTAGATATTTTGATTGGGTATAAATACCCCTTAGCTACCTCCCTTAAGACCTAATTCAGTTTCTCCTTAGTCAAATACTGCGCCGTCAGTTTTCTTTCCTCAAAAAAATATCACGAAGAAGAAAATAATCAAAGTAATTCAAAAACAAATGGCTAAAATCACATGGAAGATATATTTGGACTCGGGAGTAGTTTCTCTTCATGCGGATACGAGTTTTAGGAGGTGCGGCTTTATTTTGGTTCGATCGACATCTTCCAACGATGGTTTCAAGTGAATTAGGGTTCGGAATTGTTGGAAATGGGGTCATTTATTTCGAAAATCTGTGTGTGTATTAATACTTGTGGTAGTATTTTTCTTTGGTTTTAATTTTCTGGGAATAATTCATTCAAAAGTTTGTCGTGGGTTTTACTGTGACCGTTCGAAATGGACTGAGGACGGAACGGGGAGGAGGGCGACGAGTTTGAAATGGAGGTGACGGAGAGGACGGTGTCAGGAGGAGATAAACTTTGGTAAAGTCGGAATGTGGTTTCGTTGAAGAAGAGGTGGAGTATGGATCGTTGAAGATGCGGTGAATAGCATTGAGGAACACAGCAGAACAATGTCGGGTTTGGGGAAGACAAAGTGGTGCGGGTCTGGTACTTTGAGTTGATAGTGGGCTGAAATTGGAGAGTTAAGCCCAAGTGGAGTTTTATTTAAGTTTTATTTAAAATTCAAAAGGGTGTGTTAACTTCTAAATGGTATATCTATCTCATACGGTATCAGAATCACGAACCGCAAGTTGCGTTGGGATCGTATGGACGGAAACTACATAATGGGACTGACCGCAAGTCCATCGGAGCTCGTTGCAATTTATGGCGAAATAAATTGTCCGTCTGAATCAAATCGAGCGATGGTTATCGTTATCAACGATGATCGTCCAATGTGAGTAAAACTCACCAACTCTGAACAGTTATATTTTTATATAATGTATTTTTAGAACTGTTAATCTTCTGTTGATTGCTGTGTGTTGGTTGATTGATTGAACTGCTAGTCAGTTAGTGAAAATTATATATATATATATATATATATATATATAAACCGTTAAATATTTATATATTGATTCTGCTATCAGAATAATTTATATTGAACTGAAAGTGATGATAATCATATTGTGTAACATCTGTGGATGCAGGGAGACAGGTTGGAGGAATCTGACAGGATTCCTCAATAGTTATTTTATTGTTTTTTTTTTATATTTTGATATATGATGTGAATTATAACCTGTTGTTGATTGTGTGTGTATGGACGATATTGAACATCGTGATTTGATGTGATTGAATACCATAACATACCGAAATGTTGATAAGGGGATTTTCAAAGTGATATTTATAAATAAGAAATATTTATAAATTGGAATATTTATAAATTGGAATATTTATAAATAGGAGATACATAGATAAAGAAAATAATTTCAAAACATTTTCTTTTGATTGGAAAGGCCTGTGTGGCGGGTTTGGGGATTTTCCTGATGCTCCCGTTACAAAGGAGGTTATGGTGAATTTTTCAAAGAATTTAAGGAGTTAGAATATTTCAAGAATAAATTTGAAAAGGAAATATTTGTAAACCATTTACAAATAGAATTGAAAAGGAAATGTTATAAAAAAAGGAAATCATTTTTAAAGTGTAGAACCGTTATTTAAAAGTAAATCTTTTCAAATGAATAAAACGTTGTTAAAAAGGAAATTTTTATAAAGTGAATAAAGTAAATCGAATATGGTATTCAAAAGGAGTTAAATCGAATATGGTATTCGAAGGGATTAAATCGAATATGGTATTTGAAAGTTAGTAAAACGAATATGCTATTCGAAAGGGGTTAGTCGAGTCGAGTTAGTTGAATAGAGTTAACTAGTTCAGTAGAGTTAACCAGTTCAGTAGAGTTAACCAGTTCAGTAGAGTTAACCAGTTGGGTTAGTAAGTCAAGTTAACCAGTTGAGTTAAGTAAGTCGAGTTAATCAAGTCGAGTTGATCGAGTTAGAGTTACTCAGTTAGAGTTAATCGATTAGAGTTAAAACGAACTAGGTTAATCAAATATAGTTATTTGAGACAGAATTAGTCAAACATAGTATTCAGGGTAAGTTACCATCTCGTACGACTGCTAGCGTAATTCGCAGGGCTGTAAATAGCCTAAGGCGATCGGATGTTTCCTGAGGGAGTCAGGCGTAACCATTGTGATCGCTGCGATCTAGAGTCAAGCGAATGAAGTTAATTCGAATATTAGTTATTCGATAGGAGTTGAGTTCTTGAGTTAGATTATCGAGATAAGTGAGTCGAGTTAAGTTCGTCGAGTTAAATTAATCGATGTTACTTTCATCAAAAAGGAGTTAATTGATGTTAGTTTCATCGAAAGGAATTAATCGATGTTAGTTTCATCGAAAAGGAGTTAATCGATGTTAGTTTCACCGAAAGGAATTAATCGATGTTAGTTTCATCGAAAAGGAGTATCGATGTTAGTTTCATCGAAGGGAGTTATCTATTAGTTAAATCGAAAGGAGTTATCGAATGTAGTTTATTCGAAGGAGTTATCGATTATTAGTTAATCGAAGTGAGTTATAAAATATTAGTTAAATCGAAGGAGTTATCGAATATAGTTTATTCGATGGAGTTAATCGATTAGAGTTAAATCAAAGGAGTTAATCGAATATAGTTTATTCGAATAGAGAAAAGGAGTTAATCGAATATAGTTTATTCGAATAGAGTAAATGAGTTAATCGAATATAGTTTATTCGAATAGGGTTAGAGGAGTTATCGAATATAGTTTATTCGACAGGAGTTAAGTGAATTAGTTAAGTGAATTGGTTAAGTTAACCAAAGTGAATTAGTCGAGTTAATCAAAGTGATTAGTTCAGTTAATCGAGATAAGTAAATCAAGTTAGGTTAATCGAGTTGAATTAGTCAGTCGAGTTAATAAATTGAGTTAGTCAAACCAAGTAAAACCAGTTAGAGTTAATTAATTAAGGTTGACCAGTTAGAGTTGATCGGTTAGAATTAACCAGTTAGAGTTAATAAATCAGAGTTAATCAAATAGAGTTAAGTAAAATTAGAACTGACTAGAGATTAGTAAATTGAATGGTTTTCTAAGTGCCTATCTGATGTTGGTTTCGGCCTTCGGGATTTATACTTAGGGGATCGTTCTCATACTAGTTTACAGTCAAGGACGGATAGTTGGGGAAGAGTAGTGATTTGTAAATAAGCAAATGGAAAACGTTTTCCAATGTTAATAACATATATTTTCTAAACATAGAAAATAAGCCAATGTTAATATATATATAGATATATGTTGATGATTTACCGATATAATTTCCATCTGGAAATAATATCGTTGTTTGCACACTTGTTTTTCTTTGATGGTTAAATCACAGACTATCGAAGTTTTGACCATTTTAACGTTGTTAATATGGAGAGACAGGTAGGATTATTATCCGAAGAACCACTCTGTATTGGAATAAGCGTTGTGAATCATATATGCCAAAGATAATTGAAGACGGAGTAAAATGCAAGGGCTGTTGTATAAGTCTTAGATAACAGTGACTAAGATGGATATACTGAATAGTGCCTTCGGTTTGTCCAGTCCCAGGACAACTTGTATGGACAAAGGTCTAACAGAGTATATCCAATGGATCGCGTAAGTTGATCTGTTCAAACGTATTCACGTTTGGTGGCGGAGGAATTCGTTTCTCTAAGCTGTATACCCGTGTTATTTTTGGATAAATCAATTTGTGATTTGGCGGGTATGACGATGTGACATTCTAAGTGAATAAGGATGACTTGTGTTGATGAATGTTTGATAGAGTATTTCCAGAAAGGTCACGTACATTGATTTCTTCAAATATACCAAGAGTGGAAGCAGAGAAGGAAACTTCTTTAGCTAACACGTAACGTACTGTTGTAGACGCAAATTAGTGATTTTTGATGGATCTGAAAATGTGGCATTCGAAGTGAATCTAATGAAATGATAAAGCGTAGCTTCTAGCCTCATCAACCAGTAAATGACAGAAATCGGGCAGGCAGCATGGCTAAGTCGATCGCACCAAAGTAGGGTGTATAATCACCTATCTAGAGAATATTCATTTGTTTCTTAAATCTATCAATGCTGTCCCATATATATACGGGAACGGTTGCTAATCCCAACCGTTGGTGATATACATTCGATACACTCAAGCGAAATGAGTGGTCGGTCATGTGTGGCTGAGTTACAAGATGTTCTTGTTGAACTCCAGTGTATCGTTCCTAGAGTACACTGATCGGAAGGTGGTTCCATACCTTGTCATAGTTGGAAATCCATTACCCAATACGTGCTTGCGGTTTTGATTGTATACTATATATGTAGAACGTGAGATGAAAGCGTTTCTGCTAGATGATTATTATATTGTGGTTGATAGACATTATTATAATATCAAAAGGTTTTTTATATAAAGATATTTTGGATTCTCATAAGGGAAAAACCCGTTCCGTTCTGCGGCGTGGTCTTATGAGATATCGTTTACTTGTTCATATACCTGTTTAAACTGTTTTACTCACACCAGTCCCATGACTGACTCAGAGTTTACTTTGTTGTTTTCCCTAAACTCTTGGGTGCCTAAATTTGTACAGGCAGTCAAGTAGTCGGGATTTACGGATATACTTGAAGAGCTGGAGCAGGAGGTATCAAGATTGTATAACTATTGTTTTTCCGCTGTTGTAATAAGTGATGTACTCTGATAAGTGCTATTGTATACCTAACTGTTATATTTCATAGTTATGTTATATATTATATGTTATTCGTTCCGCTGTGAGGTTTGTGTTACTCTGATGTTGTGTTCTTCTTCTTCTTCTATTCTAAGTTTCTATCTTATCTATCCTCACCCTCTAATTTCTTTCATTAATTACCGGGATTTTTCGATGTTTTGGTTATTGACATCGAGCTTATGTCGATAACCAAAGTCGCTAAAAATACGGGTCGTTACAATAACGGCACGATACTAGAAACAGGACAAGGCCTAGCCTTGTCCCCGGTCTAATAATGGCCCACGCCATACACATATCAATCAAATTCATTCCATTTCACCAAACAATCAAATTCAAATCAAATAATCTAACCAACTACACAACCAAACAAACAAGTCCATGGTCTGTGGACGATGGTGTCGGGTGCTACTAAACACCATCTGCATCCTAGTATATATTTATATAACTAGAAAAGAAAAGTTAAAGTGAGAAGTTCTCACAGAGGGTTCCACTCCGCCGTGCTTTGCTTTTGAACTGTTGAACCTTCTGGATCGGTTGAAATTCCAATTCATTCCTTTTCACGCTGTTCATAATAATTTTTATTTTTTATTTTAACTGCTTCATTCAATAAATTAAAATCATATTTTTATCTTCTACATCATATATTTTTACAATGCTTATTTTAATATAAAAATTATATTTCTATATTTCTACTTATATAAAGATTGGATTTTCATTCCAACGCTATAAAAATCACATTTTTATTTCAATATATATAAGAAAAATCAGATTTTTATTTCGCTACATATATAAAGATAATATTTTTACTATCTACATCATATAAAAATCGTATTTTTATTCTTTCTATATTATAAAAATTATATTTTTAACCTTTCTATATTATAAAAATTATATTTTTAATTTTTCTATATTATAAATTTTTTTTTTCCTTCACTACTTATATAAAAATTATTTTTTTCTTCTCATATGAAAATATAATCTTTCTATATATAAAAATATGATCTTTCCACTTATATAAATTCGATTTTTCATGTTGTAAAAATCCGAACTTTTCTATATAAAGATCCGACCCCTTTTTAAAAAAAAAATCAAACTTTGAACAATAAATATTATAGCTTTTCTTCATATAAAAATTCAACTTTATTCGTTATTCATATGATAAAAATCCCTTTCTTGTTTTACATACAAAAGAACTGATTTCTAACACTAATTATATAGAAAACAAATTAATTAATCAAAGAAAACTTACTTCCTTAGATGGAGGAGAGTTTTCACGTCCGAGTGGCGATCAGAGGGCCGAGGGAGGATCGTTGATGGTGCGTTGTAGTGGAGCGGTGGTGCTGTAGGTGGCTGGTGGCGCGGTCACCGAGGCATGGGGCTAGGGTTTTGAGGATTCTCAAATCGGAAGAGGAGAGAGAAGGGCGCTGCAGAGGAGGGGTGTCGGAGCTTAAGGAGGTGGCGTGCAGGGGGTTTCAGGAGGGCAACGTCGATTTTTCTTTGGACGTGGAGGGAGGGGGTTCGCGCACGATGGGAAAGAGAGGGAAGGCGTGTGAGGAGGGAGATGGCTGCGTCGAGGTTGGGGGGGTTTCTCCGACGAGGCGGTGGGCGGCGCCGCCTTGGAGGGGGCGCGATGGCGGTTCCTCCACCTCCGTCCTTCCTCTAATAATTTTTTTCATTTATTCTATTTTGAAAAGTAAACAGGGCTGAGAGAGGTATAGAAGGTATATAATAATTTATATATTATTTTAATTTAATTTTCTTCTATAAAGCAACTTTTATTTTCGAATTCGAAATCAAACCCACCGCCTGTCGTCCCTAGCTAACTACCCCCATTCTGAACACAGTGGGATATGTCACGTAGGCCAATTTAATCGTCACAATCAGTTTTCGTTGGATTTAAAATATAACTCTATATATTCAATTTTAAACGTACATTTCAATTTACCGGGGCCACATACTAACTCGAAAAATTCCAGAAAAATATTTTCTAGCTTCGTATTGACAATACGGTCCTAAAAAAACTAATTTCGTCGAATTCTGAGACCATTGGAAAAATGCCATTTTCCAGTCGATTAAAATCAACTAAAACTGGCCAAACGTGTTTTCCTTTGCCATGCTCACATATTGAATCAAAAAATTATGAAATTTGAAACCTAGCAATAACTTGACATCCCGGATCCAACAAAAGTGGTTTCATCGAAATCCGAGGTCGTTTCCAAAATTTCCCTTTTTAAGGGCCGAAATTCCATAGCGACTATTCAGGATTTTTAACTGGACATATCTTTTGATTCCCGCTATGAAATTTCAATTTTTCGGATTCGTTGGAAAGATATTCTCAATTAGATTCCATTATTTTTGGTTTTACTAAAATCCGGTTTATTTTGCATCTGGTACATTCGATTGAAGTTTGAAATCGAATTATCGAACTACCACGCCATTTTAATTCCTTTTATAATTAAAATAAATATTATTTTTTAACGACGATCTATATAAATATATACGTTCGGATTCTATTCACAATAAATTTTTCGTCGTTATTATTTAAAATAATTCATTTTAAATATTCAAAATTCATTAAAATTGCCAAAATAAAAAATTTAAACTGGCTCGGATTTTCGGATTGTTACAATCTCCCCCACTTAAAAATTTTCGTTCCCGAGAAGGAACGAAGCCGAAAGTTGTTTTAAAAACCAACTCAACTTTCAGTATTTTAACTACGGCTTAAGTTCTTCAACTTTTTAGTTTCTAAGAACTTTTCAAATTTTTCAAAAATTTGGCTAACACCCTAAATTTCCGAAAAATTTCACCATAACCTCCCCTGCACCGAGAGCACCGGGAAAATCCCGAAATTGCCATACAAGCCCTCTGATCTCAAAAAGAAAAAGAAAAAGCCAATCGGCTCATAAAATCATCATCACCCAAACAAAACAGTAAATTATGGTAAACATGTACCTATTTGTCGGGCAAACAATTTTATTTCTCTGCTCTAGCCTCCTTGCTATGACCTGTTCAATGTAAGTACATGTATATGCAAGCAAATGCGACTAATTTCAAACAATTCAATATTCGGTTCAATTTGGCATAACGGTTAAAAATTATCAAACAAATAAACAAACAACACAACCATCAATCAATTAGAGAATTAACTTTTCAAATTCATAACTTTGATATATATACAGAAAATCATGTTTTTGATGCCAATTCACAACAATAAATCTATCTATATAAGTTTCGGTTCTCACACCAGTCTAACGGAAATATATAGATATCACACCTTTGCAACACGAACATAAATACTGATGATGTGGCCACATCACCAGAATTATCCTCGGGTGTCTAGAATGTGATTCTATATCTATCCAGTATATTAAAACTTCGAATATACGTTCATGACGCGTATATGCAAAATCTTTATATATTGGATTGTCCAAATTCAATATAAATAAATATTCAAATACGTATAAAACGATTTAAATTTCAAAACAAAATTTGTTTTCATTTGAAAAATATACTCTTCACACTCGTTCTAGGATACTACTGATCCTATCTCTAACGAGTCATTCTAATTGGATATTACTAATCCAATATCTGATGAATTCTTTCGTTCGGTTCTAATGTGCCTTGTTCTCGAGGTCTGTAAACCAAAGCTCTGATTCCAACTGTGATAGCCCGTAACTTCCCCGGTAAGGAAAGCCCGGATTACCTTGAGGACACGACAAAATAGAACGCAAACAAAAGAACATTTCATTGCTATTACAACAATTCCATCAGAATACAAGAATATATAGAGTGTGAATGAATAAAATACATTCGATAAATATCAGAGATTACATAAATTACATAGCAGCGGAAAAATAATACAAAACACAATTGAAAGTGATACACGGATACAGAGCTTTCCGAGCATCGTTCCAGCTGTAAATTAGGATCCTGTGAATATAAATCTGCAAAACCAAAACTACTAGCTGCCCGTGTCAAAAATTGGGGCACCCAGAGTTTAGGTTAAAACAATAAACTCCAGGTCAGTCATGTGACTGGTGTGAGAACTAAAACAGTTATTTAAAACTTTAATTTAAAAGAGAGTAATTCAAGGGACCACGCTGTATAACACGGAACGGGTTTCCTCCCAAGAATACCAGTGCATATAAATAAACAGCGCAATGCTTTTTCTAAAAATGAAGCCATTATAAGACCCAGGTCCCATCACACAATGCAACGCAAGCCGGAGGATAGGGTTTTCCCTTATAATAGCCAAACATGCTTAATACTTTTAAAACAAATCATTTGATACTATAATAAGTGTATAGTGTCAAAACAAGTTCAATCATAAATATCAATCATAGACGGCATAAGTGCCCCATCCCACTATGTCGCCATACTAGGCTCTACAAACAAAACCGAAATACATGTATTGGAAATTGGATTTCCATCATGAGTTGAGGCAAGGGGCAAGCTCCTCTCCGCTTCGAGACACTCTAGAAAATGCCTCGGGACTACACACTCTGGGTAACCCCTGAATCTTCAGGGCCGGTCCTCTCTTACGTTTGAGGATTAATTATTCCTGAACACATGTTTCCCGGTCCTTACAGACCTAAAATCGAGGCGCCTCATCCAACAACCACATAGGTGAAAAGTATATAAATGTCAGGGATGGTAAGTCACTGACACCACCAAAGCTAGAAAGAAACGTCGTGCTCTCCCCGTAGTCACTATCCCTTTTTTGACTCATACCGAGGTGTGAGGCTCGCGAATTCATGTAATACACAAAGTTGCTATGTAGGTCGTGCTTTAATCATCAACCACAAGACTTTGCTTTTCAACAGAAGCCTTGATCTATTGCCACTTAGGCGTGCCACACAGGCAATTCATGCCATGCGACTGATATCCATTGATATACAACCTCTGAGCTTGTACGTCTCAGAGAAGGGCGTTAAGCAAAAGAATAAATTCTCCGCTGCCAAACAGATGTATATTTAATAGAGATCAATCAACACAGAATAAAATCCAATGTCAGACACACAGTCCATTTACAAGTTCGTTCTGGGTCTGAACGAAACAGGAGGCACTTTCCTCGCATATCCATCGATCTCCAAGTACGTCTGGACGATCACCAACTGATTCCATCATCTTGGGTGTACAGCCCAATCATGATCATCAGTAATCACCCAAACGATGTAAAGACTTCCGGTCTTCGACCACCCTTTGACATTTCGTCGGATCGGTTATTCAGAATGGGTATAAACCTGGCCTTTCTGAACAACCCACGTATATTAAAAACAAATGTTACACAAACACAACATACGCCTCATTCCAATTCATTAGTCACTAACCGTAAATCAGTAAGAGAGCAATTCCCCAAATATTAACCCCGAAGGCCGAAACCAACATCAGATCAATACCCAGGAAACCTGTAACACCCCACGTCCATTAATGTCACTCACAAAGGGAATGCATTAACTTCCATGGAGGTTTTAAGTGAATATAGAACCGAAAAATTACAACAAGATAGATAATAAGTAGTACTTGGAAATCTAAAACTTCATTTTATTGCAGCGGAAATTAAACATGTTTGTTACATCATAAAACCATAAATCAGAGTCAAGTACAACATCCATCTTGATAAAACAAAATGCATAATCCCATTACATAAATAGCCATTAAAGAAGATAACAAGCTGGACTTTACTTCGGCGGTCCAAGCTTTCCAAGAGAGAGATAAAGCAATCCAATCAAACTCCACTAGAGCTGGGTCCAACCTGAGGACCTGGAGGGGGAAAAGGATAGAAATAGAGGGGGTCAGACATAAAGTCTGGCGAGTATGATAATTCTAACAATACTATTACCAAAATAACTAGACTAAGGCATAAGCTGGAAAACAAGGAAATGTCTACGAACTATTGGGTATGGAAGAGCAGATAAAGATAACGTTAAAGGCACACCTAATTACTAACGAATAATTACTACATTGCACCGCACCAGTCACCCTAAAGGTTGATCCCACTTGCTTCACTAAGAAGTTATATTAATAGCTTCGTGTACCCCTAGCTGACTACATAGGTGCTGTCTGCCCCTATCTCCACTAGGTGTACCCCACTACCCACTTTCGATCGGCTCCCTACTCGTAGATACCCGTGCTGGCCCCACAGTGGGGTGTATCACTCCCCTAAAGTGGCAACCCGATACAACTTGAGAATTGTAACGACCCAGAAAATCTGAACCAATTTAAATTTTTTAAATTGGCTAAAATAATGGATTTTAAATATTTAAAATAAATATTTTAAACAATGGCGATGAAAACTGAGTTGAATCGACATTTGAAAACGAATATAATTAATTATAATTATATATAGAATTGAAAATGGCGCGGTAGTTCGATAATTCGATTTCAAACTTCAAATGAATATACCGGGTGCAAAACAATCCGGATTTTAGTGAGACCAAAAACATTAGTATCTAATTGAAGATATCTTTCTAACGAATCCGACCAATCGAAATTTGATAGCGGGAATCAAAAGATATGTCCAGTTGAAAATTCTGAATAGTCGCTATGGAATTCAGGCCCTTAAAAATGGATATTTTGCAAATGACCTCGGATTTCGACGAAACCACTTTTGTTGGGTCCGCAGTGTCAGGTTATTGCTAAGTTTCAAATTTCATAATTTTTCGAATCAATATGTGAGCGTGGCAAAGGAAAACGCGTTTGACCAGTTTCTGTTGAATTTAATTGACTGGAAATTGGCCATTTTGCAAACGGTCTCAGAATTCGACGAAACTAGTTTTGTTAGGACCGTATCGTCAATACGAAGCTAGAAATTATTTTTCTGGAATTTTTCTAGTTAGTATGTGACCCCGGTAATTTGAAATGTACGTTTAAAATTCAATATAATGATTTAAATGTAAATTCAAAAGGAAACTGATTGTAACGATCAAATCAGCTTGCGATACTTATCCCATTGTGTTCGGAATGGGGGTTAAACGCTATGGACGACAGGCGGTGGGCTTCGTTTCGAGGTCGTGTGTAAAAGTCAACCTATTTGCAAAAATAATAATTAAATATTAAAAAAAATATATATAATTTTCTCCCTCCTTTATCTCCTTCTGCTTGGCCCCCCCCGTTCATTATAATTTCAAACAGAAAAGTGAAAAAAAAAAGAACCCTAAGCCGATCGACAGCCGCCCCCCCTGGAGCGCCGCCGCCCCCCCCCCCTCAAGACCAGTCGCCGACGAAGCAGCCCCCCCTCTCAAGCGAACGACGCAGCAGCCCCCCCCCCTCCATCGACGAAGACCCGAAGCCCCCCCAGATCGCAACCGCCGACGCCTTCTTCGATTCCCCCCCCCCCTTTTTTTTCCGCAGCTACCTCGGTGAGCATCCCCTATTTTTGTTTATTTAATTTATTTTCTTTTTTATTTTTATTTTATTCTGTTAAAACTGTTTTATGTTTTAAAGTTAAAACTGTTTTAGGTAATTAAAAACTGATTTTAATTTTAGGTAATTAAAACTGATTTAGGTTTTAAAAATTTAAAACTGATTTTATTTTAGATAAGTAAAACTGATCTGGGTTTTAAAAAAAGTTAAAACTGAAAAATTTTAAAAACTAAAACTGCATTTTTTTTAAGATAAAAACTGCATTTTGAAGAAACTGTATTTTTTAAAAAAAAAAGATTAATAAAACTGTTTTTGAAATAAAGATAAAAACTGCATTTTTACAAAAGAAAAAAACATATTTTTATATGTTGAAAGCAAAAGGAAAAGTCATATTTTTTTTTAAATGATGAAAGCAAAAGTAAAAAAAAAAATCATATTTTTATATATTGAATAGCGAAGTCAAAATTCGATTTTTATATATTGAATAGCATAGTAAAAATTCTATTTTTACCTGTGTAGAGAATACGGGCGAAAGCAACAAAAGGTGAAGATTTCTATTAGGAAGAGTCGTGCAGTTGGATAGCTATTGGTGAGATTTCTGATTTAAAAATTATATATATATATGTGTGAAAATAAAAGTGAATTGCTATATATAAATATATATATATATATATATACGCCCCTCGTCCACAAACCATGGACGATATTTATTGGTTGAAATTGTTGTGGAAATTTGATTGATAGCGAATGATTGTTTGGGATTGTTTGTGATTGTTATTGGTTGATTGTGGTTGAAAAATACCCATTTGTGGTTGTGAAATATTTGGTTGAAACCACTTAGGATTAGTTTGTGGAAATGAATAAATATATATACATGCCGCCTGCGTGCGAACTAGATGCATGATTACCATTGTCAAAAACCGCGAGGTTTTAAGGTAGAGCGAGGAGCCGTACTAGGGACGGTGCCGGTGTAACTACCCTGCCGTTATGCTGCCGAAATTTTGAATAATATTTGTGTGTTTGAATTATTTTCATATGCTTAAACTATATTTATTCCTTATATTGAAAACATTCATGTGTTGAATTGATATTCATTCGTTGTTTAGAAATTCATGTGTTGAATGGTATTCATATTATGAAATAAACTGTTAGATAATAAAAATCACAATTTTTATCTATATATAAAAACTATTGAAAACATTCATGTGTTGAATTGATATTCATTCGTTGTTTAGAAATTCATGTGTTGAATGGTATTCATATTATGAAATAAACTGTTAGATAATAAAAATCACAATTTTTATCTATATATAAAAACTATTGAAAACATTCATGTGTTGAATTGATATTCATTCGTTGTTTAGAAATTCATGTGTTGAATGGTATTCATATTATGAAATAAATTGTTTGATAATAAAAATCACATTTTTATCTATATATAAAAACTATAGAAAACATTCATGTGTTGAATTGATATTCATTCGTTGTTTAGAAATTCATGTGTTGAATGGTATTCATATTTTGAAATAAATTGTTTGATAATAAAAATCACCTTTTATCGACTATATGAACTATATAGAAAAATAGTGTTTTGAAATGAATCGTTTTACAATAAAAATCACATTTTTATTGTATGCATAAATCGTTGAAATGTGAAATGTTAAAAATAGCCACTTGTTCAAAATAAACATATATGAGTTGAAATATTCATTAATTAGCTAATGAAATGATTTGCACCTATTTATGTAACATTAGAATGAATGGAGTTTTTAAACCAAATAGAAATCAAATATGAAGTTGAATAGAAAATGAAAAATGATATGAACTGTATATATATGTACATGCAATATTCATTGAACAGGTTATAGCAAAGGGGCTAGAGAAGAGGAATAAAATTTTGTGCCCGACAAATAGGTACACATTTACTGATTTGTTTGGGTGATGATTTTGAGCCTGTTGGCTAGCCGCTTGGCTTTTTCTTTTTCTTTTTGAGATTAGAAGGACCGGGACGCTATTTGCGATTTCCCGACGCTCCCGGTGCAAGGGAGGTTATGGCGAAATTTTTCCAAAATTTAAGGTGTTAGAAATTTTTTTGAAGTGAAAACGATATAGAAATCATTGAATGAACTATATTTATATAACTATATAAATATAAATAAAATTAAAACGAAACGAAGCCGTGCAGTTCGTATTTCGAAACCGTGATTTCAAACGACTAGTACGGGAAATCCGACCATTGGATTTTCCCGAAACCTCAACCGTCGGGTTCGCCTTGGAATAATCTTTTAACGGCACCAACCTTGTAAAAATCCAACGGTTGGATTGTCTGGAATGTTTAATTCAAATCTGAAGAAAAACAGCGCCAGAAACGATTATATTTATTTATATATATAAATAAAATTATATTTAATCGAATAACGACGCTGCAGTTCGTATTTTGAAATCGAAAATTCAAACGATTGTACCGGGAGATCCGACCGTCGGATTTTCCCGAAACTGGAACCGTTGGATTCGTTTTGAAAAGACCTTTCTAATGATGTAAATTTTGTGAAGATCCAACGGTTAGATTTTCAGATATGTGTAAATCAAATCTGAAGTAAAACAGCGCCACGGCCGCCTTATGGCCCGAAGCGTCGTTTTAAATAAAATGGCTATTTTAAAATAAATAAAAATAGCGATAAATAGTTATAAAATATCATAAGCGATATGGAATGGAAATAAACTGAATTTGCTTGATTTATGTGATATTTGATGGTTGAATGTGTTTGGTGTGAAAATTACATTAAAGAACCAAATTGGTGTTGTCGAATAATTTAACCATTGAAATAAATCGAATTGAAATTCTAAATATACGTGAATTATTTGAAAAGGCCGAGTTAATTCTCATTTCGAATAATTGACCGACGATTGAAATTCGAAGATGAAGACGGTGGTCGAAGACCGGAGATCTTCACCTCGTTTGGATGGTAACCGAGGTCCTGATTGGGAGGCATCCCGAAATATGGATAATGAGTGGTGATCGTTCAGACGTACATGTTGATCAAAGGGTTTGCGAGGTATTTAGTGCCTCCGGTTTCGTTCAGACCCAGAACGGACTTGTAAATGGACTGTGTGTCTGACATAGGATTTATTCTGTGTGGCATGCTAAGATGCAGTGATTAGGGCTTCTGTTGAAAAGCAAAGTCTTGTGGTGATGATCAAAGCACCGCCTGTGTGGCGTAGCTTTGTGTATAACGTAAATTCGCGTGCCTCACACCCAGGTATGAACCTAAAACGGGAGAGGACATCAGGGAGGGCCTGCGTTTCTTTCTAGCTAGGGTGGTGTCAGTGACCTACCAGCCCTGACATTTATATACTTTTCACCTATGTGGTTGTTGCTGTTGCGAGGCGCCTCGGTTTGATCGGACGATCCGGGTCCGATGGAGTCATTCGTTGGCTCGTTTACGCCCCAAAGGGCGGGGAGACGTAGTGTTCAGGCATAATAATCCACATCGGTGGACCGGCCCTGACGATCTAAAGGGTTGATGCGTTCTGATCCTGAGGGGCGGGCTAGAGCGTCTCGAATTCGGTAAGGACTATCTTTTGCCTTGGTTCATGACGGAAATCCAATTTCCAAATACGACATCGTGCGGTTTTGATTGTATATATATATGGCGACATGATATATGGTACCCATGCCGTCTATGATTGATAGTTATGATTTGAAATTGTTTTCAAAACATATTAACACTAGAAATAATATCAAATGCCTTTGTTTTATTCGTATCAATCATATTTTGGCCATTATAAGGTAAAACTCTATCCTCCGGCTTGCGTTGCATTGTGTGATGGGAACTGAGTCTTATAATGACTTCATTTTTACAAAAAGCATATCGATGTTTAAAAGAAAGATTTGTTTTAAAGCACTGGCAATCCAATGGAGTAAACCCGTTCCACGAAAGTGGCGTGGTCCTGTGATTAGCCAATTATATATGTGTTGAGTAGATTTCTCATACCAGTCCCATGACTGACTCGTAGTTTGTTTCACTCTCAAACTCGGGTGCCCCTTTTTCTACACGGGCAGCCTTGTATTCAGGTTTAGCTGGTTCTTTCTGGATAGCTGGAGCTGAAGATGGATTCTATCATTTATTTCTTTTTATGCTGTTCAGCTCCTATTGTACATATTTTGTTTATTTCCGCTGTAGACATTTATGTATAGCTGAACTGTATTTGTACTAAGTAAGATCCTGTATACTGTGTAACTCTGATGATTACTTTTATCCAGTATATTTTGTTGTTCATTCTGGTGTATTTATTTAATTCTGTTCTGCTATTGTATGGTTCTGTGTTATATTCCAAAGATAACCTTGTTTCCGTGAGAACGGGAAATCGGGTCGTCACAACGTGGTATCAGAGCTTTGGTTAAGCTTAGTTCTGGAATATAACATTTGAACGAACTCGTCAGAAATAGAACCAGTAGTGTTCTAGGACGGGTAACTCTATACAGATAGGATCAGCAATATCCTAGTATGAGTAAAGCAGAATGATTACACCTCGATAGACACATTTGCTTTGAAGTATGTGTTTCTATATTTTAAAATACCTTTTCTGTGACCTGACACTTGATCTGCTAATTGCAGAAGTACTAGAAAAATGAGTGCCAGAAACAGGAATACAGAACCCGATCTAGAGGCTCTATTAAAGAAATATCGAAATCTGAACGGAGCGCAATTCTCGGGCAATGAATCTATTATTCAAACTCAAGCTTGGTTGAGTTCTGTCGAAAGAATCTTTGAGCATATCCAGCTGAGAGACGACCAGAAACGGTTAGTAGCATCTTGGGCGCTCAAAGAAGAAGCTTTAATCTGGTGGGAATCAATCATCAAAGATAATCCAGAAGGTGATATCACCTGGGACAGATTCAAAGTGATTTTCCTAGAAAGATTTACTCCTCCCGAAGCAACCGAGAGATTATGTGAAGAATTTTCTTATTTGATTCAAGGTGATATGACCATCCCAGAATATCACAAGAAATTAAATGAACTTGCTCACTTTGCTCCCCATCTGATTCAGAATACAAAGAGAAAGAATCTGAGATTTATTCATGGACTTCAAAGGAAATACCAGAATAAAGTATTGGGGCATGTGAAGCTTCCTTTTCCAGAGATGATTTACATGGCTTATCAATATGAAGATCTTCATAAGAAAGGAATGTTACGCGACGAGGAAGAAGTCTGTTCTAGTGATAAAACAGAGTCGGAAACTGATTATCCCGAGGCAAGTACAATGTCTGAGGTCAATAAGAAGCCCAGTGCCAAGAGAAAAAGGGCTGAATCTGGGAGCGAACGAATAACGACCGCCACGTGCTCAAGCTGCAATAGAAAGGGACATTTGGCGATAAGTTGTAGATCTTGGAACAAACGAAGAAAGAAGGGATCTAAATCCAAAGAGAGATTTCAAGAGAAAAGAGGTTGCAGTAGATGCAAGCAGACTGGTCATCTTGCAAAGGATTGCTGGCTCTTGAGGAAGCCTGAAGTAGTTCAGGTAAATGAATTGGCAGAAACTTCTGATCCCTCAGCAAGTCAAGAAAGGGCCGATGTTTTAGAAGGCACGCTAACTGTCAAAAACATCCCAGTTAAAGTACTGTTTGACACAGGTGCGTCGCGAAGCTTTATTTCAAAGAGTGCCGCTAAGAAACTTGATTTGAACTTGAGGAAGCTTAAGGAACCAATGACTGTCCAGAATCCGGTCGGGGGTTCTATCAACCTCAGTTGGATTTGTGCAGTACCTGTCTCCTTTTCTTGCTATAAATTCCCTATTATCTCTGTCGTCATGAATTTTGTTGAATTCGATCTTATTCTGGGATTGGATTGGCTAACCAAATATGAAGCAGAGGTTAGATGCGCCGAGAGAGTTGTTAAAGCTAAGATTAAATCAGGCGATTATATAACCATTCCCTGTGAAGGTCAGAATGCTAATAGAAAAGACTTCTGGGCAGCTTTGAATGTTTCTCCAGCCCAAATAGAAAATGCCCCTGAAGTCATAGAGAATATTCCCGATCTAGTGAAAGACATTCCTGTTGTCAAAAACTATGCGGATGTGTTCGAAGAAGTTGTTCGCTTACCTCCGCAAAGAGAAATAGATTTCAAGATTGCTTTGATTCCCAATGCAAGGCCGGTAGTTCACGCTATTCGAAGAATGTCCTTGAAAGAGAAGGAGGAATTAGACAATCAAACACGACAGCTAGTATGGAAAGGTCTGATCAGACCCAGTTTCTCTGATTGGGGTGCAGCCGTGGTATTTGTCCCAAAATCTGACGGTACTTTACGTCTATGTGTGGATTATCGTGATCTGAACAAACAGACAATAAAGAACAAGTATCCATTGCCGCGGATTGATGATTTGTTGGATCGATTAAATGGAGCACAAGTATTTTCAAGAATGGACCTAGCTACAGGTTTCCATCAACTTCGAATTGCCGAAGAGTGTGTTCCAATGACAGCGTTCAGAGGTCCCGACCTATTCTACGAGTGGTTAGTAATGCCATTCGGCTTATGTAACGCTCCAGCTTATTTCGTCGATCTAATGAACAGAGTATTCAGAGGAGTATTGAATAAATTTGTTCTGGTTTTTATTGACGATATTCTAATCTTCTCTAAATCAAAGGCCGAACATGAAAAGCATCTGGAACAGTTTCTAGAAATTCTCAGAAGGAATGTATTGAAAGCCAAGTTTTCCAAATGTATATTCTGGCAAGATGAAGTGAAATTTCTGGGCCATGTTGTATCGAAAGAAGGAATTGCTGTGGATCCAAGCAAAATCACAGCTATTCAGAATTGGAAACAGCCCAGTACTCCCACTGAAGTCCGCAGTTTTCTCGGATTGGCTAGTTATTATCGGAAGTTCGTTAAAGACTTTTCTAAGATATCTGGCCACTTAACGAAGCTTACAAAGAAGCATTCTAAATTCAAATGGACTCAAGAAAGTGAGGAGGCTTTCGAAGAGCTAAAGTTAAGATTGACGTCAGCTCCAGTGTTAACCATCATTGATGGCAACCAAGATCTAAAAGTCTGGACTGATGCGTCTAGAGAAGGCCTTGGAGCAGTGTTAATGCAAAGAGGCCAAGTAATTGCTTATGCTAGCCGTCAACTGAAACCGCACGAGAAAAACTATGTAACTCATGATCTTGAGTTATTGGCTATCATATTCTCTTTGAAAATCTGGAGACACTATCTTTTGGGCGAGAGATTTGAACTGTTTACAGATCACCAGTCGTTAAAGTATCTGTTCACTCAGAAGGACTTAAATCTGAGACATCAACGTTGGCTGGAGTTTCTTGCAGCATATGACTTTGAAATTATATATACTCCAGGAAAAGCCAATGTCGTGGCTGATGCGTTAAGCCGAAAGAATGTAATGATCGCCAGTTTTATTATCACGACTTCATTGCTAGATAAGATATCTGCTCTTCAAGAGGATGATCACTTCATTCAGAAGATCAGGGGGATAATTCAACAAGGCGAACCCTCGAGTTTTCAAGTTGATAATGAGGGGATTCTAAGGCTCAAAGGTCGAATATGCGTTCCTAACATTCCTGAACTTCGAAAGGAAGTACTGGATGAGTGCCACAAGTCAAAACTCAGTATCCATCCAGGAGTAAGCAAAATGTATAATGACATCAAACGCACTTTCTGGTGGAAGTCGATGAAAAGGGACATTTCTTTATATGTAAGCCGATGCCCCACATGCCAGCTAGTCAAAAGCGACCAACAGAAATTGGCTGGATTATTACAGCCACTGGAAGTTCCTGGCTGGAAGTGGGAACATATTTCTATGGATTTCATTGATGGTCTGCCCAGGACCAGAAAAGGAAATGACAGTATTTGGGTGATCGTAGATTGCTTCACGAAGACCGCCCATTTTATACCTGTTAAATCAAATAGAACCGCTCAGAGTCTGGCGCAGATATACTTCAGGGAAATAGTTAGACTACATGGAGTGCCGCTCAGTATAGTAAGTGATAGAGATACAATTTTCACTAGTAAATTCTGGGAAGCATTTCAAGTCGAGCTTGGAACGAAATTAAACTTGAGCATCGCTTATCATCCTCAGACAGACGGTCAGACTGAGAGGGTGAATCGCATTTTAGAAGATCTATTGCGGGCTTGTGTTATAGATTTCGGTGGATCATGGGAAGACAATCTGCATTTGGCTGAATTCTCTTATAACAACAGCTACCAGGCGAGTCTGACAATGTCGCCATTCGAAGCATTGTATGGTAGACCGTGCCGATCTCCTGCTTGTTGGGTCGAGCCTGGAAATAGACTTGTGTTGGGTCCCGATATGATTCGAGAAGCTGCCGACAAAGTCGATTTTATTAAGAAGAGATTACTCGCCGCTCAAAGCCGACAAAAGAGCTATGCTGATAAAAGAAGAAGAGATATATCCTTTGAAGTTGGCGACTATGTATATTTGAAAGTATCGCCGATGAGAGGAGTTATCCGGTTCGGTAAAACTGGAAAGTTAGCACCCAAATTCATTGGTTCGTTTCCTATTCTGGAACGGATTGGAACTCTCGCATATAAAGTTAAATTGCCAGACTGGTTGCCTGGAGTTCATGACGTATTTCATATATCTCAACTTCGAAAGCACGTTCATGATCCAGACTTGATCGTGGAAGAAGCAGCTCAGCAGGATATTGAAATTACTCCAGAATTAGCTGTGAGGCGTGAGCCGCTAAAGATTATCGGCAAAGAAACCAAAGAGCTGAGGAACAAGAAGGTTCACTTAGTCAAAGTTCAATGGAGTGGAGATCCGCGAGATTGTACTTGGGAAACTGAGGAGAGCATTCAGAAAGCTTATCCTAGATGCCGAGTAGATATCTCTGATTGACCCGGGTGCAAGGTACATTTACCATACTTTGCATTACCATTTAATTCTCTATTCTGTTGCTATTTTCTTCCCATGGATGTGCACTATTTATTCTATACTTTGAATATTAAAAACAAATTGATTGTTGTGTTGCGTGATTATGGATTTATCAAACCACTTTCGACTTTATTCCTTTTCGGGGACGAAAAGTTTTAAGTGGGGGAGATTGTAACGACCCAGAAAATCTGAACCAATTTAAAATTTTTAAATTGGCTAAAATAATGGATTTTAAATATTTAAAATAAATATTTTAAACAATGGCGATGAAAACTGAGTTGAATCGACATTTGAAAACGAATATAATTAATTATAATTATATATAGAATTGAAAATGGCGCGGTAGTTCGATAATTCGATTTCAAACTTCAAATGAATATACCGGGTGCAAAACAATCCGGATTTTAGTGAGACCAAAAACATTAGTATCTAATTGAAGATATCTTTCTAACGAATCCGACCAATCGAAATTTGATAGCGGGAATCAAAAGATATGTCCAGTTGAAAATTCTGAATAGTCGCTATGGAATTCAGGCCCTTAAAAATGGATATTTTGCAAATGACCTCGGATTTCGACGAAACCACTTTTGTTGGGTCCGCAGTGTCAGGTTATTGCTAAGTTTCAAATTTCATAATTTTTCGAATCAATATGTGAGTGTGGCAAAGGAAAACGCGTTTGACCAGTTTCTGTTGAATTTAACCGACTGGAAATTGGCCATTTTGCAAACGGTCTCAGAATTCGACGAAACTAGTTTTGTTAGGACCGTATCGTCAATACGAAGCTAGAAATTATTTTTCTGGAATTTTTCTAGTTAGTATGTGACCCCGGTAATTTGAAATGTACGTTTAAAATTCAATATAATGATTTAAATGTAAATTCAAAAGGAAACTGATTGTAACGATCAAATCAGCTTGCGATACTTATCCCATTGTGTTCGGAATGGGGGTTAAACGCTATGGACGACAGGCGGTGGGCTTCGTTTCGAGGTCGTGTGTAAAAGTCAACCTATTTGCAAAAATAATAATTAAATATTAAAAATATATATATATATATATATAATTTTCTCCCTCCTTTATCTCCTTCTGCTTGGCCCCCCCGTTCATTATAATTTCAAACAGAAAAGTGAAAAAAAAAAAAAAAAACCCTAAGCCGATCGACAGCCGCCCCCCCCCCCCCTGGAGCGCCGCCGCCCCCCCCCCCCCCCCTCAAGACCAGTCGCCGACGAAGCAGCCCCCCCCCCTCTCAAGCGAACGACGCAGCAGCCCCCACCTCCATCGACGAAGACCCGAAGCCCCCCCCAGATCGCAACCGCCGACGCCTTCTTCGATTCCCCCCCCTTTTTTTTCCGCAGCTACCTCGGTGAGCATCCCCTATTTTTGTTTATTTAATTTATTTTCTTTTTTATTTTTATTTTATTCTGTTAAAACTGTTTTATGTTTTAAAGTTAAAACTGTTTTAGGTAATTAAAAACTGATTTTAATTTTAGGTAATTAAAACTGATTTAGGTTTTAAAAATTTAAAACTGATTTTATTTTAGATAAGTAAAACTGATCTGGGTTTTAAAAAAAGTTAAAACTGAAAATTTTTAAAAACTAAAACTGCATTTTTTTTTAAGATAAAAACTGCATTTTGAAAAAACTGCATTTTAAAAAAAAAAAGATTAATAAAACTGTTTTTGAAATAAAGATAAAAACTGCATTTTTACAAAAGAAAAAAACATATTTTTATATGTTGAAAGCAAAAGGAAAAGTCATATTTTTTTTTAAATGATGAAAGCAAAAGTAAAAAAAAAATCATATTTTTATATATTGAATAGCGAAGTCAAAATTCGATTTTTATATATTGAATAGCATAGTAAAAATTCTATTTTTACCTGTGTAGAGAATACGGGCGAAAGCAACAAAAGGCGAAGATTTCTATTAGGAAGAGTCGTGCAGTTGGATAGCTATTGGTGAGATTTCTGATTTAAAAATTATATATATATATATGTGTGAAAATAAAAGTGAATTGCTATATATATATATATATATATATATATATATATATATATATATATATATATATATATACGCCCCTCGTCCACAAACCATGGACGATATTTATTGGTTGAAATTGTTGTGGAAATTTGATTGATAGCGAATGATTGTTTGGGATTGTTTGTGATTGTTATTGGTTGATTGTGGTTGAAAAATACCCATTTGTGGTTGTGAAATATTTGGTTGAAACCACTTAGGATTAGTTTGTGGAAATGAATAAATATATATACATGCCGCCTGCGTGCGAACTAGATGCATGATTACCATTGTCAAAAACCGCGAGGTTTTAAGGTAGAGCGAGGAGCCGTACTAGGGACGGTGCCGGTGTAACTACCCTGCCGTTATGCTGCCGAAATTTTGAATAATATTTGTGTGTTTGAATTATTTTCATATGCTTAAACTATATTTATTCCTTATATTGAAAACATTCATGTGTTGAATTGATATTCATTCGTTGTTTAGAAATTAATGTGTTGAATGGTATTCATATTATGAAATAAACTGTTAGATAATAAAAATCACAATTTTTATCTATATATAAAAACTATTGAAAACATTCATGTGTTGAATTGATATTCATTCGTTGTTTAGAAATTCATGTGTTGAATGGTATTCATATTATGAAATAAACTGTTAGATAATAAAAATCACAATTTTTATCTATATATAAAAACTATTGAAAACATTCATGTGTTGAATTGATATTCATTCGTTGTTTGGAAATTCATGTGTTGAATGGTATTCATATTATGAAATAAATTGTTTGATAATAAAAATCACATTTTTATCTATATATAAAAACTATAGAAAACATTCATGTGTTGAATTGATATTCATTCGTTGTTTAGAAATTCATGTGTTGAATGGTATTCATATTTTGAAATAAATTGTTTGATAATAAAAATCACCTTTTATCGACTATATGAACTATATAGAAAAATAGTGTTTTGAAATGAATCGTTTTACAATAAAAATCACATTTTTATTGTATGCGTAAATCGTTGAAATGTGAAATGTTAAAAATAGCCACTTGTTCAAAATAAACATATATGAGTTGAAATATTCATTAATTAGCTAATGAAATGATTTGCACCTATTTATGTAACATTAGAATGAATGGAGTTTTTAAACCAAATAGAAATCAAATATGAAGTTGAATAGAAAATGAAAAATGATATGAACTGTATATATATGTACATGCAATATTCATTGAACAGGTTATAGCAAAGGGGCTAGAGAAGAGGAATAAAATTTTGTGCCCGACAAATAGGTACACATTTACTGATTTGTTTGGGTGATGATTTTGAGCCTGTTGGCTAGCCGCTTGGCTTTTTCTTTTTCTTTTTGAGATTAGAAGGACCGGGACGCTATTTGCGATTTCCCGACGCTCCCGGTGCAGGGGAGGTTATGGCGAAATTTTTCCAAAATTTAAGGTGTTAGAAAATTTTTTGAAGTGAAAACGATATAGAAATCATTGAATGAACTATATTTATATAACTATATAAATATAAATAAAATTAAAACGAAACGAAGCCGTGCAGTTCGTATTTCGAAACCGTGATTTCAAACGACTAGTACGGGAAATCCGACCATTGGATTTTCCCGAAACCTCAACCGTCGGGTTCGCCTTGGAATAATCTTTCCAACGGCACCAACCTTGTAAAAATCCAACGGTTGGATTGTCTGGAATGTTTAATTCAAATCTGAAGAAAAACAGCGCCAGAAACGATTATATTTATTTATATATATAAATAAAATTATATTTAATCGAATAACGACGCTGCAGTTCGTATTTTGAAATCGAAAATTCAAACGATTGTACCGGGAGATCCGACCGTCGGATTTTCCCGAAACTGGAACCGTTGGATTCGTTTTGAAAAGACCTTTCTAATGATGTAAATTTTGTGAAGATCCAACGGTTAGATTTTCAGATATGTGTAAATCAAATTTGAAGAAAAACAGCGCCACGGCCGCCTTATGGCCCGAAGCGTCGTTTTAAATAAAATGGCTATTTTAAAATAAATAAAAATAGCGATAAATAGTTATAAAATATCATAAGCGATATGGAATGGAAATAAACTGAATTTGCTTGATTTATGTGATATTTGATGGTTGAATGTGTTTGGTGTGAAAATTACATTAAAGAACCAAATTGGTGTTGTCGAATAATTTAACCATTGAAATAAATCGAATTGAAATTCTAAATATACGTGAATTATTTGAAAAGGCCGAGTTAATTCTCATTTCGAATAATTGACCGACGATTGAAATTCGAAGATGAAGACGGTGGTCGAAGACCGGAGATCTTCACCTCGTTTGGATGGTAACCGAGGTCCTGATTGGGAGGCATCCCGAAATATGGATAATGAGTGGTGATCGTTCAGACGTACGTGTTGATCAAAGGGTTTGCGAGGTATTTAGTGCCTCCGGTTTCGTTCAGACCCAGAACGGACTTGTAAATGGACTGTGTGTCTGACATAGGATTTATTCTGTGTGGCATGCTAAGATGCAGTGATCAGGGCTTCTGTTGAAAAGCAAAGTCTTGTGGTGATGATCAAAGCACCGCCTGTGTGGCGTAGCTTTGTGTATAACGTAAATTCGCGTGCCTCACACCCAGGTATGAACCTAAAACGGGAGAGGACATCAGGGAGGGCCTGCGTTTCTTTCTAGCTAGGGTGGTGTCAGTGACCTACCAGCCCTGACATTTATATACTTTTCACCTATGTGGTTGTTGCTGTTGCGAGGCGCCTCGGTTTGATCGGACGATCCGGGTCCGATGGAGTCATTCGTTGGCTCGTTTACGCCCCAAAGGGCGGGGAGACGTAGTGTTCAGGCATAATAATCCACATCGGTGGACCGGCCCTGACGATCTAAAGGGTTGATGCGTTCTGATCCTGAGGGGCGGGCTAGAGCGTCTCGAATTCGGTAAGGACTATCTTTTGCCTTGGTTCATGACGGAAATCCAATTTCCAAATACGACATCGTGCGGTTTTGATTGTATATATATATATGGCGACATGATATATGGTACCCATGCCGTCTATGATTGATAGTTATGATTTGAAATTGTTTTCAAAACATATTAACACTAGAAATAATATCAAATGCCTTTGTTTTATTCGTATCAATCATATTTTGGCCATTATAAGGTAAAACTCTATCCTCCGGCTTGCGTTGCATTGTGTGATGGGAACTGAGTCTTATAATGACTTCATTTTTACAAAAAGCATATCGATGTTTAAAAGAAAGATTTGTTTTAAAGCACTGGCAATCCAATGGAGTAAACCCGTTCCACGAAAGTGGCGTGGTCCTGTGATTAGCCAATTATATATGTGTTGAGTAGATTTCTCATACCAGTCCCATGACTGACTCGTAGTTTGTTTCACTCTCAAACTCGGGTGCCCCTTTTTCTACACGGGCAGCCATGTATTCAGGTTTAGCTGGTTCTTTCTGGATAGCTGGAGCTGAAGATGGATTCTATCATTTATTTCTTTTTATGCTGTTCAGCTCCTATTGTACATATTTTGTTTATTTCCGCTGTAGACATTTATGTATAGCTGAACTGTATTTGTACTAAGTAAGATCCTGTATACTGTGTAACTCTGATGATTACTTTTATCCAGTATATTTTGTTGTTCATTCTGGTGTATTTATTTAATTCTGTTCTGCTATTGTATGGTTCTGTGTTATATTCCAAAGATAACCTTGTTTCCGTGAGAACGGGAAATCGGGTCGTCACAAGAATGCACGGCTTATACCTACACGATGCAACAACGTCTTACCTAACAGCCTTGGTCCAAACACGCATATGAAACCCGTTGGACTTGCGTTGCCACCGTACCCCGTTTGGCCTCTTATAGTCAAGCCCAGTATGCGTGTCCCGTCCTCGACTTGGGTCGAGCCCACAAAGATACGTTTGGGTTACTGGTTGAAATAGGCCCCCACAAGCTATCCACCTAAGCTTGTCCCCACTAGTATATCCCACTTAACCCTCTTAGTCATGTTCATTTACATGTGTGTTTGGCTAAGTCTTACTAATCGTATTTCAAATGCCACTAAAGGCAACCACTAGATTCCTCATGCCACCCAAGGCACTTACTTAACCCCCGTATCCCACTTCACATGTTTATCTGGTTAAGTATTTCTTAATTCATTCAGGCCATAACCTCATAAAGACCTCTCACATTAGACTGGCATTTATGGCAGCTGGATTTGCCGGGCGGGTCCGGGCAGTCTTACACCTTTACAACTGTTATGCTTTAGTTTGGGCCTAGGACCTCTCACATTGGGCTGACATTTGTGACCATTGGATTTGCCGGGCGGGTCCGGGCAGGTTTACGTCACAAACGAGTCCAACCTCGTGTCCTAAGCATTGATTAACACTTTCAATCTTTTACCCCAGTTTTAATAATTCCCTATTCAAATTATTAATTAATTCCAATTTTAATGATGTCCATAATTGACTCAATTATGGCCATCCACTGATGGAATGAAAAATCATATCAATTGCACCCCAACTTCTTAATATTAAATCCTTAATATTACCTCTACCCCACGTTATACGTTCGCTTATTCAATGCAAAATATATGTTAGATTCGAATAGTCTAACTCATAGCACAAAGATAAATTATCACAACATATAGACAAATAAAATAAATCTAATCATAGTAGGGGTGAAACTTGCATAAAACTACACATGTCATGGATCTAAAGGTGTCAACTTGTTTGGTTAAATGTCACAACTTACATAATATGATCATAATCCAAATTCATGTATAAACTTGCATATGTGGTTTATGCAACATAATGATGGTGTGAACTAGCATCTAACACATAGAACTCACACATGTCATAGCATAATTCTAGATCTAAACAGATGTCATAATTCTAGATCTAAATAGATGTCATAGGATATGTGAGATTATACATACTAATCAATCTAAACTTGCATAGGTACATGTGATTTATCATGTGAATCATCGTAGCCCCAAACATATATATAGCCAACATCATGATTTGATCAAGCATAGCTAACTATAACATAAATAATAACATCATGACTTTGTAACATCGCAACTTAGCATAGAAACTTGCAACAACATATAAAATATCATCATAGCATGATTTACAACATATAGGATATCATCATCACATAATAAAGGATTTACAACATACATGATAGCATAAGGTTTACAACAACATATATGACAATTCACATCATTTTCTTATGATCCATATCACATCTTAATCTAATTAGTTTGCTAATAATCTTGTTAAGATTATCATACTCACAATTTGAAGAGAAAGAGAGTCGAATTAGTGCTCCTTTGATGAAGAATCGCCGTTAGGGTTGGGTAGTTCTGATTTGGTTGCTGTTCTTTATCTTTAATTTGATGGCGGCTGCACTAGGTCTCAAAATAACAGCATGACGGTCATGGTATTTGTTTATTTTCTGATTTAGGGTTTGTGTATAGGGTTTTTTATAGAGTTATAAATTAATTTAAGCCGCCGGATGTTCTTAGGGTTAATCAAAACCATTCAATTATGATAGGGTGATGAGTCAGCCCTAATGACTCAGCAAGGAGTCAGAATGGACTCAACAACATGGGTCAGCCTGAACCAGAAAGCTGTGCAGGCTCAGCCTCGGCCTGGGTGCACTTGGCAGGTGCGCCAGTGTAAATATGTACTTGCGCACTTCCCAAGTGCGCCAGTGCATTTATTTATTTATTTTCTTTGCCACCAAACTTCGTTCGTCCATAACTTTTTCATCCGGTACTCTTTTCCCGCAAACTCGGATTCTATCTCCACTAGAATTCCAAGGGAACACAATGGCGCAACCCAATCCCCATAATTATCATGTCTGAGATTTATTATTCTTTAATTTAGTTAAGTCGATTATTCAAAAATCCGGGGTGTTACAAAACCATTCTTCTTAACTAACCTACAGCTAGTTTCTAAATTTCAATTCTTAGGGAAAGGTTCCCATTAACTTTATCAAAGATAAATTCTATAAAATTTATTATTTAATCTTCCTTTGGATGTCATATCAAACCAAATTATGGTTTTCCAAACTAGTCGGGATTAGCGAACCACACCGAAGTAATTATTTATTTTATTTCCCAATCCCAACCTATTCATCCCATGAAGCAAAACTGGTAATACTCCATATCTAACACCACAGTATTATTGGTAAAATTAATTACCATTTCACGTTCAAATCTAATTAAAGATTTAACTATTGCTTTGGAGCAAAACGGATGATACTCCTTTCTTGCTCATTTTCCAAATTTGATAATTTAAATTTTCAATTCGCATTTCAATGTAATTGCAGATTCATTAAAACTCCTTTTACTGGGTTAAAGAACTAATGTCATTTAAAACACAGTTCACGATAAACACAAATCACATTCTATTTATTATCGGGTTAAAGAACAAGTGTTATTTAAAACACCGTTCACGATAAACCCACAAATCAATTCTAATTCAATTGCAATCAAATGTATTAGAAATTCCGATTATTTAAAACCCCTTTCGAATCCAATTTATTTATTTAAAAATAATTGGGTTTTAAATTTAGTTCAAAACTAGTTCATTTCGATAAAAATCCATTTTTATCTTTACAAATGTGGGAATTTTCATCCCAGTTCTTCACAAATCATTTCCTATGATTTAACACAAATTATTACTATTTTTAATAATTTTATCGAGGCCCGTACAGTCGATTTCCAACAACGGCCATCGAACTGCACTTACAGCGACCTTTTCCAAATTTGATTTGGACGTATCTCCAAATCCAACTGTTATATTTCAAATTTCTAATATTCGTTAGAAAGCTCTTTACGAAACGAACCCAACGGTTCCAGTTTTAGGAGAATCCGACGGTCGGATCTCCCGTAATATCCGTTCGGAATAAATGGTCGAAATTCACGAACTGCCGTGGCGCGGCGCGTTCTATTCAGGCCATTATATTATATATATAATACATATTTCGTCGATTTCCTTTTAAAACGTATTTTATAAATCGTTCTAAATTCGTTTCAAAAACATTTCAACTTCCATTTTAAATTCAAATCAAAATTGAATTTTTCCTTATAAATTCGTTTTAAATTCATTTCAATTCAATTCAAATTTCAATTCAATTTGAATTCGTTTCAAATTGATTTTTTTTTCTATTACAATTCGTTTTCAATTCAATTCAAACTCGTTTTATATTCAATTCAATTCGAATTCGTTTTATATTCAATTCAATTCGAATTCGTTATATATTCAATTCAATTCGAATTTCTTTTATATTCAATTCAATTATAAAAACGAATATAATCGATATAAATATCGTTCGCGTCAAAATAGCGCATCTCTAATCAACACGGCTTTATGTATTTCAATAATTCCGTTATTCTATTCAACAAATGAATATTTATCCTATTCAATACATGAATCTATATTTTTGTCAACACATGACTAATCTCAACGAATGAGCACTGTCCACGTGTGACTATTTTTGTTATTTAATTTATTTTATAAAAATTATGGTATCTATCGTTTGATTTCAAATCAGACTCCAATCGTAAATTAGTAAGAGAACGATTCCCTGAATATTAACCCCGAAGGCCGAAACCAACATCAAATCAATATCCAGGAGACCACTCATCTTATCTATTTTCCAGATAGTTTCTAATTTTATATATGATAAAGATGTAAATTTTATTGTTAAAATATTTCGTTCAACACATGACTAATCTCAACGGATGAGTACGGTCAACACATGAACCTTTATTTTATAATGATAAAGATGTAAATTTTATTGTTAAAATATTTCGTTCAACACATGACTAATCTCAACGGATGAGTACTGTCAACACATGAACCTTTATTTTATAAAGAAGTTGGTTTCTAATTTTATATATGATAAAGATGTAAATTTTATCGTAAAAATATTTCGTTCAACACATGACTAATCTCAACGGATGAGTACTGTCAACACATGAACCTTTATATTAAATATTCTTTGTTTTTCCAATTGGAATGAGGCCCAATCAATTACTATATAAAGTCAATTATATGGATTCAATACAACACATGTATATAATAGCAACGATAAATAATCAATCATCATCCAAAGTGCATTATACTGTATAAGCATCAAATATAGATATCTAACGCTTATAACAGCTTGTCGATCCATCAATCGACATATAACTAATTAATGGGATTAGTGTATGCCGTATTTTATCCCAATACCCGTGTGGGGTTTCAAAAAATCAAACATAGATTTTATTTGTGCAATTGGGCGATGTGTAAAATTTATCGTCCCAATCAATGTCCTTCAAATAGGTGTACATAAACAAACCGTCCGGTTTGTAAATGAATATTTATATATTCATATTCACGTTAAAAATTATATTTTTAATGACCATAATATTTTATTCAACCTATGAATATTCTATTCAGTTCATTTATTAAATAAAATGATTTCTTTATTTTTCTAACTTATTTTAGAAAATTTCGGCAGCATAACGGCACGATACTCGAAATAGTACAAGGCCTAGCCTTGTCCCCGGTCTAATAATGGCCCACGCCATACACATATCAATCAAATCCATTCCATTTCACCAAACAATCAAATTCAAATCAAATAATCTAACCAACTACCCAACCAAATAAACAAGTCCATGGTCTGTGGACGATGGTGTCGGGTGCTACTAAACACCGTCTGCATCCTAGTATATATTTATATAACTAGAAAAGAAAAGTTAAAGTGAGAAGTTCTCACAGAGGGTTCCACTCCGCCGTGCTTTTCTTTTGAACTGTTGAACCTTCTGAATCGGTTGAAATTCCAATTCAGTTCTTTTCACGCTGTTCATGATAATTTTTTTTATTTTAACTGCTTCATTCAATAAATAAAAATCATATTTTTATATTCTACATCATATATTTTTACGACGCTTATTTCAATATAAAAATTATATTTCTATATTTCTACTTATATAAAGATTAGATTTTCATTCCAATGCTATAAAAATCACATTTTTATTTCAATATATATAAGAAAAATCAAATTTTTATTTCGCTACATATATAAAGATAATATTTTTACTATCTACATCATATAAAAATCATATTTTTATTCTTTCTATATTATAAAAATTATATTTTTAACCTTTCTATATTATAAAAATTATATTTTTATCCTTTCTATATTATAAAAATTATAATTTTCCTTCACTACTTATATAAAAATTATATTTTTACTTCTCATATAAAAATATAATCTTTCTACATATAAAAAGATGATCTTTCCACTTATATAAATTCGATTTTTCATGTTGTAAAAATCCGACCTTTTCTATATAAAGATCCGACCCTTTTTAAAAAAAAAAAATCAAACTTTGAACAATAAATATTCTAGCTTTTCTTTATATAAAAATTCAACTTTATTCGCTATTCATATGATAAAAATCCCTTTCTTGTTTTACATACAAAAGAACTGATTTCTAAAACTAATTATATAGAAAACAAATTAATCAAAGAAAACTTACTTCCTTAGATGGAGGAGAGTTTTCACGTCCGAGTGGCGATCAGAGGGCCGAGGGAGGATCGTTGGTGGTGCGGAGCAGTGGAGCGGTGGTGCTGCAGGTGGCTGGTGGCGTGGTCACTGAGGCATGGGGCTAGGGTTTTGAGGATTCTCAAATCGGAAGAGGAGAGAGAAGGGGCGCTGCAGAGGAGGGGTGTCAAAGCTTAAGGAGGTGGCGCGTAGGGGGTTTCAGGAGGGCAACGTCGGTTTTTCTTTGGACGTGGAGGGAGGGGGTTCGTGCACGATGGGAAAGAGAGGGAAGGCGTGTGAGGAGGGAGAAGGCTGCGTCGAGGTTGGGGGGGTTTCTCCGATGAGGCGGTGGGCGGCGCCGCCTTGGAGGGGGCGCGATGGCGGTTCCTCCGCCTCCGTCCTTCCTCTAATAATTTTTATTTATTTATTCTGTTTTGAAAAGTAAACGGGGCTGAGAGAGGTATAGAAGGTATATAATAATTTATATATTATTTTAATTTAATTTTCTTCTATAAAGCAACTTTTATTTTCGAATTCGAAATCAAACCCACCGCCTGTCGTCCCTAGCTAATTACCCCCATTCCGAACACAGTGGGATATGTCACGTAGGCCAATTCAATCGTTATGATCAGTTTTTGTTGGATTTAAAATATAACTCTATATATTCAATTTTAAACGTACATTTCAATTTACCGGGGCCACATACTAACTCGAAAAATTCCAGAAAAATAATTTCTAGCTTCGTATTGACAATACGATCCTAACAAAACTAATTTCGTCGAATTATGAGACCGTTGGAAAAATGGCCATTTTCCAGTCGATTAAAATCAATTGAAACTGGCCAAACGCGTTTTCCTTTGCCAAGCTCACATATTGAACCGAAAAATTATGAAATTTGAAACCTAGCAATAACTTGACATCTCGGATCCAGCAAAAGTTGTTTCATCGAAATCCGAGGTCATTTGCAAAATTTCCATTTTTAAGGGCCGAAATTCCATAGCGACTATTCAGGATTTTCAACTGGACATATCTTTTGATTCCCGCAATGAAATTTCAATTTTTCGGATTCGTTGGAAAGATATTCTCAATTAGATTCCATTATTTTTGGTTTCACTAAAATCCGGTTTATTTTGCACCCGGTACATTCGATTGAAGTTTGAAATCGAATTATCGAACAACCGCGCCATTTTCAGTTCCTTTTATAATTAAAATAAATATTATATTCTAGCGACGATCTATATAAATATATACGTTCGGATTCTATTCAAAATAAATTTTTTGTCGTTATTATTTAAAATAATTCATTTTAAATATTCAAAAATCATTAAAATTGCCAAAATAAAAATTTTAAACTGGCTCGGATTTTCGGGTTGTTACACGGATTTTAGCGAAACTAAAAAAATTTGAATCTAATTGAGAATATCTTTCCAATGAATCCGAGAAATTGAAATTTCATAGCGGGGATAAAAAGATATGTCCAGTTGAAATTTCAGAATAGTCGCTATGGAATTCAGGCCCTTAAAAATAACCATTTTGCAAACGACCTCGGTTTTCGACGAAACCACTTTTGTTGGATCTGTGATATCAAATTATTGCTAAATTCCAAAATTCATAATTTTTCGAATCAATATGTGAGTGTGGCAAAGGAAAACGTGTTTTGGTAGTTTTAGTTGATTTCAATCGACTGGAAAATGGCCATTTTTCAAACGGTCTCAGAATTCGACGAAATTAGTTTTGTTAGGGTCGTATCGTCAATACGAAGCTAGAAATAATTTTTCGGGAATTTTTCTAGTTAGTATTTGGCCCCGGTAAATTGAAATGCGCGTTCGAATTCAATATATAGAGTTATATGTTGATTTTGATGAAAACTGATCAAAACGATCGAATTAGCATATGATACATATCCCATTGTGTTTGGAATGTGGGCAATTAGCTATGGACAACAGGCGGTGGGTCTCGTTTCAAAGTCAGAATAAAAAGTACCTTTTTGAAACAATTAAATAATTAAAAAATATATATTATAACCTCTCTCTCTTACCCCCCTTTCATTCAATCGATTAATCAGAGAAAAAAGAAGACTAAAAAACCCAATCTCGCAGCAGCCCTCCACACTTCCTCCTCCGCCTCCATGACCCCTAACCATGACGATGTCCCTTCCACCTTCAAAAATTGTAATTTTAATTAATTATTTTAATTTATTTTTGAATAATCAGTTTTTATATGCTATAGCCTTGCTTAGAAAGATTGGATTTTTATCTATGTGAACAACAAAATAAAGAGGAGATTTTTATATGTATGATAGCGATATAAAGACACGATTTTTATATATGTATGATAATGAAAATATGATTTTTATATTATAAAAAGAATAAAAATATGATAAAAATCATATGTGAAATATAAAAATATAATTTTTATAAAGTAGAAGTACTCAAAATATGATTTTTATATAATAGAGAATATAAAAATATCATCTTTATATATGTAGCGAAATAAAAATCTGATTTTTATTATATATATGTTGAAATAAAAATGTGATTTTTATAGCGATGATATAAAAATTCGATCTTTATATTGGAAGTAGATATACAAAAATATAATTTTTATATATAGAATAGTGTGATAAAAGTAGAATTTTTATCTATATAATAACGGTGTAAAAATAGAATTTTTATCTATAAAGTAACAATATAAAAATGTGAATTTTATATATGTAGTGGCTACGGACAACGAAATTGACAAAAAGGCGAGCACGACGAAGATTTCTACATAAGAAGAGTCGTGGCTTTGGCTTAACTAGTCGGTGAGAACTTCTCACTTTAAATCTTCTTTTCTAGTTAAAAATATATACTAGGATGCAGACGGTGTTTAGCAGCACTCGACACCCGTCGTCCGCAGACCATGGATGGCTTGTATGTTTGATTGTTTGTTGTGATGAAAATTGATTGTGTGATGTGAAATAAAATAAAATATTTATATAGTTAAAAATATTTTATCGTTAAAAATATAATTTTAACGTGAATGTGAATAAGTAAATATTCATTTACAAACCGGACGGTTTGTTTATGTACACCTATTTAAAGGATATTGATTGGGACGATAAATTTTACACATCGCCCAACTGCACAGATAATATTCAGTGTTTGTGGATTGAAAACCCTACACGGGTGTTGGGATGATATTTAGCGTACACTAATCCTAATTATTTGGTTGTGTGTCGATCGATCGGTCGACAGACTGTGTAAGCGTTAATTATTTATATTTGATGCTTATGCAGTTGTGTAGTGCATTTTGGATGATGGTTGATTATTTATCATTACTATTATATACATGTGTGGAATCCATATAATTAACATTATATGGTAATTGATTGGGCCTCATTCCAATTGGGAAAATAAAGAATGTTATAAAATATAGATTTATGTGTTGACAGTACTCATGTGTTGAGATTAGTCATGTGTTGTAAGAAATATAGATTCATGTGTTGAACGAAATATTTTAAAAATAAAATTTACTTCTTTATCATATATAAAATTAGAACTAACTGGAAAACAGATAAGATGAGTGGTCTCTTGGATATTGATCTGATGTTGGTTTCGGCCTTCGGGGTTAATATTTAGGGAACTGCTCTCTTACTAATTTACGGTTGGAGTCTGATTAGAAATTAAACGATAGAAATATTAATTTTATAAAATATATTAAATAACTAAAATAGTCACGTGTTGATAGTACTCATGTGTTGAGATTAGTCATGTGTTGTAAGAAATATAGATTCATGTGTTGAATGGAATAAATATTCATTTGTTGAATAGAATAACGAAGTTATTGAAAAATACAAAGTCGTGTTGATTAGAGATGCGTTGTTTTGACGCGAACGATATTTATATCGATTATATTCGTTTTTATAATGAATATTGAAAAGAGATTTATAAATCGAATATTTAGAAAATGAATTCGAATTGAATCGAATATTTAGAAAATGAATTCAATTGAATCGAATATTTAGAAAATGAATTCAAATTGAATTGAATATAAAATGAATTCGAATTGAATTGAATATAAAATGAATTCGAATTGAATTGAATATAACATGAATTCGAATTGAAATGAATTAAAATCAAATTGTAATCGATTTAAATTGAATTAAATATAAATGCAATTGGAAATCGAAGTGAAATCGATTTGGAATTAATTCAAATCGAATTGAAAACAAACTGAAACTGAATTGAAATCGATTTGAATTGAAATCAAATAGAAATGAATGTAAAAAGAATTTATAATGGAAAATTCAATTTTTATTTGAATTTGAAATGAAAGTTGAAATTGTTTTTGAAACAAATTTGAAACGATTTATAAAATTCGTTTTAAAAGGAAATCGATGAAATATATATAATATATATATTATATATATATAACGGCCTGAACAGAACGCGACGCGGTAGTTCGTGAATTTCGACCATTGACTTCGAACGGACATTACGGGAGATCCGATCGTCGGATTCTCCTAAAACTGGAACCGTTGGGTTTGTATTGAAAAGAGCTTTCTAATGAATACAAGAGATTTTAAATCTGACGGTTGGATTTGGAGATAAGTCCAAATCAATTTCAGAAAAGGTCGCTGTAAGTGCAGTTCGATGGTCGTTATTGAAAATCGACTGTACGGGCCTTGATAAAATTATTAAAAATATCTATAATATGTGTAAAATCATAATAAATGATTTGAAAAGAACTGGGATGAAAAACTCCACATTTGTAAAGATAAAAATATATTTTTATCAAAATGAACTAGTTTATAACTAGAAAATAAATTGGACTTGTGAATGTTTTAATATAACCTGAATTTCCAATATATAAATTGGAATGGATTTGAATCGAAATTATCTTCGGAATATTTCGATGTTGGATTTCGTGATTATACAGATATGGTTGGGGAAATTTTTGAAAGATATATTTATATCGCTATTTCCAATACGATATTTGTTGGTTTCAGAATTTGATATTGAATATAAGCCGATATATTTTCTATTCAGAGCCTTGTATATCAAATGGGAATTGGGTTTGTCGTGAATGGTGTCTTCATCAACACTGTTCTTAAACCCTGTTGAGAAAAGATTAAATCTTTTTATTTAGATTTAATGAAGTATACCAATTAATTAATATATTTAATTGGAATTGAATTAGAATTGATTTGTGGGTTTATCGTGAACGCTGTTTTAAATAACACTTGTTCTTTAACCCGATAATAAATAGAATGTGATTTAGGTTTATCGTGAACTGTGTTTTAAATGACATTAGTTCTTTAACCTAGTAAAATGAGTTTCAATGAATCTGTAATTAGATAGAAATGTGAATTGATAATTTAAATTATAAAATTTGGAAAGTGAATGAGAATGGAGTATCACCAGTTTTGCTCCAAAGCGATAGTTAAATCTTTAATTAGATTTGAACGTGAAATGGTAATTAATTTTACCGATAACACCGTGGTGTTAGATATGGCGTATTACTAGTTTTACTTCATGGGATGAATAGGTTGGGATTGGGAAATAAAATAAATAAGTACTTCGGTGTTGTTCGCTTATCCCGACTAGTTTGGAAAACCTTAACATGGTTTGAAATGACATCCAAAGGAAGATTAAAGAATAAATTTAAAAGAATTTATCTTTGATAAAATCAATGGGAACCTTTCCCTAAGAATGTGAAATTTAGAAACTTACTGTAGGTTAGCTAAGAAGAATGGTTTCCTGGGTATTGATCTGATGTTGGTTTCGGCCTTCGGGCTTAATATTTAGGGAATTGTTCTCTTGCTAATTTACGGTTAGTGACTTATGAATTGGAATGAGGCGTACGTTGTGTTTGTGTAACATTTTTTTATTATATACGGGGGTCATTCAAAAAGGCCGGGTTTATATCCATTATGAATAACCGATTCGACGATATGTCGAAGAGGAAGACGGTGGTTGAAGACCGGAAGTCTTCACATCGTTTGGGTGATTACTGATGATCTTGATTGGGCTGTACACCCAAGATGAGGGAATCTGTTGGTGATCGTCTAGACGTACTTGGAGATCGATGGATATGCGAGGAAAGTGCCTCCGGTTTCGTTCAGACCCAGAACGAACTTGTAAATGGACTGTGTGTCTGACATTGGATTTTATTCTGTGTTGATTGATCTCTATTAAATATACATCTGTTTGGCAGTGGAGAATTTATTCTCTTGCTTAACGCCCTTCTCTGAGACGTACGAGCTCAGAGGTTGTATATCGATGGACATCAATTGTATGGAGTGAATTGCCTATGTGGCATGCCTAAGTGGAAAATGATCAAGGCTTCTGTTGAAAAGCAAAGTCTTGTGGTTGATGATCAAAGCACGGCCTGTGTGGCACAGCTTTGTGTATAGCGTGAATTCGCGAGCCTCACACCTCGGTATGATTTAAAAACGGGATAATGACCCAAGGAGTGCACGACGTTTCTTTCTAGCTATGGTGGTGTCAGTGCTTAAACTGGCTGACATTTATATTATTTCCACCTTTGTGGTTGTTAGATGCGAGGCGCCTCGATTATAGGACCTATAGGGCCGGGAAACGTGTGTTCAGGAATAATTAATCCTCAAACGTAAGGGAGGACCGGTCTTGTGTTGAATGGTGCTTCAAAGTTGTCCCACATAGGGAAATACTGAACTAAGTTCCTGGATATAAACTAAGATGTTCCCCATCACATAGCCAATTGGTTTTGTGATAATAAGAGGATTAATAAAAAAAAGTAACATGGTATTAGAGCTCAGGATTTCAGTAAGAGTTAAAGAGAAAGTGCTTCAACAATTGAAGGTGATGAGAAAGTGCATCACAAAATCGAAGAGAAAGTGCTTCGATCTCAACAGCTTTAAAGCAAGGGGGTGTTGAATGGTGCTTCAAAGTTGTCCCACATCGGGAAATACTGAACTAAGATCCTGGATATAAACTAAGATGTTCCCTATCACATTGCCAATTGGTTTTGTGATAATAATGGGATAAATAAAAAAAATCCAACATCTTGGAGATTCCAGGGGTTACCCAGAGTGTGTAGTCCCGAGGCATTTGCTAGAGTGTCTCCAAGCGGAGAGGAGCTTGCCCCTTGCCTCGACTCATGATGGAAACCCAATTTCCAATACGTGACATTTCGGTTTTGATTGTAGAGCCTAGTATTGGCGACATGATATATGGTACCCATGCCGCCTATGATTGATATTTATGATTGTATATAAAATCATAAACTAACTGGAAACGAGCTAAGATGGGTGGTTTCCTGGGTATTGGTCTGATGTTGGTTTCGACCTTCGGAGTTAATACTTAGGGAATCGTTCTCTTACTAATTTACGGTTAGAGTCTGATTAAGAATCAAAAGGATAAAATTTCGCGTATCAAGCATTTTTTGGCTGTTATAAGGTAAAACCCTATCCTCCAGCTTGCGTTGCATTGTGTGATGGGACCTGGGTCTTATAATAGCTTCATTTTTCTTTACTTAGCATTGCACTGTTTGTTTTACGCACTGGTATTCTTGGGAGGAAACCCGTTCCGTGTTATACGGCGTCGTCCCTTGATTTACTGAACTTTAAAAACCGATATTAATAACTGTTTTAGTTCTCACACCAGTCACATGACTGACCTGGAGTTTATTGTTTTAACTTAAACTCTGGGTGCCCCTATTTTCGACACGGGCAGCTAGTAGTTTTGGTTTTGCAGATTTATATTCATAGGATCCTGATTTACAACTGGAACGATGCTCGTAAAGCTCTGTATCCGTGTATTATTTTCAGTTGTGCTTTGTATTGTTTTTCTGCTGCTATGTAATTTATTGTAATCTCTGATATTTATCGTATGTATAATATTCATTTATACTCTGTATTTTTTTGTATCTGATGGAATTGTTGTAATAAATAATGAAATGTTCTTCTGTTTGCGTCCCGATGTGTGTTGTTCTCAAGGTAATCCGGGCTTTCCTTACCGGGGAAGTTACAGGCTATGTCAGTTTGGTATCAGAGCTTTGGTTTACAGAGCTCGAGAACAAGACATATTAGAACCATACGAAAGAATTCATCAGATATTTGATTATTAATATCCAATTAGAATTACTCGTTAGAGATAGGATCAGTAGTATCCTAGAACGAGTGTGAAGAGTATATTTAAAAAAAAATGAAAACGAACTTTGTTTTGAAAATTTAAACCTTATATGTATTTGAATATTTTATTTGTATTGAATTTGGACAATCAAGTATATAAATATTTTGTATGTATGCGTCATGAACGTATATTCGAAGTTTTAATATACTTGATAGATATAGAACCGCACTCTAGTAGCCCAGAGATGTTCTGATGGTGGTTCGAAACATCATCAGCATTTGTTCGAGCTTCGAAAGTGTGATATCTATATACTTCCATTAGACTGGTGTGAGAACCCAAAACTATATAAATTTATTGTTGTGATTTGGCATCAAAAACATGGGTTTCTGTATATATATCAAAATTATGAATTTGAAACGATAATTCACTAATTAATTGTTGGTTGTGTTGTTTATTTATTTGTTTGATAATTTTGAACCGTTATGCCTAATTGAATCAAATATTGAACTGTATTTAAAAATGATTACAATTGCATGCATATACATGTACTTACATTGAACAGGTCATAGCAAGGAGGCTATAGCAGAAGAATAAAATTGTTTTCCCGACAAATAGGTACATATTTATTGTATTTCTTTGGGTTTGGATGATTTTATGAGCCGATTGGCTAGCCTCTTGGCTTTTTCTTTTTCTTTTGGATTGAAGAAGGCCTTGGGAGGCTATATGAAATATCCCGAAGTCCCCAGTGCAGGGGGGGTTATGGCGAAATTTTTCAAAAATTTAGGGTGTTAGCCAAATTTTTGAAAAATTTGAAAAGTTCTTAGAAACTGAAAAGTTGAAGAACTTAAGCCGTAATGGAAATAATGGAAGTTGAATTGGTTTGTTAAACAACTTTCAGCTTCGTTCCATTTCGACGAAAAGTTTTAAGTGGGGGAGATTGTAAGAACCCGGAAATTCTGAGCCAATTTAAAATTTTTATTTTGGCAATTTTGATGAATTTTGAATATTTAAAATGATTTATTTTATATAATAATGACGAGAAATTTAATTCAAATAGAATTCGAACGTATATATTTATATAGATCGTCGTTAGGATATAAATATTTTATTTTAATTATATAACGAGCCTGAAATGGCGCGGTAGTTTGAAAATTCAATTTCAAATTTCAATTGAACATACCGGGTGAAAAATAAAACGAATTTTAGCGAAACCAAAAATATTTGAATCTAATTGAGAATATCTTTCCAACGAATCTGAGAAATTGAAATTTCATAGCGGGGATAAAAAGATATGTCCAGTTGAAATTTCAGAATAGTCGCTATGGAATTCAGGCCCTTAAAAATAGCCATTTTGCAAAAGACCTCGGTTTTCGATGAAACCACTTTTGTTGGATCCGTGATGTCAAATTATTTCCAGATTCCAAAATTCGTAATTTTTCGAATCAATATGTGAGCGTGGCAAAGGAAAACGTGTTTTGGCAGTTTCAGTTAATTTCAGTCAACTGGAAAATGGCCATTTTTCAAACGGTCTCAGAATTTGATGAAATTAGTTTTGTTAGGGTCGTATCGTCAATACGAAACTAGAAATAATTTTTTGGGAATTTTTCTAGTTAGTATGTGGCCTGGTAAATTTAAATGCGCGTTCAAATTCAATATATAGAGTTATATGTTGATTTTGATGAAAACTGATTGAAACGATCGAATCAGCTTACGATACATATCCCATTGTGTTCGGAATGGGGGCAATTAGCTATGGACGACATGCGGTGGGTTTCGTTTCGAAGTCAGATTAAAAAGTGCCTTCTTGAAATGAATAAATAGTTAAATAATATATATTATAACCTCTCTCTTACCCCCCCCCCCCCCCTTCATTCAATCGATTAATCAGAGGGAAAAAACCTCGATCTCACAGCTGCCCTCCACACCTCCTCTCCGCCTCCACGACCCCTAACCACGACGATGTCCTCTCCACCTTCAAAAATTGTAAGTTTTAATTATTTATTTTTGAATAATCAGTTTTTATATGCAATAGCCTTGCTTAGAAAGATTGGATTTTTATCTATGTGAACAACAAAATAAAGAGGGGATTTTTATATGTATGATAGCGATATAAAGACACGATTTTTATATATGTATGATAATGAAAATATGATTTTTATATTATAAAAAGAATAAAAATATGATAAAAATCATATGTGAAATATAAAAGTATAATTTTTATAAAGTAGAAGTATTCAAAATATGATTTTTATATAATAGAGAATATAAAAATATCATCTTTATATATGTAGTGAAATAAAAATCTGATTTTTATTATATATATTGAAATAAAAATGTGATTTTTATAGTGATGATATAAAAATTCGATCTTTATATTGGAAGTAGATATAAAAAAATATAATTTTTATATAGAGAATAGTGTGATAAAAGTAGAATTTTATCTATAAAGTAACAATATAAAATTGTGATTTTTATATATGTAGTGGCTACGGACAACGAAATTGACGAAAAGGCGAGCACGACGAAGATTTCTACATAAGAAGAGTCGTGGCTTTGGCTTAACCAGTCGGTGAGAACTTCTCACTTTAAATCTTCTTTTCTAGTTAAAAATATAAACTAGGATGCAGACGGTGTTTAGCAGCACTCGACACCCGTCGTCCACAGACCATGGATGGCTTGTATGTTTGATTGTTTGTTGTGATGAAAATTGATTGTGTGATGTGAAATAAAATAAAATATTTATATAGTTAAAAATATTTTATCATTAAAAATATAATTTTAACGTGAATGTGAATAAATAAATATTCATTTACAAACCGGACGGTTTGTTTATGTACACCTATTTAAAGGATATTGATTGGGACGATAAATTTTACACATCGCCCAAATGCAAAAATAATATTCAGTGTTTGTGGATTGAAAACCCTACACGGGTGTTGGGATGATATTTGGCGTACACTAATCCCAATTATTTAGTTGTGTGTCGATCGATCGGTTGACAGACTGTGTAAGCGTTAATTATTTATATTTGATGCTTATGCAGTTGTGTAGTGCACTTTGGATGATGGTTGATTATTTATCATTGCTATTATATACATGTGTGGAATCCATATAATTAACATTATATGGTAATTGATTGGGCTTCATTCCAATTGGGAAAATAAAGAATGTTATAAAATATAGATTCATGTGTTGACAGTACTCATGTGTTGAGATTAGTCATGTGTTGTAAGAAATATAGATTCATGTGTTGAACGAAATATTTTAACAATAAAATTTACATCTTTATCATATATAAAATTAGAACTAACTGGAAAATAGATAAGATGAGTGGTCTCTTGGATATTGATCTGATGTTGGTTTCGGCCTTCGGGGTTAATATTTAGGGAACTGCTCTCGTACTAATTTACGGTTGGAGTCTAATTAGAAATTAAACGATAGAAATCTTAATTTTATAAAATATATTAAATAACAAAAAAAGTCACGTGTTGCCAGTACTAATGTGTTGAGATTAGTCATGTGTTGTAAGAAATATAGATTCATGTGTTGAATGGAATAAATATTCATTTGTTGAATAGAATAACGAAGTTATTGAAAAATACAAAGTCGTGTTGATTAGAGATGCGCTATTTTGACGCGAACGATATTTATATCGATTATATTCGTTTTTATAATGAATGTTGAAAAGAGATTTAAAAATTGAATATTTAGAAAATGAATTCGAATTGAATCGAATATTTAGAAAATGAATTCAAATTGAATTGAATATAGAATGAATTCGAATTGAATTGAATATAAAATGAATTCGAATTGAATATAAAATGAATTCGAATTGAAATGAATTCAAATCGAATTGTAATCGATTCAAATTGAATTAAATAGAAATGCAATTGGAAATCGAAGTGAAATCGATTTGGAATGAATTCAAATCGAATTGAAAACGAACTGAAATTGAATTGAAATCGATTTGAATTGAAATCAAATTGAAATGAATGTAAAAAGAATTCATAATGGAAAATTCAATTTTGATTTGAATTTGAAATGAAAGTTGAAATTGTTTTTGAAACAAATTTGAAACGATTTATAAAATTCGTTTTAAAAGGAAATCGACGATATATATTATATATATAATGGCCTGAATAGAACGCGCCGCGACAGTTCGTGAATTTCGACCATTGACTTCGAACGGACATTACGGGAGATCCGACCGTCGGATTCTCCTAAAACTGGAACCGTTGGGTTCGTATCGAAAAGAGCTTTCTAACGAATACAAGAGATTTGAAATCTGATGGTTGGATTTGGAGATACGTCCAAATCAATTTCAGAAAAGGTCGCTGTAAGTGCAGTTCGATGGCCGTTATTGAAAATCGACTGTACGGGCCTTGATAAAATTATTAAAAATATCTATAATATGTGTAAAATCATAATAAATGATTTGAAAAGAACTGGGTTGAAAAACTCCACATTTGTAAAGATAAAAATATATTTTTATCAAAATGAATTGGGGAAATTTGAAAGATATATTTATATCGTTATTTCCAATACGATATTTGTTGGTTTCATAATTTGATATAGAATATAAGCCGATATATTTTCTATTCAGAGCCTTGTATTTAATATCAAATGTGATTTGGGTTTGTCGTGAATGGTGTCTTCATCAACACTGTTCTTAAACCCTGTTGAGAAAAGATTAAATCTTTTTATTTAGATTTAATGAAGTATACCAATTAATAAATATATTTAACTGGAATTGAATTAGAATTGATTTGTGGGTTTATCGTGAACGGTGTTTTAAATAACACTTGTTCTTTAACCCGATAATAAATAGAATGTGATTTGGGTTTATCGGGAACTGTGTTTTAAATGACATTAGTTCTTTAATCTAGTAAAAGGTGTTTTAATGAATCTGTAATTAGATTGAAATGCGAGTTGATAATTTAAATTATCAAATTTGGAAAGTGAACGAGAATGGAGTATCACCAGTTTTGCTCCAAAGCGATAGTTAAATCTTTAATTAGATTTGAACGTGAAATGGTAATTAATTTTACCGATAACACTGTCGTGTTAGATATGGAGTATTACCAGTTTTGCTTCATGGGATGAATAGGTTGGGATTGAGAAATAAAATAAATAATTACTTCGGTGTTGTTCGCTAATCCCGACTAGTTTGGAAAACCTTAACATGGTTTGATATGACATCCAAAGGAAGATTAAAGAATAAATTTAAAAGAATTTATCTTTGATAAAATCAATAGGAACCTTTCCCTAAGAATGTAAAATTTAGAAAATAGCTGTAGGTTAGCTAAGAAGAATGGTTTCCTGGGTATTGATCTGACGTTGGTTTCGGCCTTCGGGGTTAATATTTGGGGAATTGTTCTATTGCTATTTTACGGTTAGTGACTGATGAATTGGAATGAGGCATATGTTGTGTTTGTGTAACATTTTTTTATTATATACGGGGGTCATTCAGAAAGGTCGGGTTTATATCCATTCTCAATAACTGATTCGACGATATGTTGAAGAGGAAGACGGTGGTTGAAGACCGGAAGTCTTCACATCGTTTGGGTGATTACTGATGATCTTGATTGGGTTGTACACCCAAGATGAGGGAATCAGTTGGTGATCGTCCAGACGTACTTGGAGATCGATGGATATGCGAGGAAAGTGCCTACGGTTTCGTTCAGACCCAGAACGAACTTGTAAATGGACTGTGTGTCTGACATTGGATTTTATTCTGTGTTGATTAATCTCTATTAAATATACATCTGTTTGGCGGTGGAGAATTTATTTTGTTGCTTAACACCCTTCTCTGAGACGTATGAGCTCAGAGGTTGTATATCAATGGACATCAATCGCATGGAGTGAATTGCCTGTGTGGCTTGCCTAAGTGGCAAATGATCAAGGCTTCTATTGAAAAGCAAAGTCTTGTGGTTGATGATCAAAGCACGACCTATGTGGCGCAGCTTTGTGTATAGCGTGAATTCGCGAGCCTCACACCACGGTATGATTTAAAAACGGGATAAGGACCCAAGTAGTGCACGACGTTTCTTTCTAGCTACGGTGGTGTCGGTGCTTAAACTGGCCGACATTTATATTGTTTTCACCTTTGTGGTTGTTGGATGCGAGGCGCCTCGATTATAGGTCCTATAGGGCCGGGAAACGTGTGTTCAGGAATAATTAATCCTCAAACGTAAGTGAGGACCGGTCTTGGAGGTTCCAGGGGTTACCCAGAGTGTGTAGTCCCGAGGCATTTGCTAGAGTGTCTCCAAGCGGAGAGGAGCTTGCCCCTTGCCTCGACTCATGACGGAAATCCAATTTCCAATACGTAACATTTCGGTTTTGATTGTAGAGCCTAGTATTGGCGACATGATATATAGTACCCATGCCGCCTATGATTGATATTTATGATTGTATATAAAATCAGAAACTAACTGGAAACGAGCTAAGATGGGTGGTTTCCTGGGTATTGGTCTGATGTTGGTTTTGGCCTTCGGGGTTAATACTTACGGAATCGTTCTCTTACTAATTTACGGTTGGAGTCTGATTAAGAATCAAAAGGATAAAATTTTGCGTATCAAGCATTATTTGGCTGTTATAAGGTAAAATCCTATCCTCCGGCTTGCGTTGCATTGTGTGATGGGACCTGGGTCTTATAACAGTTTCATTTTTCTTTACTTAGCATTGCGCTATTTGTTTTATGCACTGCTGTTCTTGGAAGGAAACCCGTTCCGTGTTATACGGCATGGTCCCTTGATTTACCGAACTTTAAAAACCAATATTAATAACTGTTTTAGTTCTCACACCAGTCACATGACTGACCTGGAGTTTATTGTTTTAACCTAAACTCTGGGTGCCCCTATTTTCGACACGGGCAGCTAATAGTTTTGGTTTTGTAGATTTATATTCACAGGATCCTGATTTACAACTGGAACGATGCTCGGAAAGATCTGTATCCGTGTATTATTTTCAGTTGTGTTTTGTATTGTTTTCCGCTGCTATGTAATTTATTGTAATCTCTGATATTTATCGTATGTATAATATTCATTTATACTCTGCATTTTCTTGTATCTGATGGAATTGTTGTAATAAATAATGAAATGTCCTTCTGTTTGTGTTCTGATTGGTCTTGTCCTCAATTCTATCCGTGCTTTCCTTCACGGGGAAGTTCGGGTCGTCTCAAAAGGCTAGATTTTTATTCGTAAAAAGGTTAGATTTTGAAACTATAAAAATTTGATTTTGTTTATATAAAAGTTTAGATTTTTTATTGTTTGAAGTTTAGATTTTATATACATAATAGAGGTTATAAAATATCGTCGGAAAGCTCTTTTCGGTACGAACCCAACGGTTCCGGTTATAGGAGAATCCGACAGTCGGATCTCCTATAACGTCAATTCAAAGTCAACGGTCGAAATTCGCGAACGGTCGCTGCGCAGCGCATTCTATTCAGGCCATATAATATATATATTATATATATTTCATCGATTTCAATTCAAAACGTATTTTATAAATCGTTTGAAAATGATTTCAATTTCTATACTGGCTCAAGTTCTTCAATTTTCCAGTTTCTAAGAACTTTCTAATTTTTCAAAAATTTGGCTAATCCCCTAAATTTTCGAAAAATTTCTCCATAACCTCCCCTGTACGGGAGCACCGGGAAAATTCCGAAATCGCCATACAGGCCTCTCCAATCCAAAAAGAAAAAGAAACAGCCAAGCGGCTAGACAATCGGTTCATAAAATCATCATACCCCAAACAAAACAGTAAATATGTACCTATTTGTCGGGCATACAATTTTTTCCCTCTTCTCTAGCCTCCTTGTTATGACCTATTCAATATATCGTACATGTATATTTTCATACAACGCCCATATATACATTTTCATATGACGCTTTTATATATTCATTCAACGCATATATAATTTCACACAACGCATATATAAGCCAAACATACCATCACATGGCAATTTTATATATTCCATATATACGCTAAAAATGATAATTTTAGCGGACTAGTATTTATTTCAAGGTATGACCATTTTATATACTCATATATGTGTTAAAAATGTTATTTTTAACAAACTAGAATCCATTTCAACGTATGACTATTTTTATTACTTCACATACATGATAAAAATGTTATTTTTATCGTTCACAGAATTTATTTCAAACACGAATATTTCATATACTTCATACATACAATAAAAATGTGAATTTTATTGCTCAAACAATTTATTCAACATATGAATGTTTCATTTACTTCATATATACGATAAAATGTGAATTTTATCGTTCAAACAATTTATTCAACATATGAATGTTTCATTTACTTCATATTTACGATAAAATGTGAATTTTATCATTCAAACAATTTATATGAATATTTCATTTACTTCGTATATAAGATAAAATGTGAATTTTATCGTTCAAATAATTTATTCAACATATGAATGTTTCATTTACTTCATATATACGATAAAATATGAATTTTATCGTTCAAACAATTTATTCAACATATGAATGTTTCATTTATTTATATACGATAAAATGTGAATTTTGTCGTTCAAACAATTTATTCAACATATGAATGTTCTATTTACCTCATGTACGCAATCACAATCAATTTGCACAACACAATCAAACAAACAAGTCATCCATGGTCTGTGGACTATGGGGAACAGTTCATATATGCAGTTATGAAATAAATAATCGTATAAAAATTACAGTGAGGAGTACTACGTGTTTGTGCTGTTAGTGCATGCGTTATCTTGGCGGGTTCCCTTTTGCTGCCTTCATGTTGCTTTATTTGAAGTGAAACGAAGAGCAGAAATAAGACACCGACAAATTTTTGTGCCAAGGGCCCGATATTTGGTTGCATATCTGTTTGTATGCATTGTTATGTTTTGGAATTCATATTTCCAAAGATTTGGTTTGAAATCCCGAAGTGAAATCTACTTTGATATAAAAGTTAGATATGTATTTAAAATGAATTGAAATAGAAATTGGGAAATAAAGTCCAAAGGAATAATTTCTGTAAATTGAATTGATTTGGAAAATCTAAATGTGGTGATTAATCTAAACGGGTAGATTGTGATATTGCATGTTGACTGATGCATAGTAGATCCATATATCTATATTGATTGTTGTTTATACACTAGCATTCATGGGGATAAACCCGTTCCGCGTTAGCGGTGTGGTCCTGTGATTCGCCTTATCATTTATATAAGTTTATAACTATTTAGAGTTTCTCACACTAGTCCCATGACTGACCTGTAGTTTGCTTTTCCCTTGCAAACTCGGGTGCCCCTATTTTCCACACTGGCAGTCGATTAGTTTATGTTGCAGATATATGAGCAGGATTCTGGATTGAAGCTTAAAGCTATGTCCAGATCATTGATAGTCTTCTGCTGTGTTACCTTATTTATTTTCTGCTGTGAATTGTATTACATTTGATGTAAATTAATCTTCCGTTGTGTTATATTTTGACATACTCTGATATATTCTGTACTCTGATTAACATTATTATGATGTTTATAAGTGTCTTCTCTTATTTATTCTAATGTGTTCCATGCCCAGAGTTAGCGTATACGAGATTCGAACGGTCTTGGTCGATTTAGCGATCGACTATGCCCGGGCGAAATCCGTATCGTTACATAATATGTGTTTAAATGGCGAACGGTCACCAAATAACTCCAATTGACGTGAAACTTGAAATCTAGCGATCATTAATCACTACGGATTTAATAAAATTCGTTTCCTCGAAAACAAAGGTCGTTTGAAAATTGACTATTCTTAGATTCATTATTTGATCGATATAATATAAATCGATTCGAGAATAAAAAAATCTATTAATAATAAAATATTATTTTATATATTCAAACTGAATGTTATATAGCTTCAAATTATAAATTTAAATTGACATTAAACTCAAGATTGCAGATTTCAAGTCAAAATGATATTCAGTTTAACTTAAAATCCTTTTATTTTATTAAATAAATTGTTATGGTTTATAAACGAATCCATAGCGAGTTTCTGAAAATTTGATTTGGACATAACTCACAATCTACAATGTGAAGTCTCTAATTTTCTCTTCCATTTGAAAAATATAGTTAAATCGATTCGAGCATTTCTTGTTTCAAAGAAATTTGACTTATGACGAATCCTGTATATTCATTCAAAATTCAAAACGTAAAACTACGAACTACCATGACGTTACTAGGTCATTTTAAATTTAATTATAAATTATATGTTCAAACATTGTTTAAGAATTAAATTCGCTATTATAATTCGAATATAACTTTAATTAAATTTCTTACAGTATCCAATTCACATAATATTATTAAACTCGTTATTATAATTAGAATCTAACTTCAATTAAATTTCTTACATTATCCAATTCGCACAATATTGCAAATTAATCTAATTTTCGACTATTTCTAAAATTAAATTTTATTATCCCACTATTTATAATAATTAAATAATCAAAATTATTTAATTTTTGTCATTTGAATCTCTAAATCTATATTCAAGTAATTAAATAAATTAATTATTAAATCGCTAAAATTCTAGGACATTACAGTTATGGATGAAAATGTTTTCAAAAATTTGCATTCAGATAGAATTGTCGGTATATTTAGGATGTTTTAGATCATATTTTCAAAAGTGTTCTCCAAAATAAAATGCATACATAAAGGAGGAACCGATTTAGAATCATGATGCATACATGTTTTATGGTTGTGATGCATTATGTACACTGCGCATATGTGCATTTGGTTGCAAAATTGAATGAACGCTAATTGGTTGTGTAGTTTAGGATAATTAGGCATCAATACCATGACTTAGCAATTGGTAAAATTTTAAGATGATTTTTTTTAAAGGGGGAGGGGGAAGAATGTAACAGCCCAAATTTTTGGCAATAGTTAATTTAGTTATTTAATTAGGCTCGAAAAATGAAATTTTCGTAGATGATTGAATTTGACCATGAAACTTGCACTATTGCATTCGCGACGGAATTTTGGTCAACTTTCATGTTTGGAACTTCGCGAATGTAGTCCGTAAGAAAATGTTACGAACGAAATATGAAAACGAACGAAAAATAAATAAATCGGAATAATATATATAGAAGGTAATAATTAACTACCTTAACTCATGCCCATACCACAGCCAGGTCGACCCAAGTAGTCAACTGGGGTGGTCGACCGCTAGTCCGACCTAGATCGAGCCATGTAATGTGGTAGCTAGGGTTTTTCTCTATATATTTTGTTTATAAATGGATGGATCTTAATTAAAAATAATCTAATAGTCTAGGGCCATTCTAATCCATAAAAATATATTGTTAGATCCCATCCTTTTGCACATAATTCTGAAGGCAGTAATGAAGCTCTGTTATTTCCCTCTTCTTCCAATTCTCTTCTGAATCAAATCTAAATATATGTATATAAACAATACAAACATAGATTGAAGAAGATTAGAATCATATTTATGTGCAAAGAAGATGGTGCTGCGAATAGGCTTTCTTCCGTTCAAATTTCTTCCCTGTTTCCTATTTTCTTATAGATCTACATATATGAAAGAATCCCCTTTTTAGAATAATTGTAGATCTGTAAGATTTTGGGAAGTTAGGCTTAAAGGTTTATTCTTATTTTGATTTGGATAGCTTTCAAGTGAGTGTGAAATTATAAACATCGTTTATATTAACTTATTTGATTTGTTTGTGTAGATAAAAATTATATCCCTAAAAGTTTACCAGATTTGTTCATTATTTTTATCAAATATAAAATAATAGATTGCAGTTTGAATATTGAGTTGTAGACCTTTTTTATTAATAAAATTTTATTGCCTGCAATTGTTCATAGATTTATTGTGGTTATTGTAAACACCACGGATCTGGAAATCAGTCCTTAAATCATTGTTATATTTGTAGTAATTATTCCAGATTCTTAGATTTGGTGTTGATATGTAGTTCACGTAAAATTTGATTGAAAAGATATGCCTATTTATATTCGATATTGTTTGGGGTTTTATTTGGTTGTTGTAGAAATGCCCTTTTGTTCTTTATAATAAAAATGACATTATTTCAAATCATCAAGAAATATGTACAAAACAAATAGGAAGGGATGTGCAAATTCACATATATTCATACGTAGTTTACAACAACCGTTCCAAAATAACATATTTCTCGTTTTTTGTTATTTGAAAGACGTCCATGTTCCATTTATAATTATTTTAGAAAATTTTTACAGTAGCTGCAATTATAATCCTTTATATAATATTTTGAATCTTAAACAATATTAAACATAAAAAGGTTTGTTTTGGTTGCTAGTTTCACCAAAACATAAATAGTTAATAATAAAAAATCAAACCTAGCAACTACGTTATCCACACATAAAATTTTAAAAAAAATATAAAAAACTTTATCCATCCAAATCTAGTAATTAACATAAATATATTATATTATAATATAATATTTGTTGACATTATTATGTATTTGAAAATTTTCCATTTTATGGTAATACATATATGGGATTATAATCCCTGTTAAATGGAAATGAACGATATGACCATTATAGTAATAAATATAACTAGCTTGCTATAAATTAATAAACGATCATAAGTTAGGCAACAAAAATTGTAACTATAGTTGATTTGGGGAAAAGAATTGTGTAGGATAAGCATGCCTAAATGGTTACAATTATAATTATGTTAGGGGGAGGAACTATAACTCCAATTAGGGAATTAAATAAATAATAAATATATATGTATAAATACAAAATTAAGAAATAAGTGGAATTAAATGTATAGTAATAAGTGGGAGTTACAGTTACAGTATATATAGAGTAGAATTAAAATGGGACTGGTATAAATAGGACATTTAATAGGTAAATGAATGCCTTTGGAAAATATGACCATTAGTGTCATAGATAGTATTAAATAGTTTAATTGATGCCTTTGGAAATATGACCATTAGGGCCAAGAGTGGTAGGTAACCTAATTAATAATGATAAAGGAAATAGAATAAAAAGGGAATTAATGTGGATTGATTAGCATAGTAAATGCTAAGTCCAATAAGTAAACTTATAGATGAATATCCTAAGGTAAGAAGTTATAAATTCCTTGCAAATCTAGAATTATTATAATTTGAAATAGGAATTGGACTTAGTCGATTAATGATGTGAGATTAGTTGCCTTATTCGACAGAAGTCTACACTTTCCAACGGTCGGATATATGTTCAACTGATGTGAGATATCATTAACCATAGGAACCCATGACAATAGTTAATTGCGTAAAGATAGATGACTGCGTAACTAGGGTTATTTCCCAAAACAAAGTTTATCTCAAGAGTAAGGCTCCTGCCTCCTGTCCCAACAGGGGAAACCTTGGAAACGAAAAATTCATAGCGTAGCCTATTTCGTGGCAAAGGTCTAAAAGTAGTTAGATCCACCATTTAAAGGGTATTAAGTGATCGCGTAGCTCACCTCCACATTTAATAGCTATTTTGTATGAACTTGGTAATTCCCATGTTAGTCATCTTCCTCGATATAGAAAGTGATTGGAATATGGGTCCGTCTTGAGAATTGCTATTAAATGACCTCTTTGGAGGTACCAAAGGTATGCCTATCATGTGGGAAGTATTAAGTGACTAAGGGAATTATCCAATAAGGCCAGCTATATAGTAATGAGGGGTCCGCCGAGGAAAGGTCCTAAAAGGCGATATGTCGTCTACCTACCCTTTAGGTAATAAGTGATTGCTCACTGTCTCTTGTCTAATGCAGGGCACGATTATATGTGTGAATGACAAAGGCCTTGGATTAGTAGTATTTAGTAGCTAGTGTCCTCTAATTTAAATTACGGTAGAGTAAACCACTGTATATAAGGTATTAAGTGACCAAAAGGTCTTCCTTTGGTATTAAGTGATCATGAGTATCTTCCCTTACCCACATTGGTAGCGAGGTCTTAAGTGGATATTTATATGAAATAAGTACCCTCCTTGTGTGATAGTTAGAAGTTAGTTATCCGCCTCTTGATTAGTTAATGGCGGTTTAAGGGCTTCATACTTATGCGTAAATGTTCTGCTATGTCTTTAGGTGCGGAATATCACCTTGGTGAAGTGGTTAGTCATCGTGCGTAAATTCTAATTGGATTAGGTTATAATTGCTATCCCTCTTAGACATATGTTTTGGTTTTGACCAAACAGAGTACATTTGTTTATTGTAGACAGTGTTATACATTTTCTACTTACTAGGAATTGTTGTTCTGACCCCCTTCCTCATAACAATTTTCAGGTTTATCTCGAGGAAGACAGGTCTTCGCAATGTTCAAGTTTGGTTTCAGTTCTCGTTCTCTCATGCTTGATATCGATGTGGCGATATTCCTTGTGGTAGTCGCCTTAATCAGTATTTGTTATCTTATTTCGTTTCCACTATAAGTTAGTTTTACTTTAGTCGAATTATGCTCATGCTCATTAATTGTAGGTGCCGTATTTATATTTCCCATGCTTGGATTGGTTTGAGTTTCGATTTTTATCAAAATTCGGGCTCGAAAAAGTGTAGGATGTTACATCTGTTATGTTACTATTATATTTTATTCCATGCATTGTGAGATATATGATAGGTTTCTGGGTTATTTTCTTACTTCAACCTTGATGGTCGCCTTACATTGGATGATCGCCGCTACAACGCACTACTCATGAGTTGGTATTGTAGGGAGGTTATTACATTTGGTATCTGAGCATAAGTTGCTCAGTTTAACCTAAGCGGGAGAGGGTACATACATATGAGAGTGTGTACTTGTGAGATATTTTGGTTTCTAAAAATATTATATATTGTTAGTATATACTTAAGGGTGAAGTCGCATTACACACATGCATTGCTAAGTAGGATTCCTTGAATTGGAGACTAATCGTCTTCTATACAGACTGAATGATGAATTGTCAAAGAAGGATTCTTATTAGAAACTTCACTTTTGGATTCAAGGAAGGAGTGGGCTCGGGGGCTAATAATGTTAATACTTCAGATATTCCTATTATGTACACCGCTTTCATGAAGGACATGCCGAGGAATGCCTAAGAAGCTGCTCCCAATGCTGTTACGGGTGGTAGTACACTAGTGTAGGTGCCCAGAGCTGACTTTTCAAAGCTTAGTAAGGACTTTACCAGTCTGGGTGGTAAACCGTTCCAAGGAACGAAGTCAGCTGTGGAAGTTCCAACTGGATCGATACTTACATGTTTGATGATCTTGATGATGCTATGAAGGGAAGATTGGCCTCACGTTGATTTCAGAGCAGGGTTATGAACTGGTGGAATGTCATTAAGGATGCCACTCTCGAGGATCATTTTGCTTAGGATGAGTTCGAAGCTCGTTTCTATGAAAAAATTATTTCAGAAGCCCAGAAGTTGGAATTATTTCAAAGATTTGCTAAGCTTAAGCAGGATGGAAAAACAGTCTCTGAACATATTACTAAATTCAATGCTATGTCGAAATATAGGATGTCTTTCATTGACACCTACAAGAAGAAGAATGAGTAGTTCTTCACTAGCTTGGAAGACTACATAGGGAAAAAGCTTATTAACAATATTGATGAGCCTTTTGAGTCCATCATCGGAAAAACTCTGAGATCGGAAGGCCTTAACACTAAGCCAAAAACCGAAGTTGTTATTATCCCAAAGAAAAGGCTAAAACCGCACGTGAGTGAGGAAGGTAGGGAAAAGTGGAACAACAAGAGGAAAAACTTCCAGACCAAGGACGAACAAAAAAAGATGGTCAAGAACGAGGCTGAGTGTTATGTTTGGGGAAAGAGAGGTCATTACATTAAAGACTGTAAATTAGGATCTGGGGGAAGTAAGTGTTTCAACTGTGATAAGAAAGGACTCTTCAAAAGGGATTGTCTATAACCCCTGAAAAGAAAGCATTTGGTGAAAGCATATGCTATTAATATTGTTCCTTCTTCGTCTAATGCCTCAACAACGGTGGAGAAAGAAAAGGGTGTTTTTAAGAGAGGTATGCTTTCCATTTATGATATTCCTTTTTCGAGTTTTATTTAATATCGGGGCTTCCTATTACTTTATATCTAAAGACTAGTAGATAAGTTAGGATTAAAACCTAAAGAGTTGATGATAATTAGCTTTGGCGAATCCAATTGGCGGCTCTACTAGCCTTATATAATTTGTCGTGGTTGGTCTTAACGAATCATGGATGCACTTTTGATTGCGATTGCTTTGTTTTAGGCTTTATTGGGTTTGAGATCGTCCTTGGAGTTGATTGGCTCCAGAGTTACATGATAGAGGTAGGCCGTGAGAGGTTTTTGTTGATTATTGGGGCGGATGACGGACGAAGGTGCTGTTAGGTTGTTTACCCAATGAGGTTATGGCCAGTTTTCTATATTCGCTTGGTATTCTGCAGGATGGCTTGTCGAGTGTACCTATTGTTGGGGAGTTGTAACGACCTGCATTCTACGCATCGGAGGATCGTAGAATATTTATTTCATTCACATACGAAGTCATATGGTCATGTAACTTTGGGAAACGACTATTAGGGTCAATTCCCATGTTCACGATTTTTGCCGAATTTAAATGACCGTTTTGCCCCTGGCGAATCTTGTTTCGCTTATAACTTTTGATTGGTAAGGAGTTTATCCCTGAAACCATTTCCATTGGATTCAGATGATGGTTTACCATTCAGTAGAGTGGTCACATTAATCAAACGGACTTATCGTTTGGGAGATATGGCTGAAATAAGGCTTGGAAGATGGAAAACAGCTTAACCGGACTTAATTAGGTGATTACTGGTTAGGCCCATAAACCATTTTGGGATTAGGATTATGGGAGGGCTGAATAGAGTTAGAGAATGATTCCTTTTCACTTTTTTATCCGCCACGAACATTTTATTGGCCTCCATTCTCCAAATCTCATTCTAATCGCTTCCTTATTGTTAATTAACCAAAACTACATCAAATCAAGAGGAATCTGCATCAAATCAGAGACAGAGTTGCTGCTATACATTGGAATTCCTGCCATATCAGTCACAGTTTCAAATCTATGATTCATTTGTGGCTAAGGTGAGTGATTTGCACTTTTATTCACTAATCACGGCTAATTAGGGGTGATTAGTGATAATTGGCAAAATTATGCATCATAAAAATCTGGAAAAATATGTAGAAATTATTAAATATTATTTTATGACTCTATTGTAAATTTGGGTTAATTTGGATTAAGTTTGCTAATCCTATAATTAAAACATGGTTAAAGGGATTAAGGGGAAAGTCATGCTTTTTGGGTATGTTTGATCTAAAATAACTTATGTAATTGATGTTTTGATCTTTTTGATTGAACCCATATGCTATTACTGCTATTGGAATGTTTTATGATTGCATAGAAAGGTTAGAATAATTGAAAACGCCGTCGTGAGGCAAAAACTAGCTTGTTGGAAGCTGTTGTGAGGTGCGGTTCGTGACCCTGTTGCATGAACCGGGTCGTGAGGGGAGGACCACGAACCGGGTCATGAGGGCCCCACGAGGCGTCGGGGTAGCATCACCACGACCCCTCGGGGAAGCATCACCACGAGCCACCGGGGTAGCATCACCACGATCCGCCGAGGGGAGGTCACCACGAACCGAAATCTCCGAACCCGAACCGTAGTCACACACGAACCGAGGAAGGAAGGCCGAACCGCTTGCTTCCATGAACCACAAACCGAACTGAACTGGAGGAAACCAAAACCTGAGATGTAAAGGAAGTCCAAATATGAGGTTATTACTCAGGTTCCAGTTGGGAACCAACGAGTTAACTTCTAGAGTTGGGCTTTGCTACGGGACGTATGCAAAGGGTGTAACAACCCGTATTTTTATAACATGTTAAAACAAGAAATCAAGGCAGAATTAATTTTTAAAACAAGAATCAAGGGAAACGGGTTGCATCATTGCGTTCGTCTCAAAATTATGCTTGGAAACGAGTCCGAGTTTGCGAGAATCGGAGTCCGTATGAGGGAGATATGACCCTCCGAAGTTTCACGAATTTTCAGAATCCAAAACAGCTCGAAATTCGAATTCAAACCACAGAACAGGCTGGGCGGGAAAATTCCCGCCCAGGGACCGATCAACCTGGGGGTCGACCATAGAGTCGACCTCCCAGGGACCAGGTCGACCATAGTGTCGACCTGGGGGTCGACCATAGTGTCGACCTGGGGGTCGACCTACCTCCTGAACCACTTTTCTGAACCTGATGCATTCTGATGTATTTTGACTCGTTTTCTAACCAGATTTGTCTGCCTAATCCTATTTAAACAGCCCCCTAGCCTCATTCTCTCTACACCATTTCATTCTGTCCTTATGCTACCTCTGTGAAAATAAAAATATAATATTTAAATTAAAAGAGACTACTTCTTCTTCGTCAAGACAATGGCTAGGAATTGCAAATTGGGGGTTTTCAACTAGAACAAGACTAAACAAGTAGAGAATTCAACAACTGCAACAACCCTTTCTAGAATCAAATCTCTGCACTCTAATTCTTGATCTGCGCTCTGTAAGTTCTAGTTACTTTGAGAGTGGAACTTGTGAAATTTGATATGGACATGGAATAAAATGAAATTGGACATAAGCTTGATTATCTATTTGGATCTGTTCTTATCTCTTCTTGAATCTATGATTATGGGTTATTTCTTATCGACTGAATCATGCCCATTCATGTTGTTGGACCTAGTTTATTATTCAAACGCTAGATTGTAACATAAATTCTTGGATCTTGACTTGTGGGAAAATTTCTATTTGGGGCCTATTTATGTTGTAAATCAAATTCTTTCAGGACTATAACCTTAATATGCCTATGACTGTGGACATAAAGTTTTGCCCATGCCTATGACTATGACGACGAACATAAGACTATACCTATGCCTATGACTATGACGATGAACATAAGACTATGCCTATGACTATGAACATAAGACTATGCCTATGACGAGAACAATTGTGGCTAATAATCACCTATGATTCTTGACCATAAGAATTATTACCTATGATTATAGGGCCGTCATCTATGACCATGACTTTGAAACTATTACTGTTAATTACCTATGACTATTTGCCTAAACTATTTTTGGTAGTTATCCATGATTATTGTGATGAGTCGCTTATGATTCATAACTATGAGATTTATACTTATGACTGTTGGGTTAGTTGCCTAAGACTATTATAGTTGATTGTTCATGCCCATGATACCATAGTTGAAAACCATGTTGTGCACCGAATTGACATTTTGTTGAATCATATACCTAGGGTGTGACTTGCTTAGTTTATTCACACCAAAACCACTGGATCCATTATCCTTGTATTTGGCTTGCTTTTGCATGCCTATTATTTCATGTCAGTGTTTATCATGACCATCGCCTTATCTTACTTGACTTGAAATCCTATATGCCAGTGATGTTGTAACCAATTATCTCAAGTTATATCATACTAGTCTTGTAACTCCTTTTTCTCTTTATGCTAGTCCCTATTTCCTATCATAGTTTTGATGCTATTCCCTCTATTTCGAGATTTGGATTTATTTGTAGTATAGATCGATTCATGTTCACGTGTGATGGGTATTCGATTTGGGTAGATTAGGCAAAACATGAATTGGTTATGAACATGAATTATAAACCTGATAAAAGGCAAAACTTGAAACATGAACGCTGTTATAACTTGAACCTGGATATGGACACGAACCTGACATCGAATTGATATGAAACTTGCCTTGAAAACTTGACACGAACTTGACATGAAACTTGAACATGGACATGACATTAGAATAAACATGAAAATGGCCAACTCGAGGTTGGGTTGAGTTTGCAGTGTAAATCTGCCTGGAACCGCCCGGCAAATCCAGTTACTGCAAAAAATAGGATCCAATGTGGGTAGTTGGTCATATCGCGCTTGAAACCCGAGGTCAGACTGAGTTGTGGTGTAAATCTGCCCGGAACCGCCCGGCATATCCACTGACCACAACAACAGGTCTGATGTGAGAGGTTGGGGTGCACTAATGAATTAATACCACATGATAGGGTTAAGTCATGTACCGCTTGAATATACTTTACCAATTTGACACGATGACTTGATAGGGTTAAGTCTTGAACCGCTTGAATACACTTAACCAATTTAACACGATGATTTGATAGGGTTAAGTCATGAACCGCTTGAATATACTTAACCAATTTAACACGATGATTTGATAGGGTTAAGTCATGAACTGCTTGAATATACTTAACCAACTTGACACATGATTCGTAGGGCTAAGTCATGAACTTAAATGACAACACTTGGCCAATTTGACATGACACGTAGACGGGTTAAGTCACGAACTTGAATGACAACACTTAACCAACTTGACATGTTAGACCGATGGGGTTAAGTCTCGAATTTAAATGACAACACTTAACCTACTAGACGGAAACCCTAGTTACGCGGTTCGTTTCAGCAGTAACCCACTAGATGTATCATGTTACCCTGGAACTAGGCAGGGTGGGGCACGATTACTGGGCTGATTGTAAGCGACCAGAACGACGGCTGTGTGGGTGCGCCATTGTAGGTTCTAACGGAGTGCGGGCGTGCACACACTCCGGAGCAGAAAAAGCAGGCATTGGGCACCAGTAGGTTTACACTGTGCGTGCTTGATTCGTGTCGGTGGTTGGCACCCTAGGGCTTGATACACCCTATGGTGTACCTAGCACAGGTAACTACATTTCGTGATTGGGTCGTATGACACAGACACATGAATGAGCTAGGACTTGTAGGGAGCAGATCGATTAATAGATCGTTACGTGGAATTCGTTAGGTAGCATAATCCCTAGTGGTCCTAGGTGGCATAAATCCTAATTGATTCTAGAAAACGTTTAACAGGTAGCATAATCCCTAGTGGTCCTAGGTGGCATAAATCCTAGTTGAACACGCGATAGTTCATGATAAGAAAAACTAGCCAGAACAAGGGTGGCGGTCCAAACGATTTCAAGAATGGTGGCACTACGTTGAAGTAGTATAGAAATACGTGATGAAACCCGTACGATATATGGCAAGGGACTGTACATATACATGGAAAGGATGATACGGGTTGGGGTACTAGTACAGTTGGTGCAGAGAATGTTAAATATGCGATGATATACGTAGCTTATCTTGTTACCTTAGTTTTCCTTGTGACCTTAGTTTATCTTGTTACCATAATTTATCTTGTTATCTTAGTTTAACTTACCTATCTTGTCATCATTCTTATGTTTACTTTCAGTTTATACATGTCATGTTACTTTTACTTGTTTTTATGCTGGAAGTCACTAGGACTTACTCAGTCTTTATGACTGACCCAGTTTGTTTCGCCTCTTTTTCTTCCGTTTCCCCCCTCTGCTTCACAGGGTGGGAAGACAGCTTTGTTCGGATCTTGCCAAGCTCCAAGGCTATTTCATGAAGGCTTGGATTGCTCTTGGCTATGGCTTGCTTTTCTGCTTTATTGGGGAATGATTTATAACTATGGTTTTATGCTTCTTTACTATTGCAAGGCAGATTTCGATGTAATGGATTTAGTAGCATTGTTATGTAAAAGGCTTTAGACCTTTCTAGAATTTAAAGCAATGAAATTTGGTTCTTCTTCCGCTGTTTTATATGTTCTGTCTTGTAATATTTCTATGTATGTTTACCTAGATAATGCTCCACCAAAGCTAGTGCATTCCCTTTGTGGGTGACCCTAGCGGAGGTGGGGTGTTACATTTGGTATCAGAGCAGAAGGTTACCAGACTGGGCATAAGCTTTAAAAAAAAACTTCTGAAATTATTTTCATAATCGTTTACAAAGAAGCATTTTTCAAGAAAAAAAATCTTGTTTTATTTAAAGGCTATTCCCCAAAGCCATATGCACTATCTTTTGATTCTCTCCTTGAGTCTCTTCTCTCTTTCTTTTTCACCATATTTTGTAGGCATGCGACACATGTCGGAGGGCAAAGTAGTGTCCAACCTCCATCTGTAGCCGCAGTAGTTTTACTTGCGACTAATCTTATCTCAAGCTTTGTAGGGTTGTCGTGCGATGGAAGTAGCTTTCGAGAAACTTGTCAACAAGTTATACAAGGATAGTAAGAACGAGGATAAAGAACATAAGCCTAAGGATGAGAAACTTGTTGATAAGGCGTAATCCACGAAGGAGGAAAAGGTGAAAGGGAAGAGGTCAAAGTAAAAGAATAGTAAAACCCATGACAAGAAAGGACATCGTTGGTATGGTAAAAAGGGACATGTAGTTAGGTATCATATGACAAGGACAAGGGCAAAGAACAAGATCGTCGAGAGGGCAATTGCATGCTCTCACTACTAGCATACCTAAGAGAGGTGGTAACGTTTCAGTTAAAAGTTTAGCTTCTCTTTTCTATCACCCCGTTAGAACTTTGTTTTTGTACATCACATCCTTTTAATTCTGCCTCGATAGTTGGAGTCTCTGCACCTTAGTACTAGCGTAGTAGAGGATCCCATTTTTGTCTCAAATCCTGTTGGGGAATCGGCTCATTTATTCATGACTTGTTTGGATTTGAGAATGTCTATGCTAAGTGTTGAGTTTATAAGTAATGCTTATGCCTTTGGGCAATGGGTTGATTCTAGGGATGGAGTGGTTATCCACAAATGATACCATTCTCGAATATGAAAAGAGGGTAGTTGGACTCTTGACTTGCCCCTGTAATGCCCTTGAAGTCTAGTGTAACCCTTGGGGTTCTACCATGTTTAGTTACCAAGAATCTCTTGATATATTTATCGATCCGCTCGAGTAGTATTCGCCACTAAGGCGGATGGTTCATTTCGCTTATGCATGAATTATAGAAAATCACCTTAGTAAGTACACTTGGCAACATAGTTGGCATTTGTTTATTTTCAAGAGATAATTCATTTATGTGGAATACTTTCTAGTAAGTGAATGAGATCCAAGATTCACTAGTGAATTTTAGAGAGCTTGCACGAAACCATGAGTACGCAGTTATGTTTGAATCGGGTATACTAGAAAGAGAATAAGCGAAAGTGGAACGAGAGGCGATAATGGAATGAGTTCTAATTCATACTCTGGGAACAAGAATTAAGGAACTATGAAATTGTGAAGTTAAATACGGTCAAAGCACAATGGAGTTAAGCTCAAGGAAATACGACTTAGAAGATTGAAGACTAGATACGTGCATCATATCTCTTTTTAAGAGTATATCCTTGATCCCTCTTTTCCTGTAGAGCTTACTTGCATGCTATCTTTTATGTATATCCTCTCGGTCCTATTCTCAATCTTATATCGGTTGCAAACCCCATAAGGAGTACGACTCATCTGGTTGTAATACATGTTGGGGCTTGAGGGTGTCGGTTTGGTTGACTAAACCTTTTGAGTTTTATAGGATATGGGCTGGTACTTAGGGAGTTCTTCTCCTATTTAGTATATCTATGACATAGATTTCCAGCTTTAACATTACCTAATGGGCACAAAGTTTTTACTTGCTTCTATCATTCGGCTATATCCTTAGGTAGGAACAATTGGGTGAAACATGTGTTTGAGACATATTATGATTGATGGTTGCAAGTGGTCGCAAGTGGTTGCTCGTGATTGCAAAACACACATTAGGCACTAGATCGGCTCAGACACATTTTCATATTGCATATGCATGAGTGTTTATACTTGTTTATGGATGGAATTGAATGTGTTATCATGTGGATGTTGCATATGGATGGATGTTTGTGCATACATATAGTGTTTATATGACTAGGATTATTTGCATACATGTTGGGTTCATGGCACTAAACATACTTTGCATTTAAAAAGATCAATCAGGCCTGATCATTTACATTAGATAAGGAACATATACACACACTTCCTGCATATGTTCATACAACATTAGAAATTTCTTAAGGATAATGGATGCATGTGATTGTTGATTGAGTAGATGGATGATTGGATGGTAGGACACATTCTTCTTAACTTGAAGATTTCGGGGACGAAATCTTTTAAGGACGGGAGAATGTAACAAACCGTATTTTTATAACATGTTAAAACAAGAAATCAAGGCAGAATTAATTTTTAAAACAAGATTCAAGCGAAACGATTGCGCCATTGCGTTCATCTCGAAATTCTTCTTGGAAACGAGTCCGAGTTTGCGAGAATCGGGGTTTGTTTGAGGGAGATATGACCCTCCGAAGTTTCATGAATTTTCAAAATAAAAAACAGCTTGAAATTTGAAATCAAAATTCAAATTCAAACCACAGAACAGGCTAGGCGGGAAAATTCCTGCCCGGGGACTAGGTCGACCTGGGGGTCGACCATAATGTCGACCTCCCAGGGACCAGGTCGACCATAGTGTCGACCTGGGGGTCGACCTGCCTCCCGAACCACTTTTCTGAACCTGATGCATTCTGATGTATTTAGACTCGTTTTCTGACCAGATTCGTCTGCCTAATCCTATTTAAACAGCCCCCTAGCCTCATTCTCTATACACCATTTCATTTTGTCCTTATGCTACCTCTGTGAAAATCAAAAGATAATATTTAAATTAAAAGAGACTAATTCTTCTTCGTCAAGACAACGGCTAGGAATTGCAAATTCGGGGTTTTCAACTAGAACAAGACTAAACAAGTAGAGAATTCAACAACTGCAACAACCCTTTCTAGAATCAAATCTCTGCACTCTAATTCTCGATCTGCGCTCTGTAAGTTCTAGTTACTTTGAGATTGGAACTTGTTAAATTTGATATGGACATGGAATAAAATGAAATTGGACATAAGCTTGATTATCTATTTGGATCTGTTCTTATCTCTTCTTGAACCTATGATTTTGGGTTATTTCTTATCGACTGAATCATGCCCATTCATGTTGTTGGACCTAGCTTATTATTCAAACGCTAGATTGTAACATAAATTCTTGGATCTTGACTTGTGGGAATATTTCTATTTGGGGCTTATTTATGTTCTAAATCAAATTCATTCAGGACTATAACCTTAATATGCCTATGACTGTGGACATACGGTTTTGCCTATGCCTATGACTATGACAACGAACATAAGACTATACCTATGCCTATGACTATAATGATGAACATAGGACTATGCCTATGACTGTGAACATAAGACTATCCCTATGACTATGATGAGGACAATTGTGGCTAATAATCACCTATGACTCTTGACCATAAGAATTATTACCTATGATTATAAGGGCGTTATCTATGACCATGACTTTGAAACTATTACTGTTAATTACCTATGACTATTTGCCTAGAAATATTTTTGGTAATTATCCATGATTATTTTGATGAGTCGCTTATGATTCATAACTATGAGATTTCTACCTATGACTGTTGGGTTAATTGCCTAAGACTATTATAGTTGATTGTTCATGCCCATGACACCATTGTTTAAAACCATGTTGTGCACCGAATTGACATTTTGTTGAATCATATACCTAGGGTGTGACTTGCTTAGTTTATTCGCACCAAAACCACTGGATCCATTATCCTTGTATTTGGCATGCTTTTGCATGCCTATTATTTTATGTCAGTGTTTATCATGACCATCGCCTTATCTTGCTAGACTTGAAATCCTATATGCCAGTGATGTTGTAACCAATTATCACAAGTTATATCATACTAGTCTTGTAACTCCTTTTTCGCTATATGCTAGTCCCTTTTTCCTATCATAGTTTGGATGCTATTCCCTCTATTTCAAGATTTGGATTTATTTGTAGTATATATCGATTCATGTTCACGTGTGATGGGAATACGATTTGGGTAGATTAGGCAAAACATGAATTGGTTATGAACATGAATTATGAACCTGATAAAAGGCAAAACTTGAAACATGAACGCTGTTATAACTTGAACCTGGATATGGGCACGAACCTGACATCGACTTGATATGAAACTTGCCTTGAAAACTTGACACGAACTTGACATGAAACTTGAACATGGACATGACATTAGAATAAACATGAAAATGGCCAACTAGAGGTTGAGTTGAGTTTGTAGTGTAAATCTAACCGGAACCGCCCGGCAAATCCAGTTACTACAAACAATAGGATCCAATGTGGGTAGTTGGTCATATCGCGCTTGAAACCCGAGGTCAGATTGAGTTGTGGTGTAAATCTGCCCGGAACCGCCCGGCATTTCCAGTGACCACAACAACAGGTCTGATGTGAGAGGTTGGGTTGCACTAATGAATTAACGCCACATGATAGGGTTAAGTCATGTACCACTTGAATATACTTAACCAATTTGACACGATGACTTGATAGGGTTAATCTTAAACCGCTTGAATATAATTAACCAATTTAACACGATGATTTGATAGGGTTAAGTCATGAACCGCTTGAATATACTTAACCAATTTAACATGATGATTTGATAGGGTTAAGTCATGAACTGCTTGAATATACTTAACCAACTTGACACATGATTCGTAGGGCTAAGTCATGAACTTAAACGACAACATTTAGCCAATTTGACATGACATGTAGACAGGTTAAGTCACGAACTTGAATGACAACACTTAACCAACTTGACATGCTAGACCGATGGGGTTAAGTATCGAATTTAAATGACAACACTTAACCTACTAGACGGAAACCCTAGTTACGCGGTCCGTTTCAGCAGTAACCCACTAGATGTATCATGGTACCCTGGAACTAGGCAGGGGGGGCACAATTACTGGGTTGATTGTAAGCGACCAAAACGACGGTTGTGTGGCTGCGCTAGTGTAGGTTCTAACGGAGTGCAGGCATGCGCACACTCTGAAGCAGAAAAAGCAGGCATTGGGCGCCAGTAGGTTTACACTGTGCGTGCTTGATTCGTGTCGGTGGTTGGCACCCTAGGGCTTGATACACCCTATGGTCGACCTAGCATAGGTAACTACATTTCGTGATTGGGCAGTATGTCATAGACACATGAACGAGCTAGGACTTGTAGGAAGCCGATCGATTAATAGATCGTTACGTGGAATTCGTTAGGTAGCATAATCCCTAGTGGTCCTAGGTGGCATAAATCCTAATCGAATCTAGAAAACGTTCAACAGGTAGCATAATCCCTAGTGGTCCTAGGTGGCATAAATCCTAGTTGAACACACAATAGTTCATGATAAGAAAACCTAGGAAGAACAAGGGTGGCGGTCCAAACGATTTCAAGAATGGTGGCACTACGTTGAAGCAGTATAGAAATACGTGATGAAACCCATACGATATACGACAAGGGACTGTACATATACATGGAAAGGATGATACGGGTTGGGGTACTAGTACTGTTGGTGCAGAGAATGTTAAACATGCGATATTATACGTAGCTTATCTTGTTACCTTAGTTTTCCTTGTGACCTTAGTTTATCTTGTTACCATAATTTATCCTGTTATCTTAGTTTAACTTACCTATCTTGTCATCATTCTTATGTTTACTTTCAGTTTATACATGTCATGTTACTTTTACTTGTTTTTATGCTGGAAGTCACTAGGACTTACTCAGTCTTTATGACTGACCCAGTTTGTTTCGCCTCTTTTTCTTCCGTTTCCCCCCTCTGCTTCACAGGGTGGGAAGACAGCTTTGTTCGGATCTTGCCAAGCTCCAAGGCTATTTCATGAAGGCTTGGATTGCTCTTGGCTATGGCTTACTTTTCTGCTTTATTGGGGAATGATTTATAACTATGGTTTTATGCTTCTTTACTATTGCAAGGCAGATTTCGATGTAATGGATTTAGTAGCATTTTTATGTAAAAGGCTTTAGACCTTTCTAGAATTTAAAGCAATGAAATTTGGTTCTTCTTCCGCTGTTTTATATGTTCTGTCTTGTAATATTTCTGTGCATGTTTACCTAGATAATGCTCCACCAAAGCTAGTGCATTCCCTTTGTGAGTGACCCTAGCGGAGGTGGGGTGTTACAAAGGGGTTATCGATATCTATAACTTTGGTTCACCATTAAAGAGGGGGGCATGTTGACGAATTATAGCCAGGGAAGTGTGGATTGGTTGGCCCTTAACCTAGAGCCAGGGATGTGTGGACTGGGTAGGGTTATTGACTATAGACCAGGGAAGTATGGTCATAGCAATAGTTGTACGGAGTTGCCATCATGGCCCCAATAGATTTGGTGACCAAAGCGGTGGATATCGTATGCTTTACGCACTGAGTGAGAGATGTGTGGATGATTTCTATGTTTGATGTTTGTTATCACCATGACACACACACTCCCATTTTACACTTTGTGTTAGTGTTACCTTAGAGTATTGTACATCTTGTTGTGCTAACTCTTTGGTTGCAGGTCCAGGTCAGGTATGATTATTTATACTTGTTATTGTTTTGTTTTGCTGCTATCGCTCATACTAGACTTTTTTCTAAACTAGAGTTTTATGTCTCTTCTTATTACTCTGGGTGCTCCTAAATGAGCAGACTAGAGACATGTTAGGTGGTTATGCATGAGTAGATGTCCGGAGACGAGCAAGAGGCTTCCACATACTATTTACATGTATTCTCCCTATGTTGTTGCTGGTCACTGCTTTGGGCATTAGTAGTGTATCTTTTATATTTTGCTTTAGAGACTGTATTTTGAAGTTGTAATAATGATGGTTTGGATCATAAGCTGTATTTTGGATTCCGCTGCTATGATGGTTTAGTTTTCAACTTACGTACTGTCTAGCCTGTTTTATGTCAAGTTATGTTATTATTATATTTTATTCCATGCGCTGTGAGATATATTACAGGTTCTTTGGTGATTCATAGTTTCAAAACCCTTTTCCTTTGATGACCGTCCCATGCTAGTCGGACATTGGCACAACGCATTTCGGGGAAAATGTCGGCTGGTGCGGGGCGGGCCGTCATAGGAGTACTTAGGCATCTTTTAGGAAGTGATCAGACTTCTACCACTAGAGAGATTGAGTTCCGTACTGATTTAATGAAAGATGCCAGACCAATAGTATTTCCTCTTGGAAGGATGACACTTAGGAGCAACGAAAGCTTGAGATGCAAGTGAATGACCCTTTTTAGGATGATGCTACCACATTGAGGCCGTTGTTGGGGAAGAAAATCAATATATTGCTTATATAGCTTATCCTTTAGAACTTTTTGAAGTAGGTTCTGTTACTAACATGTTTACTTCCATTGTGGGTAATGTATTTGGTTTCAAAGCCCTGCGAGCTCTACGTTTAGAGGACCTTCAAATTTCCCGTGCTTATTCCAAAACTTCCCAAGGATGTCGTTTTCGAGTAAGGATCACTGGTTGTATTCTTTACTAAGGCAGATTGTTTCCTTTATTTGTATGTAGAATACCGTGAGCTGAACAAGGTGACAAGGAAGAAAAATTATCCTCTTCCGCATATAGATGACTTGTTTGTCCAGCTGAATGGTGCAAATGTATTTTCTTAATTGGATCTCATGATTGAATTCCATCATTTGTGGATAGCAAAGAAGAGTGTGCCCAAAATGGCATTTCGAATGCCGTTTGGTTTTTATGAATGGCCGATTATGCCATTCAGATTGACCAACGCACCATCATATTTCGTGGATCTCATGAACCGCGTCTTTAGATATCATCTTAATAAGTTTGTACTTGTGTTTGTGAAAGATATTCTTGTCTATTCACAACAGATGAAGAACATAAGGAACATATGAGGGTTATGCCATAAGTGTTGAGAGAGCACCAATTAGAACCGAAATTTTACAAATGTCACTTTATGGAGCAGATAGGTGAGGTACTTGGGTCATCTTGTTTCGGAAAATGGTATTTTCGTAGACCCCGCAAAGGTATCGACCGTAGAAAATTGAACTACACCCAAGAGTGCTACTGATGTACGGAGTTTCTTAGGATTAGTTGGATACTACCATTAAATTTATCCAAGATAGCGGCACCATTGTCTCAGTTAACTAAGAAAAATAAGGCAAGCTTTTGTTTAGGATGCGAGATGTGAGCATGCATTTATAAGTCTAAAGGAAAGGTTGATGTGTGTGCCAATGTTAGTTATTCTGCAAGGGAATAAGGAGATGACATTAAACAATGATGCTTGTGGTACCAAATTGGGTGCGGTGTTAATGCAAGGGGGAAAGGTTGTTGTCTACGCTAGTCGACAGCTGAAGCCTCACGAGAGGAAATATTCCACCCATGATTTAGATTTAGCGTAGATTGTCTTTACATTTAAGATGTGGATTCACTACCTTCTAGGAGAAAGGTTCGAATTATTTGCCGACCATAAATCATTGAAGTACTTTTTCCCATAAAAAGACCTTAACCTTCGTCAACAATGATGGTTAGAGTTCTTAGCCTCTTAAGATTTTTATATCGCATACACTCTGGGGAAGGTAATGCAGTTGTCAATGCTTTGACTAGAAGACATTCTAACATAGGGGCTATGTTCCAAGAATGAAGGCAGCTTGAGTACATCGTCAACTACGATTTTCAACCTAAATGCGAGTTGGACCTAAAGATGTTGGCGACCTTGATAATCAACCTACCTTGATTCAGCGGATTGATTACAGTCAAGGGAGAGATCTTAGATTAGCAGAGATAATTACCGAAGTTGAGACTGGTATTGATCTAGAGAGTATGAGAATATATGTACTTGACCAGGACTGTTGGCTCCAGAAGGACGGGGGAATGGTTATACCTAACATCGATGGATTAAGGGATGAAGTGCTTCGAGAGTGTCATCACTCGAAACTGACCATATATCCTGGTGGTAATAAGATGTACTACGATATGAAACAAACCTTCCACTGGGAAGGTATAAAGTAGGAAGTAGGACCATTTATCTCTAAATGCATTAATTGCTAATTAATCAAAGTCGAGCAAAAGAAGCCTAGTGGTTTGTTGCAACCACTAAAAGTTCCCGAATGGAAGTGGGAACAAGTCTCATTGAATTTCATTGCTGGTCTACTGAGGACTCGAGCAAGAAATGATAGTATTTGGGCCATCGTAGTTCGACTGACTAAGAGTGCTAGATTTATACCCATCAAGTCAAGTAGAACGAAACCCAAATAGAGCAAATTGTATGTGAAATGGGTTGTACAATTTCATGGATTACCAAAAGGAATTGTAAGTGACTGAGACCCATTTTTTAGTAGTGGATTTTGGAATAGCTTACATGAAGCTTTGTGGTTAGAGGTACACCTCAGCATAGCGTACCATCCTCAAACTGATGGTTAGACTAAGAAAGTGAATCGTATGTTGGAAGATCTCTTATGAACCAACATCTTAGACTTTTGAGGCCCGTGGGATGATCATTTGCACCTTGTGGAATTCTTATGGCCTTATAAGAGGCTTTATATGGTAGCCAATGCAACGCTCCTTCATGTTGGCTAAGATGGATGAAAAACTGATACTTTGGCTAGATATGATAAGAAAAACCTCTGAGAAGATTGAGACCATTCGCCAACGAATGAAATCCGCTCAGGACAGGCAATAGAGTTACGCTGATAGAAGACGAAGAGATTTAGAGTTCTCAGTTGGTGATCTTGTGTTTGTCAAGGTTTCTCCTTAGAAGAGTGTGATTCGATTTGGTAGAACAAGGAAGTTAGCACCAAGGTTCGTTGGTCCTTTTCTAGTTCTTGAACGAAATAAATAATTTGCATATATAGTCGATCTATCTCAAAAAATGACTGGAGTGCACAAAGTGTTTCATTTTTCTCATTTGAGGAAGTTTGTACATGATTTCAATGTAACTATCATGCCAGAATGATTGGATGATATCGAGGTGGAACCGAAAATTACGGGAATTCGCAAGCCTATTCGTATCGTTGGACGGGATCCGAAGCAACTTATAAAGAAAATATAAAGCTTGGCAAAGTCTAGTGGAGTGAAAGTGAGGGATGCTGCACATAGGAGACCGACAAAAGTATTAGGACATCATATCCGGAACTCATCACTTGGTAAAATTTTAATTCATCGCTCTAAATTTTAGTTTTCCTTTGTCTGGTCTTTTGCGTGCTAGTATAGATTTGTGCTACCTCTTTTTCATTATGATTGCTTTGTATGTATGGTTGAATTTGACAACTAGCAAGCATGGTTGATAACTTTATTAACTTGTTTAGGAATTTTTGGGGGGCGAAATATCTTAAGGGGTGGGGAAGAATGTAACAACCCTTATTCTACATATCGGAGTATCATAGGATATTTAAATTATTTGTATATAAGGTCGTATGGCCCTATAACTTTGGGAAATGACTAACTAGGGTAACATCCTACCTTCGCTATTTTGTCAGCATTTTCTATGACCATTTTACCCTTAGCAAATCTTGTTTTGATAAAAACTTTTGATTGGGAAGGAAGCCGGACCTAAAACTACATCCATTGGATCCAAATGATGGTTTCTCATTCCGTAGAGTGGTCACATTAAGAAAACGGACTTACCATTTGGAAGGAATGGTTGAAATAAGGATTGAAGAGGGTTAGATAACTTAATTTGGCTCAAAGATGTTATTAGTGGATAGGCCCAAGACCCATTTCGGGATTTGAACTTGTGAGGGTTGAATGAGATAGGAGAATCTTCTCCTATTCTCTTTCACGACTCCCATTACAGATTGCATACCCTATTAATGGCTTTCACCTCCTTAATCCTCAATTAATTCTTATTTTAATTAGTTAAATATCATCATTGGTGAAACTTAGGTCAAATCAACATCAATTCAAGAGAAAAGCTACTGAAACACCTAGGGATTCATGCAAAATGCTATTCACTTTGGTACTAAGAAGGCTTTAGTAATTAAAGGTGAGTGATTTGTTTCTTTGCTCACTAAATTGGTATGTTAGCCTATAATCATCTTCTAGAAATATGAAAAAATGCTTATAAATCTTGATTAGTCAAACTATCACACATATGTAAATTTAGGTTAATTTGGATAATGTTTGTGAAACCCGGAATTTAAGGAGGTATTTAAGCGCTACCTTAAGAACATGTATCATTTCTCTTGTTTAATGTTGTGATTGTCTTGAAAGAACCAAGTGTTGTTTGAGTGTTTTTGTATGCTAGATCCTTGCCTAGGAATATTAGAATGGATGCAAAATGTCGGACAAATGACGGATTAGATACAATAAGCTATGTTGTGGGGAATGACATGTCTTCAGTTCAGCATAGGCCCCGAAATTCCTAAGGGACAACAAGGAAGTTCCCAAGAAGACACATACAAATTTCAAATCGTTTGGGGTTTGAGAGATGAAGATATGTTGCAAACATTTGGGTCTTCCTGATCTACTCAGTCCCTGGATCAACATAGGAAGAGAACACTCGCTAATCGGTACAGTTGGAGTGTAAAGAGGATTTACTGAATTGACATACCAGGCACACTGGTCCAGATTTATCCGGATTGGCATTGGTGGAATACCGATTCAGATTCGGATCGACATGATTTTCATATGGTTCCGTAGTTGATTTGATTCAGTGTTCTAGCCACATCGAGTTGGATCTGGTACAAGGAACCGATCCCAAATGAGTTCGGGTCAAGTAACCCTCTATAGGGTTTAACATGGTCTTTTGGAGCTTGATGGCAGAGCATAACTTGTAGCTTGCAACACTGAGACTCAACCAATGCTCTACTTCGATGAGGGCTTTTCCGTATTGAAGAACTACTCTAGTACGACTAAATAAACCTGAGTGCAGGACAAATGACAAGAAGTTATACTCATGTGACTACCTAGGAAGGGTAAAGGGCATGGTGACATCCTTTAGCGGTCGCTGCGATCATCTTTATTAGGTATCGACTCTAGACGGGAGTCGTAGGAAGTCCAGTAGGGGATATTATTATAGGGAATACGCGTGCAAAGGAGTCTCTGATACTCACAACTTTGGTATGCCTTTGAGGGAGGGGAACAAGGACAATCAAATTCAATGCAGTTTGCACTGATTGGCCCGAACCCCAGAGCTAGTGCAATTTGGACTGGGCAAGGTTATCTACTACAAACAGGGTTAGTTGGACATAGCAATAGACTGGCCAAGACCAAGGCAGTTAGACCTGCCAGTGCCTCGGTGGATTTAGCTACTAAAGTGTTGGGTGTCGTGTACTCAACATATTGATTGAGTGAATGTGTGGACAGATGTTATGCTTAATTGTTTGTCATTACCGCTCATGAGCACATCTATCCGCACCTTATGATATAGTAACCTTAGAGTGTGTACTATTATATATGCTAACTTTTTAGGTGCACGTGTATCAACCTAACTCAAAAAAAATCCAATTATGAAAAAGTTTCTAGAAATTTTGAATATATTAATTCAATCTAATTCAAACATTTAAGTATAGTGAATACATACATATATGTGTATATATATGTATAAATACTTACATAACACATAGTTTATAAATGAAATACAAATCGTATATTTATATATATTCTAGAATATGAAAAATGGCTTATACGTAGCACCGCCGCTTCTGGATACATGTAACAGAGTGGGGGTGTTATAGAATTGGTATCAGAGCCAAGGTTTAATGGGTGCTTTTGGAAACTTTATAGTACCACTACTTAATTTTTCGAAAGAGGAAGTTTATACAATTGATATCTTTACGACTATTTGCAGTTATAAGTTATGGCAAGCAACAGAACTTGGTACACGGGGGATTCATGGGGTGGTGTTAAGTGCACCACCATACCAAACGAATGATTAGTTGCTGCAAGCCGCATGACAGAAAAACATGTTCTTAAAAGGAGAGCAAAATAGATTCTCCTTGATAAGATATATGAAATTTATCATAGAGGTAACGATTATGAAGACAGTTTAAAAAGAGATCTTATTCTTTACTGCCTACACCAGAAAATGAAACCATTTGAGATGACAATTAAATTGTCGAAAAGGACATATTATGCAGAGGCTTTAGAATTTCTAAGGCAAGAGGGAGCACTACCACCCCAAAGAGGGAATATAAGACGTAAACGAATTCCAAATAAAATAGTGGAACAATATGATGAAGAAGAGTTGAGATAGTTGGCTCAAATAATTACTCTCAAAAAGTCACTGGACCTTCTCAAATAGTAAAGGCTAAAATGGGTCCTTATTCATCAAAAGAAATAATGATAAATTCAAAATGAAATAGGAAGTTAAATATAAGATAACTTATCAAGTAGTATGAATGACTATCTATATTTTGGGGAAGTTGTGGATAAACACACAAATTTTGTTTGTACATAAGGGTTATAAGTAATATAACATGTTCGTGTATTCATGATTGAGTATATCACTAGATATTCTTTATAACTAAAGGTGTATTTCATCCGAGACCATAGCAAGATTTTTTTATTGAAGGTCATGGAAAATCAAAATATCTCGAAAACTCTAAGTCAATAGGCTCAGCACTCCGCACAAACAAGTGCTATGGAACTGTTTGCATCTTTTATCAAGTAGATGGAGGAAGTTTCTTCAATATCTTCAACAAACAGCCTTTTAAGTCATTTTAAAAGTTTGAAACCCGATAAATTTGTTGGAGATGCAAATCCAGTTAAGGTATAGCAATGAATTCAACATCTAAAGGATATATTTGAAGTTCTGGAATGTAATGAAGTCGACAAAAGGAAGTAGGTTGCCTTTCAATTATCAGTAGAAGCTCAAAATTGGTGGGAGCTAGCTCAAAAAACAACTAGTCCAGATGAGATGGAACAGATGACATGGGAAGAATTTAAGGAAAAGTTCTTGGATAAGTAATTTCCATAGAATGAGGGAGAGAGATGATGGAGATAAAATTTCAAAATCTTACTCAAGAAGTATGTCAGTAGCCCAATATCAAAATAATTTTGAAGCACTATCCCAACTTGGGAATCATTTAATTGACACACCCAAAAAGCGTGCTAGACGATTTGCAAAGAGATTAATCCATCCCATAAGATGACATGTTATTGGTGATAGACGCAAAACTTATGAGATGATAGTAGTTGAACCTTTAAATCTAGAAGAAGATTATCTTCAGTTCTAGGAAGAAAGGAAGGTTTCAAATAAAAGGAAACCAAACAATCTTTCTGACAATCAAAAGAAACCAAATGAGAAAAAGAAGAAACTAAATGTAGGAACAAAGGACCAACGGGACAAGAAAAGGAGTCTAACAAAGTAAGGAGATGTTAACAGTGCAACGAAATAGGACACATTTCTCCAAACTGTACTAAGGTAATCGTATCTTACAATTGCAATGAATTTGGACACATTAGTCAGAATTGCAAGAAGCCAAGGAAGGACAATAGGGGGAAACAAGGACGGGTATATGCAGTTGTTTTTCAACAAGCTCAAGTAGAAGGTACCGTGTTTCTTTTTGAATTTCAAGATAGAATTCTATTTGATACTAGTGCCACACATTCTCTTACTGCTGAAATATTTGCTAGTAAGATAGGATTACCTATTGAGCAACTATCGAATCCCTTGATTATAGATAGTGTAGTAGGAGGGAGAACTAAACTTGAAAGTATGTGTAGGAACTTTATCCTTAACTTTGAAGGGAGGGATATAGTGGCTAATTTAATTATATTTCCAATGGAACGTTCTTATATCATCCTTGGGATAGATTGGCTTTCAAAATATCATGCCATCTTGAATTTTTACAACAAGACCATAAGTTTGACATTTCGAGAACATGAAACCATTGTTTACTCATGTGATAATGTTGAAGACGCTTTTATATATGGATATATTGCTCATATCAGTATTGAGGATAAAAGGCAAATCACGGACCAGATCCCGATAGTGAAGGTATTTAAAGAAGTTTTTCAGGAAGTACTAGGATTACCACCAAAAAGAGAAATCAATTTTAGTATCGACTTAATACCTGGTACCACTCCTATTGCTAAAGCAGCTTATCATATGTCTCTTACAGAAAATAAAAATTTAAAGAGACAAATTAAGGAGGTGGAGGATCAAGGATTTATTAGACTTAGTAAATCTCCTTGGGTAGCACCAGTGTTGTTTGTAAAGAAACATGATGGAACATTTCGCCTGTGCGTAGATTACCAAGAGCTTAATAAGGTAACAATTAAGAATAAATACCCATTATGTAACGGCGCGATTTTCCAGAGGTATAATTAATTTATTTAATTATATATATCGTGAGGTAGGGGATTAAATCGTCGTTTAATTAAATAACTGGGAATATTTAATTAATTTAAATAATTAAATAATATATTTAATTCAGGACTAACCAGAAATAGTGAATTGACGATATAATATGGACGGGGTCATCCCCGAGATTTAGTTCAGTTTAGAGTTGAATTATATTGATGAATATATTCAGACGAGATCGATTGGAAGCCTAGAATTATAATATAATTAAAATAGAGCGCGAAACGACGCGGCAGTTCGCTATTTGGCGATTTAGACTTCAACTGGATGTACAGGGTCCGTTTTAAATCGGATTTCTGTGAAACAAGAAACGTGTGGAGCTGGCGGAGTATATCTTTATAGTGGAAGAGAAATATCAGGATTTCGTCGTGTAGATTTTGAGTTATGTCCAAATCAAATTCTCAGAGATGCAGCGCCTTGACCATAACGATTTAATTATATTTTAAATAAGGATTTAAATAGAAATCGAGCGTCGATATAACTCTGACGAGGTAATATCGAGCTGTAAGTACATACATGAATATTTTGGAGCTGTATGGTATGCCACTGTGAATACAGACGATAATAATTAATTTTAAACAATTAACTTAATTATATTTAAATATATTTATATATTTAAATAGGCTATGTAGAGCGTTAAAAATAGCCACTTTTGCATATGAAGTCGGAATTCGACGAAACCAGTTTTGTTGGATCCGCAATGTCAAATAGTTGTTAGATTCCAAGTTTCGTGATTTTTAGAGTCACTGTGTGACCATGGGGATTTTTAGAGTGAGAAATAGTCAGTATTTCGACGGTTAAAAATACGCTGTGTGAGCATACGAAGTCGGAATTCGACGAAACCAGTTTCGTTGGGACCGTAATGTCGAGCTGAAGGTGCATGTCCAGTTTGGTGATTTTTGGATATCGTATATGACAACAGGAATTTTTAAGGACAAAAATACACAGCGTATGCTTAATAATTAATTAAATAATTGATTTTAAAAATATTAAATACATCCCATATAATACCCTCATTCACCCTAAACCCTAATTTCATTTTCTTAGATCCACCGTCACTCTTCTTTCACTACTCAGTGAAATTTCCCTCTTCAAGAACTCCAAAACAATTGAAATAAATTGCTATAAATCATAATTTATGTATATATGAATCTCTGGGAAGCTTCTCTTCAAATTGGTATATATGTTGATGGGTGCGACGCCCTTTCTGGTGTTGAAGTTTTTCGACAGTGGTGCTAGGGCTGGAAATCGAAGTCAGTAGGGGAGGAGTTGGACGGAATGGAGGTTGTAGTAGCGATTGTGGATGGATTCCACACCTTGCGCCGGAGTTTGGAGGAAATTGGTGACAATGGAGTTTGGTGGTTTTGCCTGGACCGTCGGTTTTGGGTGCGAGATCGCGACCAGGAGACGAGGCGCGAGTTCGATTTTGTGGTGGTAGGGTTGAAGAGGGTTGAACGAGATGTACGTTGGTGCATTTGTTTTGGGGTTCGGTGGTTCCTAGGGGTAGAACGGGGAGTTTAAAGTTGATGAAATGGTGGAGTTGTCTCAGCAGGTCACGGCATAGCGATTTGGGAAGAAGGGTTGAGGGAGTTGGGCCGGGTTTTGATAAGGGTGAGGCCCGATAGTTTTAATTTTAAGTTTATTTAAATTCAAATAGTTGTATAACTTGTTAATGTCATATCTTGATCATACGGAGTCAGATTGGCGAACCGTAAGTTGCGTTGGGATCGTATGGACGAGCACTCCACAATGAAACTGACCGCGAGTCAATTGGAGTCCGTCACAATTTACAGCAAAATAAATTGTCTGAATCAGGCGATGGTTATCGTCATTGACGATGATTGTCCAAAGGTGAGTAAAACTCACCAACGCTGAATAGTTCTATTTTTACAGTGTATTCTTAGGACTGTTAATTATTGTCTATTTGATTGTATGTTGACTGTTTGATTGAACTGCTAGTCAGTTAGTAGAGATTATATATATATATATAAACCGTCAAATAGTTATATGTTGATTCTGTTATCAGAATATTATACTGGTGTTGTCTAACATCTGTGGTGCAGGGGAACAGGTTGGAGGAATCCAACTGGATTCCTCAACAGTTATTTTTACTATGATTTATGTATTGTGATATATATAATCTGTTGTGATTACATGTGGTTGGACGATATTCATCGTTGTTAGATTATGTGTTAAAAACCGTAAGAAATACCAGAGTGTGATAAAAGGATTAAACAGAGTAATTAGTTAAGTTAACCAAAGCAAAGTTAGTCGAGAAAATCAAAGTAATTGGTTAAGTTAACCAAAGCAAAGTTAGTCGAGTTAATCGAAGTGAACTAGTTATGTTAAACCATTTGAGTTAACCAGTTAGGTTAAACCATTTGAGTCAACCAGTTAGGTTAAACCATTTGAGTCAACCAGTTAGGTTAAACCATTTGAGTCAACCAGTTAAAGTTAACCAGTTAGAGTTGATCAGTTAGAGTTAACCAGTTAAAGTTTACCAGTTAAAGATAAATAGTTGAGTTAACCAGTTAGAGTTGACCAGTTAGAGTTGATCAGTTAGAGTTATCCAAGTAGAGTTAATCGAGTAGAGTTGTCGAATATCACTTATCCGAAGTAGAGTTATCGAATATAGTGTATTCGAGAGAAGAGTAATCCAATATAGTTTATTCGAGTGGAGAAATCAAATGTGATTCATTTGAGAAGAGTTATTGAATATTATTTATTCGAAGAGTAGTTATCGAATATTGGTTATTCGAAGTTAGTTAATCCGAAGGAGTTAATCGAAGAGTTAATCTTAAGGAGTTAGTCAAAGAGTTAATCCAAAGGAGTTATTCGAAATTAGTTAATCGAGGAGTTAATCCGAAGGAGTTGGTCGAAGAGTTAATCCAAAGGAGTAATTCGAAGTTAGTTAATCGAAGAGTTAATCCGAAGGAGTTAGTCGAAGAGTTAATCTAAAGGAGTTATTCGAAGTTAGTTAATCCAAAGGAGTTATTCGAAGTTAGTTAATCCGAAGGAGTTAATCGAAGAGTTAATCCGAAGGAGTTAGTCGAAGAGTTAATCCAAAGGAGTTATTCGAAGTTAGTTAATCGAGGAGTTAATCCGAAGGAGTTAGTCGAAGAGTTAATCCAAAGGAGTTATTCGAAGTTAGTTAATCCAAAGGAGTTATTCGAAGTTAGTTAATTCGAAGGAGTTAATCGAAGAGTTAATCCGAAGGAGTTAGTCGAAGAGTTAATCCAAAGGAGTTATTCGAAGTTAGTTAATCCAAAGGAGTTATTCGAAGTTAGTTAATCCGAAGGAGTTAATCGAAGAGTTAACCCGAAGGAGTTAGTCGAAGAGTTAATCCAAAGGAGTTATTCGAAGTTAGTTAATCGAGGAGTTAATCCGAAGGAGTTAGTCGAAGAGTTAATCCAAAGGAGTTATTCGAAGTTAGTTAATCCAATGGAGTTATTCGAAGTTAGTTAATCCGAAGGAGTTAATCGAAGAGTTAATCCGAAGGAGTTAGTCGAAGAGTTAATCCAAAGGAGTTATTCGAAGTTAGTTAATCCAAAGGAGTTATTCGAAGTTAGTTAATCCGAAGGAGTTAATCGAAGAGTTAATCCGAAGGAGTTAGTCGAAGAGTTAATCCAAAGGAGTTATTCGAAGTTAGTTAATCCAAAGGAGTTATTCGAAGTTAGTTAATCCGAAGGAGTTAATCGAAGAGTTAATCCGAAGGAGTTAGTCGAAGAGTTAATCCAAAGGAGTTATTCGAAGTTAGTTAAACCAAAGGAGTTATTCGAAGTTAGTTAATCCGAAGGAGTTAATCGAAGAGTTAATCCGACGGAGTTAGTCGAAGAGTTAATCCAAAGGAGTCATTCGAAGTTAGTTAATCCAAAGGAGTTATTCGAAGTTAGTTAATTCGAAGGAGTTAATCGAAGAGTTAATCCGAAGGAGTTAATTGAAGAGTTAATCCAAAGGAGTTATTCGAAGTTAGATAATCCAAAGGAGTTAGTCGAAGAGTTAATCCGAAGGAGTTAGTCGAAGAGTTAATCCAAAGGAGTTATTCGAAGTTAGTTAATCCAAAGGAGTTATTCGAAGTTAGATAATCCAAAGTAGTTAGTCGAAGAGTTAATCCGAAGGAGTTAGTCGAAGAGTTAATCCAAAGGAGTTATTCGAAGTTAGTTAATCCAAATGAGTTATTCAAAGTTAGTTAATCCGAAGGAGTTAGTCGAAGAGTTAATCCAAAAGAGTTATTCGAAGAGTTAATCCAAAGGAGTTAGACGAAGAATTAATCGAATATAGTTATTCGAAAGAAAGTGTTAATCGAATATAGTTTATTCGAGTAAAGTTAATCGAATATAATTTATTCGAGTAGAGTTAGAGAAGTTAATCGAATATAGTTATTCGAATAGTGTTGGAGGAGATATCGAATATAGTTTATTCGATAGGAGTTAAGTGAATAGGGTTAATCAAATAGAGTTAAGCAAATAGAGTTAATCCAATAGGGTCAGTTCACTAGGGTTAATTGGAAAGAGTAAATCGAATATAGTTATTCGACAGAAAGGTTAAGTAAGGAAATTAGTTAAAGGAATTTAAAGCGAACTTTACCTATTTTCAAGGTTAGAAGTGTTGTTCAATTAAGGTCTGAGAGGTAGTTCTACGCCAACTTGATTGACTTCGTTTTAACTAAGGAATGGTTAAAGTTTGGCAGTAAAGAGGAGTTAAGTGAAATGTGTAATTTAGGGAAATGGTTTAAGTTGGTATAGCGATGTTTTATCTAAACATCTGCTTAATCCAAATGTAGGAGTTTTGGAAATATCTTCCAAAGAAGAATAAGAATTGTTTTCTAATATAGAAAACAAGGAATGGAAATGTTTTCCAGTATTAATAAATATATTTTCTAAACATTAGAAAATAGAAAATGTCGAATATAGGGAAATAGGAGATGTGAAATGAACCAAAGAGATATATGTTAAAAGATGTTTGTTCGATATAATTTCCGTCTGGAAATAATATCGTTGTTTGCACGCTTGTTTTTCTTTGATAGTTAACTCACAGACTATCGAAGTTTTTACCATTTTAACGTTGTTAATATGGAGAGACCGGTTGGATTATTATCCAAAGAACCACTCTGTATCGGCATAAGCGTTGCGAGCAATATATGCCAAAGATAAATTGAAGACGGAGTAAAGTGCAAGGGCTGTTGTATAAGTCTTAGATAACAGTGACTAAGATGGATATACTGAATAGTGCTTTCGGTTTGTCCAGTCCCAGGACAACGTATATGGAAGAAGGTCTGACAGAGTATATCCAATGGATCGCGTAAGTTGATCTGTTCAAACGTATTCACGTTTGGTGGCGGAGGAATTCGTTTCTCTTAGCTATATACCCGTATTATTTTTGGATAAGTCAATTTGTGATTTGGCGGGTATGACGATGTGGCATTCAAAGTGAATGGTGATCAGATGTTCTGAAGATAGACGTAGCTTCTAGCCTCACACCGGGAAGTAACAAAAGTTGGGCTAGGCAGCATGGCTAGTTGGGTCATCCCCAAGCAGGGTGTATTATCACCGATCTAGAGAATATTCATATTTATACTTCTTTTTGATTATGTATCTTCGGATGACGGTTTGATGGCCTACAACCGTGGTGGCAATATATTCGCGACACTCAAGCTAAATGAGTGAGCGGTCATGTGTGGCCGGGTTGCAAGACGTTCTTGTTGAACCCTGAGTGTATCACCTCTAGAGTACACTATTCAAAAGGTGCTCCCATACCTTGTCTGTTGGAATCCATTCTCCGATAAGCGCCCTGCGGTTTATGATTTTATACTATGTATGTAGAACGTGAGATGCAAGCGTTTCTGCTAGATTGATACCTATTTGTACTTAGACATTATTATAATATCACAATGATATTGCTTGTCAAAGTTGTTCAGATACTTATAAGGGAAAAACCCGTTCCATATTCACGGCGTGGTCTTATGAGATATCCTATAACTAGTTTAAACTATTTTACTCATACCAGTCCCATGACTGACCCGGAGTTTACTTTGTTGTTTTCCCTAAACTCTTGGGTGCCTAAATTTGTACGGGCAGTCAAGTAGTCGGGATTTACAGATATACATGGAGAGCTTGGAGCAGGAGGCTGCAAGATTTTATAGCTATAGTTATTTCCGCTGTGTTGTAAGTGTTGTACCCTGATAAGTGCTATTGTATATATATAACTGTTTACTTCAAAGTTATGTTATATATTATATGTTATTCGTTCCGCTGTGAGATGCGTGTAACTCTTATGATTCTGATGTTCTTCTTCTTCTTCTATTCTATTAGTTCTATCTTTTCTTTCTCACCTTCTAAATTCTTTCACTAACGTCGTGGAATTTTCGACTCTCGAGGAGTCAAAAATTTCCAGTCGTTACAGTTGGTATCAGAGCTTAAGTTAAGAATTACTTGGCTCTGTGGCGTGACTCGGTAGAGATAGGGTTAGTAATACCCTAGATTGAGTTTGAGTGTATATATACGAGTGCGTATTTGTATTTGATATAAAAATGGTTTTATATTGTGGAGATTCATTGGTTGAGTTGTTTATGAGTTCTGGTCGATCAGTTTGATCCACTGTATCGGTAGGAGTTAATAAACACTGGAATACGATGGGTCGTCACGATATGTTTTAAAAGAGGGTAAGTGAATTTAACTTTACCCAAAGTATATTTTGATATAGATATATATATATATATGTATCAAAATTATAATATATTGGATATATTGGTTGTTATTATAATCGAGTAAGATTATAAATTAAATGGTTATATATATAACCAATAAGAATTCCTATAAGTAAAATACGTGGAATCAGTTGAATTAAAATCTGAAATTAAATCAGAATTTGAAATTAAAATAAGGAAATTTTAAGTTCCTAGGAGATTTTGAAAATGTTTTTCAATTAGAAATAAATATAGTATCTAACTCACCTAGATGACTGGAAAATAATTCCGAGGATGGATCGATACATCGTCGGTGTAATTTTCGAGTTTCTAAGTGGCGGATTACTACCAATGGTTTTGTTTTCAAATGGTGTTGAGGAAAACAAGTTGTTTAGAAATTCAAAAGTTTTGAATTGGTGTTAGGATTTGAAATTGATTTGAAATGAATCCCAGGAATTTAAATCTTGAAATTTAAAATTTAACTTGTTAAGTTGAATGAATCAAGATGGTAAAAACAAATAGTAAATTAAAATTTAACTTGAACCAAGTTAAATAAATCGGGATTCGGTTAGAGAATAATCTGGATTGGAATTAAGTTGATGGGTTAAGAGTTTGAAATCTGATATTGGAGTTTGAATAGAATTTGACTTGGATAGAACCAAGTGGTTGAGTTGAAGATTGGATTGAGAAGACCTTGGTATATGTTGGGTTGATACAGTTGAAAGTGATAAGGTTGATATGCCCGACAAAAAGGTACAAGTTTATTTTTGATATAAGCATGAGATTTATGAGCCGAATCGGCAAGCCGCTTGGCTATTTGATTTTCTTTTGGGTTGGAGATGGCCTAGAGAGGCGAGTTGTGGTTTTACCGATAGGGCTGTACAAAGGAGGTTATGGCGAAATTTTCCGAAAATTTAAAGTGTTAGAAAATTTTCAGAATTTTTGAAAATTTTAGTTTGTCGGAAGAATAAATATTTCAGTCGATATTAATTGGTTCGGTTGAAATCAGAAATAAGGGGTAAACCAATCTTAGGAGTTCCAATATATAGGGTCAACCTCTAACTTAGCAATTTCGAGGACGAAATTATTTTAAGTGGGGAAGTCTGTAACGGCGCGATTTTCCAGAGGTATAATTAATTTATTTAATTATATATATATCGTGAGGTAGGGGATTAAATCGTCGTTTAATTAAATAACTGGGAATATTTAATTAATTTAAATAATTAAATAATATATTTAATTCAGGACTAACCAGAAATAGTGAATTGACGATATAATATGGACGGGGTCATCCCCGAGATTTAGTTCAGTTTAGAGTTGAATTATATTGATGAATATATTCAGACGAGATCGATTGGAAGCCTAGAATTATAATATAATTAAAATAGAGCGCGAAACGACGCGGCAGTTCGCTATTTGGCGATTTAGACTTCAACTGGATGTACAGGGTCCGTTTTAAATCGGATTTCTGTGAAACAAGAAACGTGTGGAGCTGGCGGAGTATATCTTTATAGTGGAAGAGAAATATCAGGATTTCATCGTGTAGATTTTGAGTTATGTCCAAATCAAATTCTCAGAGATGCAGCGCCCTGACCATAACGATTTAATTATATTTTAAATAAGGATTTAAATAGAAATTGAGCGTCGATATAACTCTGACGAGGTAATATCGAGCTGTAAGTACATACAGGAATATTCTGGAGCTGTATGGTATGCCACTGTGAATACAGACGATAATAATTAATTTTAAACAATTAACTTAATTATATTTAAATATATTTATATATTTAAATAGGCTATGTAGAGCGTTAAAAATAGCCACTTTTGCATATGAAGTCGGAATTCGACGAAACCAGTTTTGTTGGATCCGCAATGTCAAATAGTTGTTAGATTCCAAGTTTCGTGATTTTTAGAGTCACTGTGTGACCGTGGGGATTTTTATAGTGAGAAACAGTCAGTATTTTGACGGTTAAAAATACGCCGTGTGAGCATACGAAGTCGGAATTCGACGAAACCAGTTTCGTTGGGACCGTAATGTCGAGCTGAAGGTGCATGTCCAGTTTGGTGATTTTTGGATATCGTATATGACAACAGGAATTTTTAAGGACAAAAATACACAGCGTATGCTTAATAATTAATTAAATAATTGATTTTAAAAATATTAAATACATCCTATATAATACCCTCATTCACCCTAAACCCTAATTTCATTTTCTTAGATCCGCCGTCACTCTTCTTTCACTACTCAGTGAAATTTCCCTCTTCAAGAATTCCAAAACAATTGAAATAAATTGCTATAAATCATAATTTATGTATATATGAATCTCTGGGAAGCTTCTCTTCAAATTGGTATATATGTTGATGGGTGCGACGCCCTTTCTAGTGTTGAAGTTTTTCGATAGTGGTGCTAGGGCTGGAAATCGAAGTCAGTAGGGGAGGAGTTGGACGGAATGGAGGTTGTAGTAGCGATTGTGGATGGATTCCGCACCTTGCGCCGGAGTTTGGAGGAAATTGGTGATAATGGAGTTTGGTGGTTTTGCCTAGACCGTCGGTTTTGGGTGCGAGATCGCAACCAGGAGATGAGGCGCGAGTTCGATTTTGTGGTGGTAGGGTTGAAGAGGGTTGAACGAGATGTACGTTGGTGCATTTGTTTTGGGGTTCGGTGGTTCCTAGGGGTAGAACGGGGAGTTTAAAGTTGATGAAATGGTGGAGTTGTCTCATCAGGTCACGGCATAGCGATTTGGGAAGAAGGGTTGAGGGAGTTGGGCCGGGTTTTGATAAGGGTGAGGCCCGATAGTTTTAATTTTAAGTTTATTTAAATTCAAATAGTTGTATAACTTGTTAATGTCATATCTTGATCATACGGAGTCAGATTGACGAACCGCAAGTTGCGTTGGGATCGTACGGACGAGCACTCCACAATGAAACTGATCGCGAGTCAATTGGAGTCCGTCACAATTTATAGCAAAATAAATTGTCTGAATCAGGGGATGGTTATCGTCATTGACGATGATCGTCCAAAGGTGAGTAAAACTCACCAACGCTGAATAGTTCTATTTTTACAGTGTATTCTTAGGACTGTTAATTATTGTCTGTTTGACTGTATGTTGACTGTTTGATTGAACTGCTAGTCAGTTAGTAGAGATTATATATATATATATATAAACCGTCAAATAGTTATATGTTGATTCTGTTATCAGAATATTATACTGGTGTTGTCTAACATCTGTGGTGCAGGGGAACAGGTTGGAGGAATCCAACTGGATTCCTCAACAGTTATTTTTACTATGATTTATGTATTGTGATATATATAATATGTTGTGATTACATGTGGTTGGACGATATTAATCGTTGTTAGATTATGTGTTAAAAACCGTAAGAAATACCAGAGTGTGATAAAAGGATTAAACAAAGTAATTGGTTAAGTTAACCAAAGCAAAGTTAGTCGAGAAAATCAAAGTAATTGGTTAAGTTAACCAAAGCAAAGTTAGTCGAGTTAATCGAAGTGAACCAGTTATGTTAAACCATTTGAGTTAACCAGTTAGGTTAAACCATTTGAGTCAACCAGTTAGGTTAAACCATTTGAGTCAACCAGTTAGGTTAAACCATTTGAGTCAACCAGTTAAAGTTAACCAGTTAGAGTTAACCAGTTAAAGTTTACCAGTTAAAGATAAACAGTTGAGTTAACCAGTTAGAGTTGACCAGTTAGAGTTGACCAGTTAGAGTTGATCAGTTAGAGTTATCCAAGTAGAGTTAATCGAGTAGAGTTGTCGAATATCACTTATCCGAAGTAGAGTTATCGAATATAGTGTATTCGAGAGAAGAGTAATCCAATATAGTTTATTCGAGTGGAGAAATCAAATGTGATTCATTTGAGAAGAGTTATCGAATATTATTTATTCGAAGAGTAGTTATCGAATATTGGTTATTCGAAGTTAGTTAATCCGAAGGAGTTAATCGAAGAGTTAATCCGAAGGAGTTAGTCGAAGAGTTAATCCAAAGGAGTTATTTGAAGTTAGTTAATCGAGGAGTTAATCCGAAGGAGTTAGTCGAAGAGTTAATCCAAAGGAGTTACTTGAAGTTAGTTAATCGAAGAGTTAATCCGAAGGAGTTAGTCGAAGAGTTAATCCAAAGGAGTTATTCGAAGTTAGTTAATCCAAAGGAGTTATTCGAAGTTAGTTAATCCGAAGGAGTTAATCGAAGAGTTAATCCGAAGGAGTTAGTCGAAGATTTAATCCAAAGGAGTTATTCGAAGTTAGTTAATCGAGGAGTTAATCCGAAGGAGTTAGTCGAAGAGTTAATCCAAAGGAGTTATTCGAAGTTAGTTAATCCAAAGGAGTTATTCGAAGTTAGTTAATCCGAAGGAGTTAATCGAAGAGTTCATCCGAAGGAGTTAGTCGAAAAGTTAAACCAAAGGAGTTATTCGAAGTTAGTTAATCGAGGAGTTAATCCGAAGGAGTTAGTCGAAGAGTTAATCCAAAGGAGTTATTCGAAGTTAGTTAATCCAAAGGAGTTATTCGAAGTTAGTTAATCCAAAGGAGTTATTCGAAGTTAGTTAATCCGAAGGAGTTAATCGAAGAGTTAATCCGAAGGAGTTAGTCGAAGAGTTAATCCAAAGGAGTTATTCGTAGTTAGTTAATCCAAAGGAGTTATTCGAAGTTAGTTAATCCGAAGGAGTTAATCGAAGAGTTAATCCGAAGGAGTTAGTCGAAGAGTTAATCCAAAGGAGTTATTCGAAGTTAGTTAATCCAAAGGATTTATTCGAAGTTAGTTAATCCGAAGGAGTTAATCGAAGAGTTAATCCGAAGGAGTTAGTCGAAGAGTTAATCCAAAGGAGTTATTCGAAGTTAGTTAATCCAAAGGAGTTATTCGAAGTTAGTTAATCCGAAGGAGTTAATCGAAGAGTTAATCCGACGGAGTTAGTCGAAGAGTTAATCCAAAGGAGTTATTCGAAGTTAGTTAATCCAAAGGAGTTATTCGAAGTTAGTTAATCCGAAGGAGTTAATCGAAGAGTTAATCCGAAGGAGTTAGTCGAAGAGTTAATCCAAAGGAGTTATTCGAAGTTAGATAATCCAAAGGAGTTAGTCGAAGAGTTAATCCGAAGGAGTTAGTCGAAGAGTTAATCTAAAGGAGTTATTCGAAGTTAGTTAATCCAAAGGAGTTATTCGAAGTTAGATAATCCAAAGGAGTTAGTCGAAGAGTTAATCCGAAGGAGTTAGTCGAAGAGTTAATCCAAAGGAGTTATTCGAAGTTAGTTAATCCAAAGGAGTTATTCAAAGTTAGTTAATCCGAAGGAGTTAGTCGAAGAGTTAATCCAAAGGAGTTATTCGAAGAGTTAATCCAAAGGAGTTAGACGAAGAGTTAATCGAATATAGTTATTCGAAAGAAAGTGTTAATCGAATATAGTTTATTCGAGTAAAGTTAATCGAATATAATTTATTCGAGTAGAGTTAGAGAAGTTAATCGAATATAGTTATTCGAATAGTGTTGGAGGAGATATCGAATATAGTTTATTCGATAGGAGTTAAGTGAATAGGGTTAATCAAATAGAATTAAGCAAATAAAGTTAATCCAATAGGGTCAGTTCACTAGGGATAATTGGAAAGAGTAAATCGAACATAGTTATTCGACAGAAAGGTTAAGTAAGGAAGTTAGTTAAAGGAATTTAAAGCGAACTTTACCTATTTTCAAGGTTAGAAGTGTTGTTCAATTAAGGTCTGAGAGGTAGTTCTACCCCAACTTGATTGACTTCGTTTTAACTAAGGAATGGTTAAAGTTTGGCAGTAAAGAGGAGTTAAGTGAAATGTGTAATTTAGGGAAATGGTTTAAGTTGGTATAGCGATGTTTTATCTAAACATCTGCTTAATCCAAATGTAGGAGTTTTGGAAATATCTTCCAAAGAAGAATAAGAATTGTTTTCTAATATAGAAAACAAGGAATGGAAATGTTTTCCAGTATTAATAAATATATTTTCTAAACATTAGAAAATAGCAAATGTCGAATATAGGGAAATAGGAGATGTGAAATGAACCAAAGAGATATATGTTAAAAGATGTTTGTTCGATATAATTTCCGTCTGGAAATAATATCGTTGTTTGCACACTTGTTTTTCTTTGATAGTTAACTCACAGACTATCGAAGTTTTTACCATTTTAACGTTGTTAATATGGAGAGACCGGTTGGATTATTATCCAAAGAACCACTCTGTATCGACATAAGCGTTGCGAGCAATATATGCCAAAGATAAATTGAAGACGGAGTAAAGTGCAAGGGCTGTTGTATAAGTCTTAGATAACAGTGACTAAGATGGATATACTGAATAGTGCTTTCGGTTTGTCCAGTCCCAGGACAACGTATTTGGAAGAAGGTCTGACAGAGTATATCCAATGGATCGCGTAAGTTGATCTGTTCAAACGTATTCACGTTTGGTGGCGGAGGAATTCGTTTCTCTTAGCTATATACCCGTGTTATTTTTGGATAAGTCAATTTGTGATTTGGCGGGTATGACGATGTGGCATTCAAAGTGAATGGTGATCAGATGTTCTGAAGATAGACGTAGCTTCTAGCCTCACACCGGGAAGTAACAAAAGTTGGGCTAGGCAGCATGGCTAGTTGGGTCATCCCCAAGCAGGGTGTATTGTCACTGATCTAGAGAATATTCATATTTATACTTCTTTTTGATTCTGTATCTTCGGATGACGGTTTGATGGCCTACAACCGTGGTGGCAATATATTCACGACACTCAAGCTAAATGAGTGAGCGGTCATGTGTGGCCGGGTTGCAAGACGTTCTTGTTGAACCCTGAGTGTATCACCTCTAGAGTACACTATTCAGAAGGTGCTCCCATACCTTGTCTGTTGGAATCCATTCTCCGATAAGCGCCCTGCGGTTTATGATTTTATACTATGTATGTAGAACGTGAGATGCAAGCGTTTCTGCTAGATTAATACCTATTTGTACTTAGACATTATTATAATATCACAATGATATTGCTTGTCAAAGTTTTTCAGATACTCATAAGGGAAAAACCCGTTCCGTATTCACGGCGTGGTCTTATGAGATATCCTATACCTGTTTTAAACTATTTTACTCATACCAGTCCCATGACTGACCCGGAGTTTACTTTGTTGTTTTCCCTAAACTCTTGGGTGCCTAAATTTGTACGGGCAGTCAAGTAGTCGGGATTTACAGATATACTTGGAGAGCTTGGAGCAGGAGGCTGCAAGATTTTATAGCTATAGTTATTTCCGCTGTGTTGTAAGTGTTGTACCCAGATAAGTGCTATTGTATATATATAACTGTTTACTTCAAAGTTATGTTATATATTATATGTTATTCGTTCCGCTGTGAGATGCGTGTTACTCTGATGATTTTGATGTTCTTCTTCTTCTATTCTATTAGTTCTATCTTTTCTTTCTCACCTTCTAAATTCTTTCACTAACGTCGCGGAATTTTCGACTCTCGAGGAGTCGAAAATTTCCAGCCGTTACACATTACCTCGGATCGATTATCTATTTGATCAACTCCAAGGACCTACAGTATTTTCAAAAATTGACTTAAGATTGGGGTATCATCAATTAAGAATAAAAGAAGAAGACATTCCAAAGATAACTTTCGAACACTATATGGACACTACGAATTTTTGGTGATGCCTTTTGGCCTTACCAACCCCCAACAATATTCATGGATCCAATGAATCGTGTGTTCCGCTCATATCTTGATCATTTTGTTATTGTGTTTATCGATGATATCCTTATCTACTCTAAGACAAAGGAGCTACATAAATTCCATTTGCGTTCATGCCTCCAAACACTAAAAGAACACCAGCTATATGCAAAACTAAGTAAATGTGAATTCTGGTTGGTGGAAGTAAAATTTCTTGGACAGGTTGTCTCAAAGAATGGAATAGGAGTAGATCCATCAAGGTTGAGGCAGTGTTGAAATGGAACCCTCCAACAGTACCAACAGAAGTTTGAAGTTTTCCGGGATTATCCGGTTACAACCTAAGATTTATTCAGGATTTCTCAAAGATATCATCTACATTAATAAAACTAACTCGTAAGGAAACCAAGTTTATTTGGGATGAAAAATGTCGGATAACATTTGAAACCCTAAAGAAAAGTTTGACCGAGGCACCAATTCTGTCTTTTCCAAGGAGTAGAGCCCAATATAAAGTATATTCTGATGCATGCGAACAAGGATTAGGATGCGTAATAATGCAGGAAGACAAAGTTATTACTTATGGCTCTCATCAATTAAATCCACATAAAGCCAATTATCCAACTCATGACTTAGAATTGGCCGCGATTGTGTTTGCCATAAAAAATTGGAGGCATTACCTTTTTGGAGAACAATTCCATGTTTATTCCGACTATAAGAGTTTAAAATATTTGTTCTATCGAAAAGAATTAAATATGAGACAAAGAAGGTGGATGGAATTTTTAAAAGATAATGATTATCATCCAAGAAAGCCAAATATAGTCGTAGATGCATTAAGTCGAAAGACCTATGGCATAGTAGCCCATTTAATGATAAGAGAATGTAGGGCTCTAGAGACTCTTGCTGAGATGAACTATTGCACAAGGATGATTAATGGAGCTATGGTGAACAAAGTAGCACTTCTATGTAATCTTATAATTTAGCTAATTCTAGTAAGTAGAATATTGAAAGCCTAAGAAGAAGATGAGGAGTTAAAGGAGTTACTTATGAAAATGAAGGATAAGGAAACTATAGACTGGCACACTGATAAAGATGGCGGTTTTAGATTCAAAAATTTAATTTGTGTTCCAAATCAAACTGAATTGAAAAATGAAATTCTTAGTGAAGCACATCGTTCAAGGCTTACAGTGCATCCAAGAAGCACAAAAATGTCAAAGTATCTTAAGCGTCAGTTTTGGTGGAATGGAATGAAGAAGGATGTTTTTGAATTTGTGGCAAAATATTTTACATGCCATCAAATTAAAGCAAAGCTACAATGACCGGGAGGACTTCTGCAACCAATTCCTATTGCTGAATGGAAATAGGAGCATATAACAATGGATTTTATCACTGAATTACCAATGACAAAACAAGGTCATGATGCAATATGGGTAGTGGTGGATCTCTTGACAATGTCAACCCATTTCATACCTTATAACATGACCTGCTCAATGGAGAAATTGAGTAAACTTTATTTGAAGGAGATTGTTCGAATACATAGTATACCAGTTACTATAGTTTTAGATAGAGATTCACGATTCACTTCAAGGTTTTGGAGAAGTCTCCAAAAAGCACTGGGTACATCACTGAACCTGAGTACAACATTTCATCCTCAAACAGATGGACAAACTAAAAGGGTGAACCAAATCATAAAAGATACGTTAAGGTCTTGTATAATGGAATTTGAAATCACATGGGAAACTCACATACCCTTAATTGAATTTGCATATAATAATTGTTATCATGCAAGTATTGGTATAGCCCCGTATGAAGCTTTGTATGGAAGGCCTTGTCGTTCTCTAGTGTGTTAGGCAGAAGTTGGAGATTGTGAGCTTCTTCGTCCAGATCTAGTAAAGGAAACAACCGAAAAGATTTCCATTATAAGGGAAAGATTGCGAGTAGCAGAATGTAGGCAAAAGAGCTATGCAGATCATAGAATAAAATTTTTGGAATTCGAAGTAGGAGATCAAGCCCTTCTTAAGGTTTCTCCGGTATGAGGGATAATGCGATTTGGTAAGAAGAAGGCAAAACTATCACAATCGGACCATTTCGTATTACCAAGAAAATTGGAAAAGTTGCATACGAAATCGACTTACCTGAGAAATTATCAAATATTCAAAATGTGTTTCACATATCAATGCTACAAAAGTATATTTCTGACCCATCTCATGTGATTGATTTAAGTGGTATTGAAGTTAAAAAGGGGCCAAGTACATTGAAAGACCTATTTGAATTCGTGAAAGAAAAGTTAAGAAACTAAGAACAAAAGAAATTCGCATAGTAAAAGTTAAATGGAACCATCACAATGAAGAGGAAGCATCATGGGATGTGGAGTCAGAATTCCATAGAGATTATCCAGAATTGTTTGAAGCCTAGATTTCAAGGAAGAAATCTTTTTCTAAGGGTGATAGAGTGTAACAACCTAACTAAAACAAATACGGGTGTGAAAAAGTTTCTAGAAATTTTGAGTATATTAATTCAATCTGATTCAAATATTTAAGTATAATGAATACATACATACATACATACATATATGTATATATATATGTATAAATACATATATAACATATAATTTATAAATGAAATAAAAATGGTATGTGTATATATATATTCTAGAATATGATAAATGCCTTATATGTAGCACCGCAACTTCCGGATATGTGTACCAGAGTGGGGGTGTTACAACACAGACATAGTATGATTCCTCATAACTATTACCTTACTATTAGTAATTGAGATATTATTGCTCACACCAGACTTTGTCTCACCTAGAGTTATATGCATTGCTTCTTATCACTCTAGATGCTCTTAAATGAACAGACTAGAGACTGGATAGGTATGCACAAGTTGCTGAGTAGAGGACGAACAGGAGGCTATTCTGCATATTGTTTTTTACTACATACATTGTTTAACTCCCATTGTTCACTACCTTGAGGGCATTATAGTGTTTATATAGAGATAGTTTATTTTGAGCATCTCTATGTATAATTTTACTATAATTATATTGTATTTTTCGATCTGCTACTCTGATGTTATTGATTCACTATAAACCATATATTATATCGCCTGTTTATATCTATAATGACTTGGATTTTTACCCATTTAAGTGAACAATTAATGTTGGTTTTAAATGTTGATCTGGGAAATTATATAATTTTGAGTATTTAATTTAATTTGAATAATAAAATAATAAATTTAATTTTGGAATACTTGGGAATGAATTGGATTTGAGGTATAGTATGAATGTGATGATTTATTAAAACAAGTCAAGTTCAAATTTGAATTTATAATAAGGAATTCATTTATTAAACGAAGTTTGACATATAATTTATATTTAATATAAAACGAGCTCCCAACATCGCGATTTTCGTACTTTTATGTTTTGAACTTCAATTGAGTATATAGAATTGATAAGTCAGAATTTTTTGAAACAAAAATCTTCCAGATCTATTGAATTATAATTTTCTATTGGAAGAGAAGAATCGATATTTCAGCTTGTAGATTTTGAGTTATGTCCAAATCCAATTTTCAGAAAGTTTATGTAGAATCATTTATAAACCATAACATAACAACTTATTTTATTAAATAAAAGGATTTATTAAAAGGGAAAAAATTGACAAGGATAAAATAATTTTTCCAAAAGGATAGGTATTTTAATAATTTATGTCAAGGACAAAAGCCCAGTCCGCTAAACACTTTCGTCCCATTCCTTTTCATTCCGCTCCAATCCAGCAACTTTATTAATTTGTACTCTCCAAAAGTTCAAAAAAATTCCAATGAAAATCCTGCCATTTCTTCTGAAAATCGACTACTAGAACAAGCAGAAATTCAATCGGTAGAAAAAACCAAATACCATTTGATCAACAACAAACGGCTGCCGAAACCCTAAAAATGGTGAAAGAACAAGCACAAATGGAAAAAAATCAGATCTATTCTAGTGCTGAAGCCCAAAAAATGGACGAGCAACAAGAACAAGGCAATCAGGAAATGGACATAAAAGAACGATGATTAAAACCCTAGAGAAACAATAGGAGAAGATTCTACTGCACAACAACCTGAACCCGAAGAAACCCAAGAACAGATGAATGGAAAAATTCTTCAATAGAGAGAAAGAAGGTCAAAAAAAAGGAAAGATGGAAAAAGTACTTTGAATGATCAGAGCAGTACTAGAAAAAAGGTTGAAGAGGCTAAAAGAGGAGGAGAAAATTCAGTAATAATATTTCATAAAAACTTATAGTTAGAATATTGTTTACAAAATGATACCATAGTCTTTTAAAAATCTGATACCAGAATGCTTTAAAATTTGGTACATTACCTTCAGCATCAAAACTAATACTACTTAATTTGCAAAACCAATACCATATTCACACAATTAGAATCATAGTATCAAAATAGTTACCACTTAGCCTGTAAAACCGATACCACTTATGTTCAAACAAAATCGTAGTATAAAAACTGATACCAGTGGTCTTTTATTTTGAAATATTGTATAAAAAATATTACCCGGTAGCAACTCATTTTGAAATATTGTATAAAAACTGATAGTGAGAAATGTTAAAAACTGATGTCACGTTGTAATTTGTATAAAAACGAGCTTTGAAAACAAAATTTTGATCAAGCTAAAAATAGATACTATGTTAAAATCAAGTAGAAATATTTTAAGAAAAATGATAGTTATTGATTTGTTGATATCATTTATTAATTGTATTGGTTTGTTTTATATCTTAAATGTTGTAATATACATTTTCATGGTATTAAAATTATGTTTGCATGAAATTGGTATTTGTTTTGAAGCACACTAATATTAGTTTTGGTAATGAAATTTTGTTTACGTGAATATGGTATTAGTTATGCAAGTTCATTGGTATCAGTTTTGATACTGAGATTAATGGTACAATTTTTGAAAGCATTTTGGTATCAATTTTGAAAACATTGTGGTATCACTATTATTACCGAGTTTCTATTTATATGAATATGGTGTCATTTTCGTATCTAAATAGGAATGTATCATTTTCCAATATTGTTTCTATTTACATTAGGATGATGATTTTGCTAATACTCGCCACGAGAAACAGAAAATAAAACAACCACAAAAGTCAAAAAGGAAACTGCATACAGATGAGAGCTGCAACATGTTTTAAAATGATAAAACTTGCGAAGGACAAGAAAGCATTGAGCAAAAAACAAGTAGAGTTATTGAAAAGATCACCATTCTTCAAATTGTTCAATGTTTTCTATGAAGGAAAAATAAAATTTCAGGAATGCAAGAAATATACAAAAAATCTGGATGTAGTATACAAGTGTTATTCAGTGGAAGAAGGAGCCTTTGTATTTGGCAAAAAAAAAATGACAGTAGTGGCCAAAGATATTAGCTTACTTTTTGGGATGCTGATGCTTGGAAATAATATAGAGCCTCCCAAAATGACGACTAGCAAAACAATATCATCGAATTATGAAAATTTTGCTTCACGGAATTTTGGATCATCGAGATATATGACTAGAACTTTGACAGAAAATAGAATAAAGGAAGAAGTAAATAAAAAGAAGAAGCAGAACGTGGAAGACTTGCCTACTCTTCTTATCATGGACATTGTACTTACTTTTTTTCTTCTCCAATAATCAACAGAAATTAAGATGGGGACTTCTGGAGTACTTATGTGATTTAGAAAAATTGAAAACAGTTTCTTGGCCGTTGACTATTGAAAAGAATTTTCACAGATTTGTTAAAAATTTCATTCATAATCCAAGAAATATGTCTGAATATGCAATGCTTTCGCTGGTAATTTATTTGTTTTTATTTAATTTTTTTCTAATAGTTGTGAACTTGTTACACTGTTTATTAATTAATTTATTTATTTTTGACAAAGTATTGCATATGTGAAAAGATAAAGGTAATAAAGCCAAGAAGGAATGTTAGCGAGACATATCCAAGATTTACTAGGTGGGATTTACGGGACTAGAAAAAATATGTTACCAAAAATTTTCTGGAAGACATCTTAGAAGGAGAGGTACATTTTATTATTATTTTGTAGTCAAAGATATCAGTTTTAAGTTTATGGTAGTATCATTTTTTATGATTTCTTGCTAAAAGTAAATTTTCATGTCTATATATAGTATCAGTTTTTCTAGCCTGGTAGTATCCGTTGTTTTTAGTTTCTACTTAAAATTTAATTTTCCACTTTATTGGTATCAATTTTAGGAGCCTGGTAGTATCAATTTATTTGAGTTTTACTTAAAAATTATTTTTTCAGTATTTTGGTATTAGTTTTACTAGCCCGGTGGTATCATTTTTTTGAGTGCTAGTTAAAATTTATTTTTCCAGTATCATGGTATTAGATGCATTAGATGGTAGTATCAATTTTTATTATTATTTACTGAAATTTAATTTTTCACTTTCTTGGTATCAATTTTAAGTGTCTGGTAGTATCAGAACTTTAACATTCTTTAATACAAAAACCAATATTATTTTGTTAAACAACAATTTTGATTGAAAACAAATTTATTTTTGTAGGTGCAAGAAATTTCAGACATACATCCACATGAATCAAAATTATTGGAAATAGCAGCTAAAATTTCTTCTAGATCAAAGAAAGTAAAAGAATGTCCAACAATAAGAAATAGAAAACGTCAAGAAAATTAAACACAAGTGCTTTTTTTGAGGATGACGTGATTATGAGAGTGTTGAAGATTCATATTGATAGTATTTTAGCTAAAAACAAGAAATTGAAAAATGAAAGATTTTTGAGAAGAGAATAAGCTTTATATTTTGGAACAAAAGTTCAAAGGAAAAAATACAGATTTTGAACAGATGGAACTTCCGAAATTTGATTCGGAAGAAACTGAAAGTGATTCACCTTCTCGACATAATGAAGAAGTAGAAGGGAAAAACAACAACAAGAACGTAGGTAATAAAAATCAATGTAGTATTCAAGTTGAGAAATAGGAATGTGAAGAAAAGGAAAAAAATGAAATTGCGGAAAAAAACCACCTCCAGAAGACCCAAAAATCAGCAAAAATTTATCTGTCGAAGTCAGTCCACCCACCTTCGACCTAGGTATGACATAAATTATTAAGGAAATACAAGCAACAAAACCAGCTCAGCAAGAAGGAAAAAAATACCAACAAAAGATGAACCGCTTTCATATGTAGGCAGAATAAAAAAGAAACAATGGAAAAAGACAGGAAGTGGAGATTCATTTGATTATCCAACAATTTTGAAAAAAAAGGGAAAGAAAACAAATGTTGAAGCAGGATAAAATAGCAAATATCAGCCTAGAGAAGAATCCCAAAAAAAACAAGAGAAGCATGAAGAAAAAAAAAGTGCGGAAACAGAGGAAAATCTAGAGCAAGAGTCAATTTTAGTTGAAAAGCTGTAACAACCCAGAAATCTGAGCCAATTTAAGATTTTTATTTTGGCAATTTTAGTGAATTTTGAATATTTAAAATGATTTATTTTAAATAATAACGACGAGAAATTTATTTTGAATAGAATTAGAATGTATATATTTATTTGAATCGTCGTTAGAATATAAGTATTTAATTTTAATTATAAAAGGAATTGAAAATGGCGCGGTAGTTCAAAAATTCGATTTCTAAGTTCAAATGAATGTACAGGATTCAAAATAAACTGGATTTTAGCAAAACAAAAAATATTAGAATCTATTTGAGAATATCTTTCCAACGAATCTAAAAAATTGAAATTTCGTAGCGGGGATAAAAAGTTATGCCTAGTTGAAAATTCAGAATAGTCGCTGTGGAATTCTGGCCTTAAAAAAGGAAATTTTGCAAACGACCTCGGTTTTCGACGAAACCAATTTTGTTGGATCCGTGATGTCAAGTTATTGCTAGGTTTCAAAATTCGTAGTTTTTCGAATCAATATGTGAGTGTGGCGAAGTAAAACGTGTTTTGGCAGTTTTAGTCAATTTCGATCGACCTGAAAATGGTCATTTTTCAAATGGTCTCAGAATTCGACGAAATTAGTTTTGTTAGGACCGTATCGTCAATACGAAGCTAAAAATAATTTTTCTGGAATTTTTAGAGTTACTATGTGGCCCCGGTAAATTAAAATGTACGTTAAAATCAATATTGACCATTCTATTTATTTATATTTTAATTTTGATGAAAACTGATCGGAACGGTCGAATTGGCTTGCGGGACGTATCTCGTTGTGTTCGGAATGGGGGTAATTAACTAGGGATGACAGTCAGTGCGTCTCGTTTTGAGATCGAAATTTAAAGTTACTTTTTGGAAGTTAAAATAAATAAAATATAATGGGCCAAGCCCTAGTTTAATCAGTCAACCCCGGGTCAACTACCTTCTTTTGCCCCCCCCCCATTCTAAACAATAACAGAAGGAAGAAAAAAAAAAGAAAGAGAAGGAGATCGAATCGCGACATCCTTCCGGCCGCAATCGAACGCGCCGCCGCTGACCTCGACAGCCCTCCCTGCTCCTCCTCCCTCCGCTACCTCCACCCCCCTTTCCTCTGTGAAACCTCGCGCCAATTTGTCTGATTGAAACCCTCCCCAAATAAAACCAATCCGCCACCTACCCTCTTCCCCTGAGCAGTCGCGGCCATCAATGGCCCCACCCCCGGCCACTGCTCTGATTCTCCCCCCCTCCCCAACCGACGCAGCCCCTCCCTCTTTTGTAAAAGAAAAAGGTATGTTTTTATATATGTAATCTGATTATCTTTTATTTTCAGCCTATATATGTATAAAATTATAAGAACATAATTTTTATATGAATTATCAGAGAATAAAAATGGGTTTTTATTCATGAGGAAGATAGGATTTTTGTATGAATGATTTTAGAATAAAGATGAGATTTTTATCTTCCTGAAAGCGAAGTAAAGATACGATTTTTTATCATAGGAAAGATAAGATTTTTAATAGTTTAAAAATTAGATTTTTATTCATATGAATGGTAACTTTGATTTTTATTCACAAGAATGGTATGTAAAAATATAAACCTTACTTTATACGTAGCAGTATAAAAAAATTGATTTTTATATATATGAAGAATAAAAATATGATTTTTATATTATAGAGATAATAAAAATATGATTTTTATATTATAGAGATAATAAAATTTTGATTTTTATATTATAGACAGAACAAAAATATGATTTTTATATAATAGAGAATATAAAAATGTGATTTTTATATATGTAGCCAATTAAAAATATGATTTTTATATAATAAAGAATATAAAAATTTGATTTTTATATGAGCAGCGGATTAAAAATAGAATTTTTATCTATATAATAATAATATAAAAATGTGATTTTTATATATGTAGCGAATACGGGGAATGAAAGTGAGAAAAGGCGGACACGACAAGATTTTCTACATATGAAGAGTCGCGGTTTTAGTATAGCTTATCGGTGAGAACTCCTCACTTTTATTTTAATTTCTAGTTTGAAATATATACTAGGATGCAGATGGTGCTTAGCAGCATCCGACACCCGTCATCCACAGACCATGGACGACTTGTATGTGTGATTGTTTGTGTTGTGAAAATTGACTGTTGGTTGTGAAATAAAATATATATTCATGTGTTAAAATAAAATATATATTCATGTGTTCAAATCAAATATATATTCATGTATTGAAATAAAATATATATTCATGTATTGAAATAAAATATATATCCATGTGTTGAAATAAAATATATATTCATGTGTTGAAATCAAATATATATTCATGTGTTGAAATAAAATATATATTCATGTGTTGAAATCAAATATATATATATTCATGTGTTGAAATAAAATATATATTCATGTGTTGAAATAAAATATATATTAATGTGTTGAAATCAAATATATATTCATGTGTTGAAATCAAATATATATTCATGTGTTGAAATAAAATATATATTCATCTGTTGAAATCAAATATATATCCATGTGTTGAAATAAAATATATATTCATGTGTTGAAATAAAATATATATATCCATGTGTTGAAGTAAAATATATATTCATTTGTTGAAATAAAATATATATTAATGTGTTGAATTAAAATATATATTCATGTGTTGAAGTAAAATAAATATTCATTTACAAATCGAACGATCTGTTTATGTGCACCAATTCGACTGATATTGATTGGGACGATAAATTTTACACATCGCCCAACTGCACAAATAAAATCTATGTTTGATTGTTTGAAACCCAACACGGGTGTTGGGATGATATTGACGTACACTAATCCCAATTGTTTAGTAGTATGTCGACCGATGGGTTGGTAGACTGGGTAAGCCTTACTTATCTATATTTAATGCTTATGCAATGGTATGGTGCACTCTGGATGATGGTTGATGATTTATCATGGCTATTATATACATGTGTTGTAGGGAATCCATATAATTAACATTATATGGTAATTGATTGGGCCTCATTCTAATTTGGAAAATAAAGAATAGAATGAAAATTCATGTGTTGAATAATATAAATTCAGATGTTGAATGGAATGAAAATTCATGTGTTGAATAAAATAAATTCATGTGTTGAATAGAATGAAAATTCATGTGTTGAATAGAATAAATATTCATGTGTTGAATAAAATGAATATTCCTGTGTTGAATAGAAGAAAACATTCATGTGTTGAATAAAAGCCGTGTTGATTAGATTGATGCCATTTTGACATGAATGATATTTATATAGATTTTATTCATTTTTATAATGAATATCAAATAGGAACTGATTTCAAAATCTAATGTTTTGAAAATATTGTCATTTATAGATTAATGATATGGAATATTCAATTTTGATTTGAAATTGAATAGGAAGTTGAAATCGTTTTGAAAACAAATTTAAAACGATTTATAAAGTACGTTTTGAAAGGAAATCGACGAAATATATATAATATACATATTATATATATAGAATGGCCTGAATAGAACGCGTCGCGCCGCGGTAGTTCGCGAATTTCGACCATTGATTTCAAATGGATATTACGGGAGATCCGACCGTCGGATTCTCCTAAAACCAGAACCGTTGGGTTCGTATCGAAAAGAGCTTTCTAACGAATATTAGAGATTTGAAATCTAATGGTTGGATTTGGAATTATGTCGAAATCAAATTTGGAATAGCTCGTTGTAAGTGCAGTTCGATGGCCGTTGATGGAAATCGACTGTACGGGCCATGATAAATTTATTAAAAATAGTAATAATTTGTGTAAAATCGTAAGAAATGATTTGTGAAGAATTGAGATGAAAAATTCTAAATTTGAAAAGATAAAAATAGATTTTTATCGAAATGAACTAGTTTTGAACTAGAATAATAATTTATTTATTTTTAAATAAATAAATTGGATTTGAAAGAGTTTTAAAAGTAACATGAAGTTTGAATAATTGAATTGGAATGGAATGTGATTTTGGGTTTATAGTGAATCGTGTTTTAAATGACATTGGTTCTTTAACCCAGTTAAAGATAGGATATGATTTCCCAAGTTAAATAATCATTGATATGATTATTGGGAAGATTAAAACCAAGTGGAGTTTTAATGAATCTTTAATTAGATTGAAATGATCGAGAATGGAGTATCACCAGTTTTGCTCCAGGCGATAGTTAAATCTTTAATTAGATTTGAACGTGAAATGGTAATTGAATTTACCGATAACACCGTGGTGTAAGATATGAAGTATGACCAGTTTTACTTCATGGGATGAACAGGTTGGGATTGGGAAATAAAATAAATGATTAATTCGGTGTGGTTCGCTAATCCCGACTAGTTTGAATTGATGTTCAAAAGAAGATTAAATAATAAATTTAAAGAATTTATCTTTGATAAAATTAAAGAGAATCTTTCCCAAAGTATAAGAATATTCTGAATTGGAATGGGGCGTATGGTGTGTTTGTGTAACACTTGTTTATTATATACGCGAGTTATTCAGAAAGACCGAGTTTATCCCATTCTGAATAACTGATTCGACGTGATGTCGAGGATGAATACGGTGGTCGAAGACCGGAGGTCTTCACATTGTTTGGGTGATTACTGATGATCTTGATTGGGCTGTACACCCAAGAGGAGGTAATCAGTTGGCGATCATCCAGACTTACTTGGAGATCGATGGATATGCGAGGTACAAGGTGCCTCCGGTTTCGTTCAGACCCATAACGAACTTGTAAATGGACTGAGTGTCTGACATTGGATTTTATTCTGTTTGATTGATTTCTATTAAATATATATATGTTTGGTGGCGGAGAATTTATTCTCTTGCTTAACGCCCTTCTCTGAGACGTACAAGCTCAGGGGTTATATATTGATGGATATCAATCACATGGAGTGAATTGCCTATGTGGCATGCCTAAGTGGTAGTTGATCAAGGCTTCTGTTGAAAAGCAAATTTTTGTGGTCGATGATCAAAGCACGGCCTGTGTGGCATAGCTTTGTGTAGCGTTGATTCACGAGCCTCACACCCCGGTTGTGAACCAAAAACGGGAGAGGACCTCAGGGAGGACATGCGTTTTCTTCTAGCTAGGGTGGTGTCAGTGACATGCCATCCCTGACATTTATATTATTTTCACCTGTGTGGTTGTTGTGTTGTGAGGCGCCTCGGATATATCGGTGACTGTGTAGAGCCGATGGAGTCATTTTGCTCAGTTACGCCCCAAAGGGCGGGGAAACGCAGTGTTCTGGCATTTTAATCCACATTGGTGGATCGGCCTTGACGATCCAAGGGCTCACCTGTGTTTGGGTCCTGAGGCTCGGGCTAGACAGTCTCGAATCGGCGAGGACTAACTTTTGTCTCGGTTCACAAATGGAAATCCAACTTCCAATACGTGACTTCGCGGTTTTATTTGTAGAGCCTAGTATGGCGACATAGTGGTATGGGGCACTTATGCTGTCTATGATTGATACTTATGATTTGAAATTGTTTTGACACTATACACTTATAGTAATAATAAAAGATGAAATTTCACGTATCAAGCATTCTTTTGCTATTATAAGGTAAAAACCCTATCCTGCGACTTGCGTTGCATTGTGTGATGGGACATGGGTCTTATAATAGCTTCATTGTTCTTTATTTAGCATCGCGTTGTTGTTTTATGCAATGGTATTCTTGGGAGGAAACCCGTTCCGTGTTTTACGGCGTGGTCCCTTGATTTACCTAACTTTAAAATAAAGATTAATAACTGTTTTAGTTCTCACACCAATCACATGACTGACCTGGAGTTTATTGCTTTAACCTAAACTCTGGGTGCCCCTATTTTGACACGGGCAGCTAGTAGTTTTGGTTTTGCAGATTTATATTCATAGGAATCTAGTTTACAGCTGGAACGATATCCGGAAAGCTCTGTATCTGTGTATCTCTTCAGTTGTGTATTATATTATTTTTCTGTGGTAGTAATGTATTTAAATCTCTGATATTTTCTGATGTATATTATTTGTTTATACTTTGTATATTCTTGTATTCTGATGAATTGTTGTAATAAACAACGAAATGTTCTTCTGTTTGCGTTCTGATGTGGCTTGTCCTCAACTCAATCCGGGCTTTCCTTACGGGGGAAGTTCGGGTCGTTTCAGCTTGGTATCAGAGCTTTGGTTTACAGAGCTTGGAGAACAAGACACGTTAGGACCAAACGAAAGAATTCATCAGAGATTGGATCAGTAATATCCAATGGCAATGACTCATTAGAGATGGGATCAGTAGTATCCTAGAATGAGTGTGAAGAGTATATTTTTAAAAGTGAAAACAAGTTTTGTTTTGAAAATTTAATTCAATTATTCGTATTTGAATATTTATTTGTATTGATTTCGACAATCCAGTATATAAAGATTTTGCGTATACGTCTGATCCGTGTGTATTTGAAATTTTAATATACTAGATGGATATAGAATTACACTCTAGTCGCCCGGGGGTGCTTCTGATGATTGATATATCATCATCAGAATTTATATTCGAGTGACGAAAGTGGGATTTCTATATATTTCCAATTGACTGGTGTGAGAACCAAAATTAGATAGGGCTTATTGTTGTGATTTGGCATCAAAAACATGATTTTCTATATATGTACCAAAATTATGAATTTGAAAAGCTAATCAACAAATTGATTGCTGATTGTGTTGTTTGATTATTGGTTGATAAATTAAAATTTGAACCTTTAGCCAAATTGAACCAAATATTGGTTTGTATTAAAAATTTGTCGCATTTACATATATACACATGTAATTACATTGAACAGGTCACAACAAGGAGGCTAGAGAAGAGGAATAAAATTGTTTGCCCAACGAATAGGTACATGTTTATTGTAATTCTTGGGTTTTTGATGATTTTATGAGCCGATTGGCTAGCCGCTTGGCTGTTTCTTTTTCTTTTTGGATTGTTGAGGGCCATGGGAGGCTATTTGAAATATCCTGAAGCTCCCGGTGCAGCGAAGATTATGGCGAAGTTTTTCGAAAATTTAGGGTGTTAGCCAAATTTCTGAAAAATTTGAAAAGTTCTTAGAAACTGAAAAGTTGAAGAACTTAAACCATAATGAAAATAATGGAAGTTGAGTTGATTAGTTAAACAACTTCCAGCTTCGTTCCTTTTCAGGGACGAAATGTATTAAGTGGGGGAGATTGTAACAACTCGGAAATCTGAGCCAATTTAAGATTTTTATTTTGGCAATTTTAGTGAATTTTGAATATTGAAAATGATTTATTTTAAATAATAATGATGAGAAATTTATTTTGAATAGAATTAGAATGTATATATTTACTTGAATCGTCGTTAGAATATAAATATTTTATTTTAATTATAAAAGGAAATGAAAATGGAGCGGTAGTTCGAAAATTCGATTTCAAAGTTCAAATGAATGTACAGGATTCAAAATAAAACGGATTTTAGCGAAACTAAAAATATTAGAATCCATTTGAGAATATCTTTCCAACGAATCCGAAAAATTTAAATTTCATAGCGGGGATAAAAAGTTATGCCCAGTTGAAAATTCAGAATAGTCGCTGTGGAATTCTGGCCCTTAAAAATGAAAACTTTGCAAACGACCTCGGTTTTCGACGAAACTACTTTTATTGGATCCGTGATGTCAAGTTATTGCTAGGTTTCAAAATTCGTAATTTTTCGAATCAATATGTGAGTGTGGCGAATTAAAACGTGTTTTGGCAGTTTCAATCAATATCGATCAACCTGAAAATGGTCATTTTTCATACGGTCTCAGAATTCGACGAAATTAGTTTTGTTAGGACTGTATCGTCAATAGGAAGCTAGAAATAATTTTTCTGGAATTTTTAGAGTTAGTATGTGTCCCTGGTAAATTAAAATATACATTAAAATCAATATTGACCGTTCTATTTATTTATATTTTAATTTGACGAAAACTGATCGAAACGGTCGAATTGGCTTGCGGGACGTATCCCATTATGTTCGGAATGGGTGTAATTAGCTAGGGATGACAGTCGATGGGTCTCGTTTTGAGATCTAAATTTAAAGTTACATTTTGGAAGTTAAAATAAATAAAATATAATGGGCCAAGCCCTAGTTTAAACAGTCAACCCCGGGTCAACTACCTTCTTCAGCCCCCCCCTAAGTTCTAAACAGTAACGAAAGGAAAAATAGAGAAGGAGATCGAATCGCGACATCCTCCTGGCCGCAATTGAATGCGCCGTCGCTGACCTCGACAGTCCTCCCTGCTCCTCCTCCCTCCGCTACCTCCACCCCCCTTTCCTCTGTGAAACGTCGCGCCCCTTTGTCCGACTGAAACCCTCACCAATTCGAACCCATCCGCCGCCTACCCTCTTCCCATGAGCAGCCGCAACCACCATTGGCCCCACCCCCGACCACTGCTCCGATCCCCCCCCCCCCCAACGCGGCCCCTCCCTCTTTTGTAAAAGAAAAAGGTATTTTTTATATATAATCTGATTTTCTTTTATTTTCAGCCTATATATGATAAAATTATAAAAAGATAATTTTTATATGAATTATCAGAGAATAAAAATTCGGTTTTTAATCATGAGGAAGATAGGATTTTTGTATGAATGATTTTAGAATAAAGATGAGATTTTTATCATCCTGAAAGCGAAGTAAAGATATGATTTTTTATCATAGGAAAGATAAGATTTTTAATAGTGTAAAAATTAGATTTTTATTCATATGAATGGTATGTAAAAATTTGATTTTTATTCACAAGAATGGTATGCAAAAATATAAATTTTACTTTATATGTAGCAGTATATAAAAAAAGTTCGATTTTTATATATATGAAGTGGAAGAATAAAAATATGATTTTTATATTATAGAGATAATAAAAATATGATTTTTATATTATAGTGATAATAAAAATATGATTTTTATATTATAGAAAGAACAAAAATATGATTATTATATAATAGAGAATATAAAAATGTGATTTTTATATATGTAGCCAACTAAAAATGTGATTTTTATATAATAGAGAATATAAAAATTCGATTTTTATATGAGTAGTGGATTAAAAATAAATTTTTTATTTATATAGTAAAAATATAAAAATGTAATTTTTATATATGTAGTGAATACGGGCAATGAAAGTGACAAAAGGCGGACACGGCAAGATTTTCTACATATGAAGAGTCGCGGTGTTTGGTTTAGCTTATCGGTGATAACTCCTCACATTTATTTTAATTTCTAGTTTGAAATATGTACTTGGATGCAGACGGTGCTTGGCAGCACCCGACACCCGTCGTCCACAAACCATGGATGACTTGTATGTGTGATTGTTTTTGTTGTGAAAATTGACTGTTGGTTGTGAAATAAAATATATATTCATGTGTGGAAATAAAATGTATATTCATGTGTTGAAATAAAATGTATATTCATGTGTTGAAAGAAAATATATATTCATGTGTTGAAATAAAATATATATTCATGTGTTGAAATAAAATATATATTCATGTGTTGAAATCAAATATATATTCATGTGTTGAAATAAAATATATATTCATGTGTTGAAGTAAAATATATATTCATGTGTTGAAATAAAATAAATATTCATTAACAAATCGAACGATTTGTTTATGTACATCAATTTGACTGATATTGATTGGAACGATAAATTTTACACATGGCCCAACTGCACAAATAAAATCTGTGTTTGATTGTTTGAAACCCCACACGGGTGTTAGGATGATATTGACGTACACTAATCCCAATTGTTTAGTAGTATGTCGACTGAGGGGTTGACAGACTGAGTAAGCGTTACTTATCTATATTTAATGCTTATGCAGTGGTGTGGTGCACTCTGGATGATGGTTGATGATTTATCGTGGCTATTATATACATGTGTTGTAGGGAATCCATATAATTAACATTATATGGTAATTGATCGGGCGTCATTCTAATTTGGAAAATAAAGAATAGAATGAAAATTCATGTGTTCAATAATATAAATTTAGGTGTTGAATAGAATGAAAATTCATGTGTTGAATAATATAAATTCATATGTTGAATAGAATGAAAATTCATGTGTTGAATAGAATAAATATTCATGCGTTGAATAAAATAAATATTCATGTCTTGAATAGAAGAAAACTTTCTTATGTTGAATAAAAGCCGTGTTGATTAGATTGACGCCATTTTGACGTGAACGATATTTATATCGATTTTATTCATTTTTATAATGAATATCAAATAGGAATTGATTTCAAAATATAATGTTTTGAAAATATTGTCATTTATAGATTAATGATATGGAATATTCAATTTTGATTTGAAATTGAATATGAAGTTGAAATCGTTTTGAAAACGAATTTAAAACGATTTATGAAATACATTTTGAAAGGAAATCGAATTATATATAATATGTATATTATATATATATATATATATATATATATATATATATATATATATATATATATAGAATGGTCTGAATAGAACACGCCGCGCTGCGGTAGTTCGCGAATTTCGACCATTGACTTCGAATGGAAATTACGGGAGATACGACCGTCGGATTCTCCTAAAACTAGAACCGTTGGGTTCGTATCGAAAAGAGCTTTCTAACGAATATTAGAGATTTGAAATCTAACGGTTGGATTTGGAATTATGTCCAAATAAAATTTGGAAAAGGTCATTGTAAGTGCAGTTCGATGGCCGTTGATTGAAATCGACTGTACGGGCCTTGATAAAATTATTATAAATTGTAATAATTTGTGTAAAATCATAAGAAATGATTTGTGAAGAATTGTGATGAAAAATTCCAAATTTGAAAAGATAAAAATAGAATTTTTATCTAAATGAACTAGTTTTGAACTAGAATAATAATTTATTTATTTTAAATAAATAAATTGGATTTGAATGGGTTTTAAAAGTTACCAAAAGTTTCAGTAATTGAATTGGAATGGAATGTGATTCTGGGTTTACACTGAACCGTGTTTTAAATGACATTGGTTCTTTAACCCAGTTAAAGACAGGATATGATTTCCCAAGTTAAATAATCATTGATAGTGATTACTGGGAAGATTAAAAGCAAGTGGAGTTTTAATGAATCTTTAATTAGATTGAAATTGTAACACCCCACCTCCGTCAAGGTCACTGACAAGGGAATGCCTTAACTTTGTTGGAGCATTTTAGTAAACAGAAACAGAATACTTACAAGACAGATAAAAAAGTACTTGCAAAATTTATAACTTTATTTCAACAGAAGCTTGGTTACATCCTTTCAATCACAATATCAGTATTCAAGTACAAAATATCAGTCTTGTACAAAAGCCTTCAGAATGCATAGTTTAAAATCATAATCCCCACAGAAGAAGACAAGCCATACTTTAAGCACTGCAAGGGGAAGAAATCTGGATCAAGCTAGAGTATTCCCTTCTACAAAACCTAGGGGGGAGAAATGGAAGAAAGGAGGCGAAACAACAAGGGTCAGACAAAAGTCTGGCAAGTCCAGTGATTTTCAGTTATGAATAGATAATAATAATATGACATGAAAATAAAACTGGATGAGAGATAACTGTAACAGATGTAGCAGATATGACAGAAGAACAGAATGATATAAGCTATTATTTTATACTTCTCTGCACTAATACTAGTATAACAGGATTAGGTGTCACCCTAATGTCTAAACTGAAACAGAAACGGGTACAGAATAATTTCCACAGAAGAGAATGCTAGTAATGGGCCTTTACCACCCCAACAGAAACAGACAGAAGCAGAATGCTGATAATGGGCCTTTACCACCCGAACGGAAACAGATAGAAACAGAATATTAATAATGGGCCTTTACCACCCGAACAGAAACAGTCAGATTAATCCCAACGGAAACAGAATGTAGAATTAGGTGTACACTAGTAAATGGGCCTTTACCACCCGAGCAAACGGTACCACGCAGAAACAGATAGGTGTTACCACCCAACAGAAACAGACGGTACCAACAGAAACAGACAGAACTAAGTGTACCCTAAAACCCTACCCCAAGCGATCGGCTCCATAATACATAAATACCCTGTGCCAGCCCCACCGAAGGGTGTATCATTCCCTAAAGTGGCAACCTTTGAATGACACAGACCTATTTACAGATGTCACGGCGTCTTACATCCTCAGAGGCAGACCGGATCCATGCACGCACATGACCTGGTTGGAACGCACCATCAACACACCTCACCATTATCAGAATGAACCGCTTATAATTAGTTCAGTAAGCGTGCCCGGACCCTACCTACTGTTGGGTCAAAGTTTTGATACCAGAAAGGGTTACTGACTAATATGGGTCCCAAACAATAGATGACACAAGTATTTTCCCCTCCTAACCTTGCGTCCCCAGATTAACGGATTTCAGATTAACTTGTTTACAAGTTCAGACATACAGAATTCAGATCAACTAGTTCACAAACAAGTTTTCAGACTAACGGATCAGATATATAGATTAACAGTCTTACAGATCAACTGGTTACAGATTGTCTAACTTTGTATTGGGCCTACAGATTCACGAAACGGGTTTATCAGATTCATTGGTCCAATTGGTTTAACCTTACCCACCCAACACGTTTTAGACATCATATTTATCTCAGATTTTCATTAATTAAATATTTATGCCCAAACCTCTCACATTAGACTAACAGTTTGCGGCTACTGGTTAGGCCGGTTGGTTCCGTGCAGGTTTCTGTCGCAAACTGAGTCTAACCTCGGGTTTCAAGCACGTTATGACTAACTTCTCACATTAGAACCTATTGTTTGCGACCACTGGAATATGTCGGGCGGTTCCGGGCAGAATTACGCCGCAAACTCATTCTAACCTCGAGTTAGCCATGTTTATCTTTGAGGCCAATTAATTAATGATTCACCATTTATACCCATGCCTAATATACATGTCAATTATTCATAACTATAGCCAATTCAGATTATGTCAATAGCGGACTAGTTATATCAACTCAACAGATATTGCAGATAACAGATTTTTCAGATTAGGCGACTTAACGGATTCAGCAGATTAAGCAAACTAGCAGATTTAGCGGATAACAGATTAGGCATCTCAACAGATTTAGTTTAGCGGATTTGGCATTTTCAACAAACTTAGCAGATGACGGATTTGGCAGATGAACAGATCTAACAGACTAGGCAGTAGAGCAGAACTAGCAGATTAGGCAATATAACAAAACTAGCAAATTAGGCAAATATAGCAGAACTAGAAAATTAGGCAAATATAACAGATTTAATCATTCCTTAAAGTTTCACAACATATTTTTCCTAATTATAAATCTTGCCTAAGTTCACATGCATTAATAATAGTCATGATTCACAATATGATCATATACCCCATGTTTGCATTAAATTTGCATGTCACAGATTATGGTCATAATTTACATGTCCCAATTTAGTTCAACTTGCATAGTACAAAAGATTCACATATAAATTATACCAAATATTGCTATTGACAAAAAATCTCCTACTTAGGTATTATTCACATTTGATAGATATCCTACTTTAATGTAAATCTTTATACCTAAACCATATTCTCCTTATCTCAAGTCATATGTTAACATACCATGGTTCCTCTTCTTCCAATTCACAGAATATGCATAGATCTAAATCTAGTTTACAACCTATGTCCTTTTTCTTAAATCAGTCACAGATTAACCAACTTCTCAAGTCGTATGTTCAATATTCTTTATGCCACAAGCTCAAGTCATAGGTTCAATTATATGCCTTAGATTTATGTCCTAAGTTCCAAGTTCAACCTATGTTCTTTCCTCAAATCAGTCACATATCGGTCATGCCCATTTCATGCATTATTCATTTTACTGTCCCAAATATTTTAGTGTATGTTAATCTCTTAGGATATTAGCGCAGGCTCGTAGTAGCCTGGCTATAGAACAGAAAGAAGAAGAGATACAGAATAAAATAGATCAGAATAGAACATACACAATCTCAAATTCAGATTTACAATCATGTCACAATTATGATTAAAGTTTATATCGAAAAATAACTGCACTTGCCTTGGTTGGATTCTAAAAGAAAAAGGTGTTGTAGCTGTTCTCTTTTAATCCTAATCGGAATTGGAGGAAGAAGAAGCACAAGTCCTAGCTTAGGTTTCAGCAGAGTAGAAACGCCATTGATTTATTTATTTTTAGAGAGGAAGAGAGCAATGGAGGCTAAAGAATTGTATATGAGATTTAGTTTTAGGTTAGGGATGTATATATAGGTGTAGGAAGTTATTTAGGACCATTAGATTAACCCTGAATCATGAGAACCATTCAAATGCAAAATCTGCATTTGAGCGAATCGGCCCACGGGATGACAGCCAAACACCCTGGATTAACCCCTAGTCGACCCAGCATAGCTCGGGTCGACCTCAAAAATGGGCCGGTTCGATTATTCCCCCTCCCAATTCGCTGTTTTGAACCTTTTTTGCATGTTTATTTATTTAATTTTTATATATATCTATATATATTTCTCTCATATGCATACAAACTTCAAGGCTTAATAACTTCTTCATAATTAACCATTTTTTTTAATATTCTTAGAAAATACGGGGGGTTACAGAAATGATCGAGAATGCAGTATCACCAGTTTTGCTCCAGGTGGTAGTTAAATCTTTAATTAGATTTAAACATGAAATAGTAATTGAATTTACCGATAACACCGTGGTGTTAGATATGAATTATGACCAGTTTTACTTCATGGGATGAATTGGTTGGGATTGGGAAATAAAATAAATGATTACTTCGGTGTGGTTCGCTAATCCCGACTAGTTTGAATTGATGTTCAAAAGAAGATTAAAGAATAAATTTAAAGAATTTATCTTTGATAAAATTAATGGGAAACTTTCCCAAAGTATAAGAATATTTGAATAAAAGAATATTCTGAATTGGAATGAGGCGTATGTTGTGTTTGTGTAACACTTGTTTATTATATACGCGAGTTATTCAGAAAGACCGGGTTTATCCCATTCTGAATAACTGATTCGACGTGGTGTCGGAGATGAAGACGGTGGTCGAAGATCGATGGTCTTCACATCGTTTAGGTGGTTACTGATGATCTTGATTGGGCTGTACACCCAAGAGGAGGGAATCAGTTGGTGATCGTCTAGACGTACTTGGAGATCGATGGATATGCGAGGTACAAGGTGCTCCGGTTTCATTCAGACCCAGAACGAACTTGTAAATGGACCGTGTGTCTGACATTGGATTTTATTCTGTTTGATTGATTTCTATTAAATATATAACTGTTTGGTGGAGGAGAATTTATGCTCTTGCTTAACGCTCTTCTCTGAGACGTACGAGCTCAGAGGTTATATATTGATGAATATCAATCGCATGGAGTGAATTGTCTGTGTGGCATGCCTAAGTGGCAATTGATCAAGGCTTCTGTTGAAAAGCAAAGTTTTGTGGTTGATGATCAAAGCACGGCCTGTGTGGCATAGATTTGTGTAGTGTTGATTCGCGAGCCTCACACCCCGGCTGTAAACCAAAAACGGGAGAGGACCTCAGGGAGGACATGCGTTTTCTTCTAGCTAGGGTGGTGTCAGTGACCTACCAGCCCTGACATTTATATTATTTTCACCTATGTGGTTGTTGCTGTTGCGAGGCACCTCGGATTTATCGGTGACTGTGTGGAGTCGATGGAGTCATTTGGCTCATTTACGCCCCAAAGGGCGGGGAAATGCGGTGTTCAGGCATTTTAATCCACATCGGTGGACCAGCCCTGACGATCCAAGGGCTCACCTATGTCTGGGTCCTGAGGATCCAGCTAGACAGTCTCGAATCGGTGAGGACTAACTTTTGCCTCGGTTCACAGATGGAAATCCAACTTCCAATACGTGACTTCGCGGTTTTATTTGTAGAGCCTAGTATGGCGACATACTAGTATGGGGCACTTATGCCGTCTATGATTGATACTTATGATTTGAAATTGTTTTGACACTATACACTTATAGTAATAATAATAGATGAAATTTCACGTATCAAGCATTCTTTGGCTATTATAAGGTAAAAAACCCTATCCTGCGGCTTGCGTTGCATTGTGTGATGGGACCTGGGTCTTATAATAACTTCATTGTTCTTTATTTAGCATCACACTATTGTTTTATGCATTGGTATTCTTGGGAGGAAATCCGTTCCTTATTATACGGCGTGGTCCCTTGATTTACCTAACTTTAAAATAAAGATTAATAACTGTTTTAGTTCTCACACCAGTCACATGACTGACCTGGAGTTTATTGTTTTAACCTAAACTCTGGATGCCCCTATTTTGACACGGGCAGCTAGTAGTTTTGGTTTTGCAGATTTATATTCACAGGAACCTGGTTTACAGCTAGAACGATATCCGGAAAGCTCTGTATCCGTATATCTCTTCAATTGTGTATTATATTATTTTTCTGTGGTAGTAATGTATTTAAATCTCTGATATTTCTGATGTATATTATTTGTTTATAATCTGTATATTCTTGTATTCTGGTGAATTGTTGTAATAAACAATGAAATGTTCTTCTGTTTGCGTTCTGATATGGCTTGACCTCAACTAAATCTGGGCTTTCCTTACGGGGGAAGTTCGGGTCGTTTCAAAAGCCACTAGCTATTTTGGAACCACATGAGTAGAATTGGAACTGTAACAACCCGGATTTTCAACCGTTGAATTCTGAATATTTAAATTTGTTTTATACATAGGAATTTATTTAATAAAACGATATCTAAACGTATAATTTATAATATAATTTAAAACGAGCTCGTAATGTCGCGGCAGTTCGTAATTTAACGTTTTGAAATTTAATTAAATATACAGGATTCCATATAAGTCAGAATTCTTTGAAACAAGAAACGTTTGAATCTATTAAACTATATTTTTCTAACGGAAGTGAAAAATTGAAATTTCGTCTTATATATTGTGAATTATGTCCAAATCAAATTTTCAGAAAGTCATTGTGGAATCATATATAGGCCATAATGGTTATTTAAATATATTTAAATATCGGTCTTGAATTTGGACAAGATTCTTTTGAAACGTATTTATAATTAAATTTTTAGAATTTTACTATAATTTTTAATTAATTAAATATACAAATTTTTATTTGGAGTATTTTGCACCCTATATCAATATTTTGGGGTTTCATAATATAAGTTAAACTACCGATATTATAATATTTTTGGGATCAGTGCACCTCGCTAGACACGGTAGTATTTTTATTTTTGTTTATAAGAGTCCGTAAGTGAATGAAATTCGGTGTAACGGGATACACTAATCTTTAAGTTAAATAAAATAAACATGATCATTCCATTGAAAGTCATCACGTTCCTCCCAATGAAAGCCACTATATTCCTTACGATTGAAGCCATTTAATAAAAATATACATTAAACTTTGTCCCATTCAACAAAGTGCGCTCCAAGCTATTATCCATGGGCGCCAAGCAAATCAAGTTCCATGAATGCCAAGGCAAGTAACTAACGAACCGTGCATAGCATGCTATCTCCAATACCGTGGGTATCGCGGTACTCAAATCTTTAAATAACAAACCAAGCCATCTCCTTTTCACTCTTCCCTTTCCTTCAGCAATAAAACAAAAGAAAACCAAGGCACTTCCCAATACAAATCATGCCCTACAAATTCCATTAAAAATTTGAATAAAAGTCCTTAATTTCGAATATTATCTTCTCTCAATTCTGGAAGGGAAGCTCTCTGACCTAGCCTATGTATTATTGGGCGCGACGGGGAGATTTTGGGATTGTGGGTTTCGGGTTCTCGAGCTTTTGGATATGGAGAAGTCGTTCTAGTCACCGCTACTAACTAGGGGTCGGCATGGGAAGGTGGCGCAGCCAACTGAGGCGTATCGGTCAGCTATGAATGTCGGAGGTGGAGTTTTCAAGAGGATGGAGGTGCGAGGGGGTTCGATAGTTCTGGCAAGGGGGGCCTTGCTGGTGCGAAGGCAGCAATGGGTTGGAGGTGACCTCCGGTCATCACTAGTGACGTCAGTGGATGGTTATGAGTGGCGTGCTATTTTTGACATTGCATATAGGGAAGGAGATAGGGATATGGAGTAGTTTGAGAGTCACGGTGTTGTTAAAAATGGGGAAGGTGAACATCGACAACGGTTTGAAACCTGTAGAAAAAAATGTAGAAAGGGAAATGGTTATGGGAGGAATGGTCAGTTTGAAGTGTTTTGTTCAGGAAGTGTTTTGTTCAGCAAGTGGGAAAAGGAGGTGACGGGGTTGAAGTTGAAGTACTGGTGGTGGTTAAGCAACGGTATGGGTTGGAGAATTGTTTGTATTTAGGACTATGGGAGTTTGTTATGTGTGGTCAGCAAGGAATATTGGAAACAAGGGGCATCACATGAAATTTTTGGTAACAATACTTAATTGGTGGATTGTTTGTTTCAACTGGGTTCAGTTTTCTATTGAGAATAAGGGGACGAGATGATATTAGCGTGAAGTTTTGGGTAGGATTAGTTGAACAAGGGAAGTTCTGGGTGGTTTTATTTGATGTTCTCTGTACATCTCGTTCACGGCTGTTCGATGCAAATGTTTTGTGAGGGAGTTTGAGCTGCAGTCCATGGTGATGGCAAGGTTGGAGATGTCACAAAGTAGGAGTTATGGGTTGTCTCGGATTGAAGAAATATGATAGAAGCACGACCATGGTTTTGAAGGCTATAGCATGCGTTGCTATATGGTGAAAGAGAAAATTACAGAAGTGAATAAAGGTACTGGAAGTTCCAAATGAAAAGGATTAGCAGCAGGTTAATTTAAAAATAACGGTAATTAAGTAAATAGTTGATGATATTTTTAATTTTTTACGGTTTCAAACAGGAAGAAGATCGACACTGTTTCACTAGAAAGAGAAAGATTAGGAAGGGAGAGTACATATCCGCAATTTTCAACTGGAATGCTATGAGTCCATTGCTTTAGCTTCTGCCATTGCGAATAACAGCAGGTTCAGCAGTACGTTGGGCAAGAAGTATACTCAGCATGCTGATTAGTGGGAGAAAACATGGTCTCAGATTTCGCGTAATTCATGATTTACGAAGGGAGGATTAATTCAATGATTATGGTAATCAAGTCCCTAATAATGACTTGCTTAAATTAAACTATTTAATTGGTGTGAAAGGTTATAACGTGATAATTATTTCATATGTTCATAGAATTTAACGAAACAGATCACGTTGAAATCGTAACAAGGAAATCTACATTATGGAACTAACATTGCTGGAAATAGAGCTATAGGGGTTTCATGATGGAATCAAACACTTGTTTGATTTTAAATGAAACAATAGCAGAATCATCAACTGCGAACCGAAGTGAGTAAACTCACTAACTCTGACTCGTTATATTTTTATATAAACGAGTTTTAAATTATTTTTAATAATTTTTATACTGTGTGATGCTTGGTTGAATAGTTGATAAAACTGGTTGATAGGATTACATCAATGATCGATTTTTAGTTCTGATATTTCATATTGATGTGAAATAATATTATTGATGTTATTAGCATCTGTGAATGCAGGAAATGGGTTGGAGGGATGCAACAGGATCCCTCAACATTTTATTTACTGTTTTTATTTGATTGTGATATATGTTGTGCTATAAAATCCATGGTTGAATATGTGTGTTTGGTTTACCCTGACCCTAGGAACCTGGTATTTTAGATATCGTAAAATATCATCGAATGTGAAAAAGGAAATTAGAATTTAAAAACGGAGTTTATTTCCAAATTAGAAATAATTTCTTTTTAATTGAGTTGAAAACAGAAATCTATTCAAATTGGACAAATCAAGAAAATGTTATAAATAAAAATATAAATTAAGTGGATTGTTAATCATTGGACAAATTAAAATATAAGTTCAAATATGAACGTATATTGGAAAGTGAATATCGGTTTTGAAACCTATATTTGGAAATGGATTTGAATTAAGCAAATTATAGAGGAAAGTTTAAAGAAAGGTTTTAAATGCTTAGAATAAAAGAATGAGATTAGTATGGAAAAATTCTGAATAGGAGTTATAAGTAGAATGGGGTTAAGATATCACTTTTAAGTAGAAATCAAACTGATTTGATTATATGTACAAAAGGAATACATTTATGGTTAAAAAGAATAATAGTTTAAAGCAAGAAGTTTGCAAATAAAATATATATAAAGGGGATTTATAGAAATCAAATTGAGTTAATTTCAGAGGTTAAAAGAATGTATATCTTGTAAATACATTTAAAAGAGAACTTGAATTGTTTAAAATAAACAGAGCTTATAAATGAACAACGGAGGCGTGCGTGTCGCACAGGGTACTTTATTTCAAACAACGATTATAACGCTGTTGTTATAATATTTGTTTTGTAAGTCTAAACAGTGATTATAACACTGTTGTTATAATATGCTTTATAAATCTAAACAGCGATTATAACATTGTTGTTATAATATGCTTTATAAATCTAAACAGCGATTATAACGCTGTTGTTATAATATATGCTTTGTAAATCTAAACAGCGATTTTAGCGCTGTCGCTATAATAAATGTTTTGTAAATCTATACAGCGATTTTAATGCTGTCATTAAAACAAATGACTTATAAATCAAATATTTGGAAAACAGCGATTATAACTCTATCGTTATAATCAATGTGTTTCCGTAAAAGAAGTGGATACTTAGATTGAATTTGAGAGATTGTGTAAGCGATGTTTTTGTTAGAATTGGTAAGCTTTGACTATTTCAAAGTTAAGAATGTCGTTCAGTTAAGTTCTAAGAGGTAATTATACCCCAACTTGACTGACTGCATGATTGACGGAGAAATAGTTAAAGTTCGGTAGTAAGAATCGGTTAGTGATACCATAGTTAACTATTGATTTCTGGTTTGAGCTATATAACGATGTTTTGTGACATCGCGTTAATTTAAAGGATTTTGAAATGTTTCTAACTGGAATAAGGTATATTTTCTCGAATAAAGAATTAGGATATTGTAAATGTTTTCTAACAATCAAAAGAGAAAAATAGATCTTTTAAAGGATACGAAAGATGAGATAACAGGAATTGGAAATAATAATTTAATAAGAAATTAAATAAAAAGGGGCCCAGTGTTGTTTGATGCTTGATCGGTAGAAATTTCCAATTGGAAATAGGACCATTGATTGTATGGATGTTTCTTTGATAGTTAAATCACCGCTATCAAAATTTTGGTTTATTTTATACCTCCGTTGTCAATATGGAGAGACCGGGATCAGATTTAATATTTGAAAACTACTCTGTATTTGTATAAGTGTTATGAATCAACTTATGCTGAAGATAATTGAAGACGGAATAAATGCAAGGGTTGTCCTGTTAATCCTAGGTAGGAATTGCCCAAGATGGATTAATAGGACGGTGCCTTCAGTTTGTCCAGACCCAGGACAAGTTGTATGGACGAGTGTCTGACAGAGTATTTCCAAAGGGATTACGTACGTTGATTCCTTCAAACGTACGAAGTTGGTGCCAAAGAAGGGAAACTTTTTTAGCCTAACAAATCTGAGTATTTTTGTGGGAGTAAATTAGTGATTTCCGATGGATCTGACGATGTGGCATTCAAAGTGAATGGCGGCTAGATGTTCTGGAAGATAATTCAAACCTCAAGCCTCACAACCGGGAATTGACAAAAATCGGGCAGACAGCATGGCTATGTGGGTCGCTCCCATTAGGATGTATAGTCACCTATCTAGAGAAATTCCATTTACTTCTTTAATCTATCGATGTTGTCCCTTTCAGGAAACGATTGCTGATCCCAACCGTTAGTGATATACATTCGATATACTCAAGCGAAATGAGTGGTCGGTCATGTGTGGGTCGGGTTGCAAGACGTTCTTATTGAACCCAGTGTATTCGCCTCTGGAGATACACTATCGGCAGGTGGTCCCATACCTTGTCATGTTAGAAATCCAATCTCCAATAAGCGCCCTGCGGTTTTTGATTTTATATTATATATGGAGCGTGAGATGCAAGCGTTCTGGTAGATTCTATTTATTTGATTTAGACACTATTATAATATCACCAGATTTTGATATCAAAACGTTTTGGGTTATCATAAGGTGAAAACCATCCATGTTTATGTGTGGATTGGTCTTATGATTATCTTTTCTTTCGAAAGGATTTTTAGAAGTTAAACCAATAGTTGGAGTTTACTCACACCAGTCCCATGACTGACCCAGAGTTTATTTTGTTTGTTTTCCCTAAACTCTTGGGTGCCCAAATTTGTACGGGCAGTCAAGTAGTCGGGATTTTTCAGATTCACTTGGAGGAGCTCGAAGCAGGAGGCTTCACTAGTTAGCTATGGACTATCATATTTTCCGCTACGTACTATATTGTATCTGGAAACAGGTGTTTATAACTGTTCCAGGGATAACCGGTATGCTCTGATAATGGTATGCATATACAGTTACTGATTTGTATTTCAAAGTTTATGTTATCTAATATATTTTATTCGTCCCGCTGTGAGTTTGTGATCTTCATTTTCTTCTATTCTAATATTTCTTTCTTTCTATTTCTCATCCTCTAACTTCTTTCTTATAATGATTCGTATTTCTCTGTCGTTTGGGTTGGACATGTGGTGTTATTAGTCAACTCAAAGGGTATGGAAACACGGGCCATTACATTTGGTATCAGAGCTGAAGGTTGAGTGATAACCTTGGCTCTGTGGTGTAACTCAATAGAGATGGGGTTAGTAACACCCTAGGTTGAGTTTGAGTGTATTTGTATGAGCGCGTATTTGTAGATTTGATACAAATTTGTTTTATATTGTGTTGGCTGGTTTGTTGAGTGGTTTATGAATTCTAGTCGATATATAATGTACAACTATATCGATAGGTGTTTCTAAACGCTCGAACAGAACAATTTGACACAGTATTGTTTTAAAGTGGGTAAATGTTATAATTTTGCCCATAAGATATTTTTGATACAAAAGGGATAATTTTCTGAAATTATTGAATGTGTTGATTGTTATTACAATCAAATGGAATTGTGAAATATTGAAATGGTTATATATAACCAAATATAATTTGCATATGGATAATGTATCCAAATAAAGTGAACTGGAATCAAATTCAAGCCAGAATTGGAATTTAAACTCCGGGTGTTTAAAAAATATTTTCTTGAAGTATTTCAAAGGTAATAGCATTATTTTGAAGAATTTTCGAATAAGAATGGTTTTAAATCGATTTTGAAAGCGATTAAGCATTGAAATCACTTCAGTAGCGAGAAAATAATTTTGATAATGGGTCGCGACATTATCAGTATTCATTTTCAAGTTTCTGAGTGACGGACTGCCACCATAGTAATTTGGGAATGAAAAATTGGTTTGAAAAGGACAAGATGATTTAGAAATTTAAATGTTTTGAATTTAGCTGATTATCAATATATGTATATAGTTGTATATGATTTCAAACTAATTTGAAATAAAATCCGGGAATTTGAATTTTGAAATTAAAATTTAACTTGTATAAATTGAATAAATTGAAATGGTAAAATATATCAAACGAATTGAAATTTAACTTAGGTTAAGATTTATATAAAATTGGATTGAATTAAAAATAATTCCGAAGGGAATTAAATAATGAGGAATGTTGAGATTCGAATTATCAATATGAATTCGACTTATGAATAAGCAAGTTGAAAATATATTGGGTGTTGTTAATTGAGGTTGAATCGTTTGGATTCAAGTAGGATAAGTGGATTGACTTAAATAGAAACCAAATTTGAGTTGATAGAATGAAAGTGAACTAATCAGAAGTCGATTAGAGAAGAAAGTTAAAAGTTGGGAATTGAATTGATTTGAAACCAACTGGAAATGGATATATGTATGCTGAGCAGATATTGAATGGAGGCAAATGCAAGAGATAGAATTTATGCCCGACGAAAAGGTACATGTTTACAGTATTACTTGGGTTTGATGGTTTTATGACCCTAAGGGCAAGCCACTTGTTTTTTTTTTTTGAGTTTCTTTTAAATTAGAGATGGCCTAGAAAGGTGAGTTGTGGTTGTACCGATTGAGCCGTGCAGAGGAGATGCTGCCGAAATTTTTCAGAATTTAGAGTGTTAGAAAATTTTCAGAATTTTTGAAAATTTTCGTTAGTAAGAAAAATTAATATATTAATTAAAATAAATTGGTCCAGTTAAACCGAAGTTAAGAAGTAAACAAAAAGAATTTTCGGACATAGTTAATAGGGTATGTAGCATTTTTTCCTACCTTAGAAATTTCGAGGACGAAATTATTTTAAGGTAGCCGTTGAATTCTGAATATTTAAATTTATTTTAAATATTTAATTTGAATTATATATAGGAATTTATTTAATAAAACGATATTTAAACGTATAATTTATAATATAATTTAAAATGAGCTCGTAATGTCGCGCCAGTTCGTAATTTAACGTTTTGAAATTTAATTAAATATACAGGATTCCATATAAGTCAGGATTCTTTGAAACAAGAAACATTTGAATCTGTTAAACTGTATTTTTCTAACGGAAGTGAAAAATTGAGATTTCGTCTTCTATATTGTGAATTATGTCCAAATCAAATTTTCAGAAAGTCGTTGTGGAATCATATATAGGCCATAACGATTATTTAAATATATTTAAATATCGGTCTTGAATTTGGATAAGATTCTATTGAAGCGTAGTTATAATTTAATTTTTAGAATTTTACTGAAATTTTTAATTAATTAAATATGCAACTTTTTATTTGGACTATTTTGCACCCTATATAAATATTTTGGGTTTTCATAATGTAAGTTAAACTACCGATATTATAATATTTTTGGGATCAGTGCACCTCGCTCGACATGGTAGTATTTTAATTTTTGTTTATAAGAGTCCGTAAGTGAATGAAATTCTGTGTAACGGGATATGCTAATCTTTAAGTTAAATAAAATAAAATAAACATGATCCTTACATTGAAAGTCATCACGTTCCTCCCACTGAAAGCCACTATATTCCTTACGATTGAAGCCATTTAATAAAAATATACATTAATCTTTGTCCCATTCAACAAAGTGCGCTCCAAGCTATTATCCATGGGCGCCAAGCAAATCAAGTTTCGTGAATGCCAAGGCAAGTAACTAACGAACCGTGCATAGCATGTTGTCTCCAATACCGTGGGTATCACGGTACTCAAATCTTTAAATAACAAACCAAGCCATCTCCTTTTCACTCTTCCCTTTCCTTCAGCAATAAAACAAAAGAAAACCGAGGCACTTCCCAATACAAATCATGCCTTACAAATTCCATTAAAAATTTGAATAAAATCCTTAATTTTGAAAATTATCTTCTCTAAATTCTGGAAGGGAAGCTCTCCGACCCAGCCTATGTATTATTGGGTGCGACGGGGAGATTTTGGGATTGTGGGTTTCGGGTTCTCGAGCTTTTGGATATGGGGAAGTCGTTCTAGTCACCGCTACTGACTAGGGACCGACATGGGAAGGTGGCGCAGCCAACTGAGGCGGATCGGTCAGCTATGAATGTCGGAGGTGGATTTTTCAAGAGGATGGAGGTGCGAGGGGGTTCGATAGTTCTGGCGAAGGGGGGGCTTGCTGGTGCGAAGGCGGCAATGGGTTGGAGGTGACCTCCGGTCATCACTAGTGACGTCAGTGGATGGTTATAAGTGGCGTTCTGTTTTTGACGTTGCATGTAGGGAAGGAAATAGGGAGGTGGAGTAGTTTGAAAGTCATGATGTTGTTAAAAATGGGGAAGGTGAACATTAACAACTGTTTGAAACCTGTAAAAAAAATGTAGAAAGGGAAATGGTTATGGGAGGAATGGTCAGTTTGAAGTGTTTTGTTCAGCAAGTGGGAAAAGGAGGTGACGGGGTTGAAGTTGAAGTACTGGTGGTGGTTAAGTAACGGTATGGGTTGGAGAATTGTTTGTATTTAGGACTATGGGAGTCTGTTATGTGTGGTCAGCGAGGAATGTTGGAAACAAGGGGCATCACATGAAATTTTTGGTAACAATACTTAATTGGTGGATTGTTTGTTTCAACTGGATTCAGTTTTCTATTGAGAATAAGGGGACAAGATGATATTAGCATGAAGTTTTGGGTAGGTGTAACGACCCAAAAATCCATACCAATTTGAGCTGACTAATATCCTACACATTCAACTCAAAGTGCACGAGAGTTCAGGTCATTACTAGAAGAATTTAGAGGGTGAGATCGAAAAGGTAGAACTAATACAATAGAAGAGAAAGAGAAACTCACTGAACAAAATCAGAGTAAACACGAAACTCACAGCGGAATAAATAAAATGGATTATATACATAACTTTGAATTACAAAACTGAATTTGTACATACATACCATATATCAGAGTACAATACATCATATCACAGCGGAAATAATCTCTAAATATTAACGGTGAAAGCTCCTGCTTTGAGCCCCTCCAAGTGAATCTGTAAAATCCTGAAACACTTGACTGCCCGTACAAATTTGGGCACCCAAGAGTTTAGGGAAAACAAACAAAATAAACTCTGGGTCAGTCATGGGGCTGTTGTGAGTAAATTCTAACCATACGGTTTTACTTTGAAGAAAATCCTTTTGAAACAAAAGGATAATAGTAAGACCAGCCCACACATAAACATGGACGGTTTTTACCTTACTATAACCCAACATATTTTTATATCAAACTCCAGTGATATTATAACAATGTCTAATCAAATAAATAACAAGTAGCAGAACGCTTGCATCTCACACTCCACGTATATATAGTATAAAATCATAAACCGCAGGGCACTTATTGGAGATTGGATTCCAACAAACAAGGTATGGGAGCACCTTCCGAATAGTGTACTCTAGAGGGGATACACTCAGGGTTCAACAAGAACGTCTTGCAACCCGACAACACATGACCGCTCACTCATTTAGCTTGAGTGTCACGAATATATTGCCACGACGGTTGTAGGCCATCCAACCGTCATCCGTAGATATAGAATCGAAAAGAAGTATAAATATGAATTTTCTTTAGATCGGTGACAATACACCCTGCTTGGCGATGACCCAACTAGCCATGCTGCCTAACCCAACTTTTGTTACTTCCTGGTTGTGAGGCTAGAGGCTATGTCTATCTTCAGAACATCTGATCACCATTCACTTTGAATGCCACATCGTCAAATCCGTAATCACATATTGATTACACAAATGCACACTGGGTGTATAATAAAGAGAAGTTATCTTCTCCCCACCAACTTGGTATATTCGTAAAAATCAACGGTGTGACCGTTGGAAATACTCTGTCAGACACTCGTCCATACAAGTTGTCATGGGTCTGGACAAAACAAAACACCATTCTAGAACTGGACGACCCTTGCATTTAAATCCATCTTCAATTGTCTTCAGTATATCTTATTCGTAGTGCTTATGCCTATACGGAGTGGTTTTCGGATAATAAATCCAACCGGTCTCTCCGTATTGACAACGATGGTCAAAACACTTAGATGGTCGGTTATTTAACTATCGGAGTAAAAACAACATCTATTCTAATGTATAACTAAACATCATACAATCACGGACACTTTTTATTTAACATTTGTTTTTATTATTCGAATTCCTATATCTTACCAGATATTTCTCAAAACCTCGTTTTAACCTTTTTCACACTTCTTAGAAAACATTCCCAGTTATTATAATTCTTATTTTCGCATGTTCCAGAAAATATACGTTATCAACGTTCGATCCATTATTTTCACATTCTTTATTTCTATACTTGGATAATCTATTTATATTGGAAAATATTTCCAATTTCATTTCAACCTTTTAATCGGCCCCATGTTCACTTTTAAAACATTTTTCACTTTGAAATGTGAATACCATCCCTTATTATAGAAATCTAAACACCTTTATCTTATAATTCTTTATTCACGTAATACTTTCCCTTATCTTGTTTACCGAAATCGCTTTCATACTTTTATATTCCTATTCCACTTTATAAACTCTGTTTCTAAGTCGATTTCTTATTAAATAAATATCAAGTTTATAACTAAATACTGAATCCTATCCTATTAACATTTATTTGTTTAAAACTAAATGTTAATTATTCTATCAGATTATAATTCCTAAAATAATTTACTTTTAATACATTCGACATCGTCGAATTCTAATTCCAAATCGTAATGGATTAATTCTAATCACATTTCGAACATCGAAATGCTGTCATCGTTTTCTAACACGATTCTCCAATTTCTTATTCTAAACTTATTCTTATATTTTCTTTGGACAAACACCGTTGCCTTTATTTTTAGAATAAGTGGATTTCAAATCAAACTACTTTCATTTTCTAGGAAGTGCTGCTATATATAAAAATCACGCTTAAGCTTGGTCAACAGCGCTAATTTATCGCTGTAGTAAAAACTTGCAATATGCTGTAATATTCTCTTTATAACTAATCTCAACATCACAGTCACACTTACCTTGTCAACAACGTTATTTTTATCGCTATAGTTCAAACTTGTCATGCACTATAATATATCCCTTTATAACTAATCTTGACATAACAGTCACGCTTAAACCTAGTCAACAACGTTATTTTATTGCCATAGCACTAAGACTTGCAATACGCTGCCATATTTCTTTTATACTAATCTTGACATCTATTTCCGTCACAAACTGATATCGTTCCTCGATAATAGTGAAGTCGTTCAAGTTGGGGTATTTTAATTACCTCTCAGACCTTGAACAACAATGTTCTTATCTTAGAACAGATATAAGTCTGTATTCTAATCACTTATTACTTATAATATTCATCAAATCATATTTCCTTGTTTTATTTTCGAATACGGTTTTATAACACCATATTCATATTTTGAAATCTTCGTTGTTTATTATTATTTATTTTAAACATTAACTTTTCGCTTTTACTTCATTCCACCGTTCTATTTATAACTTCTTTACAAGGACTCAGTTAATCTAATAATCATTTTCAATTAAACAGTTTATTTAAATCAACTTCATTCAATCAGTAAATTCGTTAACTGATTTAATTACTTCTTACCAATTAGATTAATATATTTAATCTAATAATATTTCTAAATTGTTTGTCTTAAAATAATTATCCAAATATTTAATCGTCGGATAATTTCTGCTTTATAAACTTATTTAAATGTCAATAATCGTTTTTATTTACTTTATAAAAACGAACTCTAAAATACTGGTTTATAATAAAACTTCTATTATAATTTTAAAACATCACTTTAATTATAAAAATATAATTTTTATAATTAACTTCGTTAATTTGCTTGACGATCAATCAACTTCGATTGGTTTACGGTCGACTGTTACCACCTTCTTAATCGATGTCGTTTATTTAGTTATCAAAGAAAATGCTGAATTTCCATTCAACGTCAATTATTCACATGGGGTTGTAATTCGGGTTCGAACAGTGCATACAAAACAAACAGTCCATATAAATATCGAGGAATTCGGTCGGATTCCTCCAACTGGTTTCCGCATCCACAGATGTTAGTCAAACAATTATCACTGATTCCATACTAGGGGATATTTAAAATCAACGGAATCAGTACCCAACCAATGATGTGTACTATGCAACGATATTTAATATTCGACCAATTTAATTGTAATATATCTAATCGACCATCACACAGCATTTAAACAACATTTAAAATATTATAATATTTTAAAATAGATCAGAGTGAGTGAATTTACTCACCTTTGCGCGTTAACCGTTAAATAACGATTTGCATTGACTGATTTGGTTGAGCGGTTTATTTTTCCTGAATTCAGACGAGCGCCAAATCGCTTTAGACCGGTTCTAGTAGCTCTACCTCCCAGCCGTGACAAATTCATAACGTAGATCCTGTTATTTTGGTTCCCGCATGATTTGTTTTATCCGATTCTTAATCATGTTTTTGAGCGTGTTTACCGAAATTTCACTCCACGTCGTTCTCTTCGATTTCACCGCACTGTTGCAAACTCGACTTCAGGAACGAATCTCGTTCTCTACCCAAAAGTCGCTGCTGATCAGTGAAAGCGATCGAAAGTTTTAACCTCTAAAATATTATGCCAACACAACGGTGTCCTTGCCGATCAGTTTTTGATCACGTATACCCATTTCGTACCCAAAACAACAGTGGATTCTTTCCTTCTTCCACTTTTTAAACTGCTCTTCTGTATTTATACTTCAACATATCCGAAGTACTTGAACCCCCCAACTCTCTTGTGTAGACATCTTCATACTACATTATCAAAACAATGAACCCGTCCTCAACATGTACATCTTTCCATGCCATGCAGCAGCGCGTACAACGCTAGCCCCAGTATAAAGTCCCCTCTGTGCAGTGTTTAAATTTCACGGTGCCAGTTTCTAGTCCTTCACAGCGCTCCTACAGTGACTCGCGTCACTTATATGCTCGAACCCAATCACCGCCTTTGCGCTTATGACTCCAGAGCCTCCCATGTTGACAGCATCTCCCTTACACAGTAATCCCAGCACCACACCCTTCAAAACCCTTCCATGCTAGTCTTTGATCCCATATATATATTTCCAATATGAAGTAATACCGCTCCTATGTATGCAGTTTCTGATCTTCGAACCCGGTCATCAAGACTTCATGTTGTCCTTCCATGAATTTACCCAGCTGCTGATATGTATCCGCCATTTCCGAACTCCATGATCCCCACTCATTCACGTTTGAACATGCTGCTTTACCTCTTCTCTCTGTTTGTTCTTGCTTCCATCACCGCAACTTGTTCAAGTCTCTCCATTCTGCCGTACTCCTTCATGCAAAAACACCTGTGTCTTAATGCATGCTTGGGCTACTCCTTCCCAAACTAGTAGCATGCGTGCATAGCCTCTCATATCTCATCACATCCCACTGTGTTTTCGCAGACAGTACTCACAGCCACGCCACCCAACTTCCATGTTGGGTTCCCATCAACTGTTTAAACCTTCATCTCAACACGTTTAGTTGAACACCACGTGCTTCATCCATTTTTACACCTTCTCTTCTTTATTTAGATAATTCATTCTCTCGTTTTCATTTCGTTCTTAGGATTTTTAGAGTAGGATTTCATCTATTTTTTTTTTAGGATTCTTGATACTTGCGGGTTGGTTACTGAAGCCAATAAGGTCTTAGGATATTTATAAGGAAAGGAAAGTGAAAGAGATAACCATTACGTCGTCTTCATAGGGTAGGGGAATTGGTTAAGGAATAGGGTAAGGTGTAGTGTCTGTACGTTTTTCTTAAGCATGAAGTACCTTACAGTAGGTTGGAAACGATGGTGACAATACATACATGGCCGGTACTATTTCCCCTTTCTTAGTGGCAAAGGTTTTTATTGTTTTAATTATATAGGGTACTGTACTATATAGAGAGTATCTTATTCATGTTAGGACTGTTCCATAAGGCCATTTACTTCCTTTTTTATAAAGTAATAGGGTATGACTAAAGCATAGCTAGGCAGTACGTTACCTTTAATTTCCAAGCAAAAGCATGGGTACTTGAATCAAGTGTAGTGGGTCATCTTTTTTTATATACATGAGAAGAGGGAATCAACATAAAGCTATTCACAGTATAGGGAAAAAATATCCAACGTAGGCTAGGCTTGCAGTATGGTTGCTTTGAAATGGGACATCACGGTTTTCACTTGCACACTATGTACTTTGGCTTATGATTAATTTTCTTCTAGGGATCTAATGCTCATAAAATAAACATTTGGAAACAAACAGTTAAATCATTCCAGAAGACACTGAGAGGTACGATCGAAATAAATAAATGACGAGTCCTCTGGTTATAAGAACTTCATTTATTTATCGACTGTTATGGACAAATAAAAATACAGTCGTGTCTAGCGAAGTGACACAATCCCAAAAATATAATAATACCGGTAGATTGGCTTATATTTTGAAACCCCAAAATACCGATACAGGGTGCAAAATAGTTTAAATAAAAAGTTGCATATTTAATTAATTAAAAATTGCAGTAAAATTCTAAAAATTAAATTATCGCTGTGCCTTAAAAAAACCTTGTCTAGATTTGCAACCAATATCTAGTTATATCAAATAAACTGTTATGGCTATAAACGAATATGGCGCTGCTTTTCTGAATATTTAATTTGGACATAACTTACAATCTATTCGATGAAATCTTGATTTTCCACTTCCGTTAGAAAAATACAGTTTAACAGATTCCCGCGTTTCTTGTTTCGCCGAAATTTGACTGGTAACGGATCATGTACACTCAGTTGAAGTTCATAACGTTAATTTACGAACTACCGCGATATTGCAGGCTCGATTTTATTTAATATATATTTTTATACGTTCAACTTCATTTTAATTAATATATAAATCCACTTATATTACAAATCCAATATTTAAACTGATTTAAATATTCAAATACAACCCGACAAAAATGCGGGACGTTACAATCCTTCCCCTTTAAAATAATTTCGTCCTCGAAATTGCTAAGATAGGGAAAATGCTTCAATCTCTGTTATAAACAGGTAAAAATCTTTTTGGTTTACTTCATAATTTCAGTTTCAACTGAACTGATTAATTACAATTTAAAATATTAATTCCTTCTTATTTCGAATATTTTCAAAATTTTGAAAATTTCCTAACAGCTCAAATTTTCGGAGAATTTTGCCAGCATCTCTTCTGGACGGCTTATTCGGTGCTAAAATAACTTGCCACTCTGGGCTTTTTCCAATCCAAAAGGAATTTAATAACTAAGCATCTTGCCAAATGGAACGATAAATCTCATATTCCTTTAAAATATAACCGTGACCCTATTTGGTCGGGCATTCAACTCTATCGCTTCCATTTGCAATCTATTCAGCATACACAAGTGCGTTTCCAACTAATCTCCATTCAAATTATCCTTGAACCACATCATCCACATAACTCCATTCAAATTCCATTTCCAAATTTAATTCCAACTCTTAATTCATTAATTCGATTCCATTCCAGATTACCTCTAATCAAAATCAATTTTATTTAACTTGGTTAAATTCTCTATTTATTTACTTCATAAGTAAATTTTAAATTACGGAATTCAAAATCCAGGGTTTTATTTCAAATCAGTTTGAAAACTATATAATAATAGTAATTCAAAACATTTGAATTTCTGAACAACTTATTTTTTTAAACAATTCAAAACGAAATCTCGGGTAGTAATCCATCACTTAGGACTCGAAAATGAACACCGATAATGGTCGACTTCATCATCAGAATTTATTTCCCAGCGATCAAAGTGAGTTCAATACTATATCACTTTCAAAACTTAATTTCAAATACTTTCATTTTGAAATCACCACAAAATATACTTCACAACGTTTAGAAAACATTTCTAAATTCACCCAGGATCTTAAAATTTCCATATATTCAATTCAGAATTCATTTACAACATCTTCCCAAATTTCTAGAGTTTTATTTCAATTCTGATTTTAAATTCATATTTAGTTCATCAGATATTGCATATTATACTTATATAATATTTCGATTGGTTGTTTATATAACCAAATCAATTATAAATCTTATTTGATCATAATAATGATCAACACTTTCAATATATATTAGATAATTACAATGTATTTGCTTTCGATATATCAAAATATATTTTGGGTAAAATTATTTTATTTACCCTCTTTTAAAAACATACCGTGTCGAATTACTCTGTTCAGGAGTTTAGAAACACCTATCGATGCAGTTTGCATTACTGTTTTGACCAGAATTCATAAACCACTCGACTGACCAGTCAACACAATATAAAATAGTTTTTATATTAATTTATAAATAAACACTCATATTTATACACTCAAACTCAATCTAGGGTATTATTATCCCTATCTCTATTGAGTCACGCCACAGAGCCAAGGTAATACTTAACCATTAGCTCTGATACCAACTGTAACGGCCCAAAAATCCGTACCAATTTGAGCTGACTAATATCCTACACATTCAACTCAAAGTGCACGAGAGTTCAGGTCATTAATAGAAGAATTTAGAGGGTGAGATAGAAAAGATAGAACTAATAGAATAGAAGAAGAAGAAAAACTCATTGAACAGAATTAGAGTAAACACGAAACTCACAGCGGAATAAATAAAATGTATTATATACATAACTTTGAATTACAAAACCAAATTTGTACAAACATACCATATATCAGAGTACAATACATCATATCATAGCGGAAATAATCTCTAAATATTAACGGTGAAAGCTCCTGCTTTGAGCCCCTCCAAGTGAATCTGTAAAATCCTGAAACACTTGACTGCCCGTACAAATTTGGGCACCCAAGAGTTTAGAGAAAACAAACAAAATAAACTCTGGGTCAGTCATGGGACTGGTGTGAGTAAATTCTAACCATACGGTTTTACTTTGAAGAAAATCCTTTTGAAACAAAAGGATAATAGTAAGACCAGCCCACACATAAACATGGACGGTTTTTACCTCATTATAACCCAACATATTTTTATATCAAACTCCAGTGATATTATAATAATGTCTAATCAAATAAATAACTAAGTAGCAGAACGCTTGCATCTCACGCTCCACATATATATAGTATAAAATCATAAACCGTAGGGCGCTTATTGGAGATTGGATTCCAACAAACAAGGTATGGGAGCACCTTCCGAATAGTGTACTCTAGAGGGGATACACTCAGGGTTCAACAAGAACGTCTTGAAACCCGGCCACACATGACCGCTCACTCATTTAGCTTGAGTGTCGTGAATATATTACCACCACGGTTGTAGGCCATCCAACCGTCATCCAAAGATATAGAATCAAAAAGAAGTATAAATATGAATTTTTTCTAGATCGGTGACAATACACCCTACTTGGGGATGACCCAACTAGCCCTGTTGCCTAACCCAACTTTTGTTACTTCCTGGTTGTGAGACTAGAGGCTACGTCTATCTTCAGAACATCTGATCACCATTCACTTTGATTGCCATATCGTCAAATCCGTAATCACATATTGATTACACAAATGCACACTGGGTGTATAATAAAGAGAAGTTATCTTCTCCCCACAACTTGGTATATTCGTAAAAATCAACGGTGTGACCGTTGGAAATACTCTGTCAGACACTCGTCCACACAAGTTGTCCTGGGACTGGACAAAAAAAAACACCATTCTAGAACTGAACGACCCTTGCATTTAAATCCGTCTTCAATTGTCTTCAGCATATCTAATTCGTAGTGCTTATGCCTATAAGGAGTGGTTTTCGGATAATAAATCCAACCGGTCTCTCCGTATTGACAACGATGGTCAAAACACTTAGATAGTCGGTTATTTAACTATCGGAGTAAAAACAACATCCATTCTAATGTATAACTAAACATCATACAACCACGGACACTTTTTATTTAACATTCGTTTTTATTATTCGAATTCCTATATCTTACCAGATATTTCTCAAAACCTCGTTTTAACCTTTTTCACACTTCTTAGAAAACATTCCCAGTTATTATAATTCTTATTTTCCGTGTTCCAGAAAATATACGTTATCAACGTTCGATCCATTATTTTCATACTCTTTATTTCTATACTTGGATAATCTGTTTATATTGGAAAATATTTCCAATTTCATTTCAACCTTTTAATCGGCCCCATGTTCACTTTTAAAACATTTTTCACTTTGAAATGTGAATACCATCCCTTATTATAGAAATCTAAACACCATTATCATATCTTTCTTTATTCACGTAATACTTTCCCTTAACTTGTTTACCGAAATCGCTTTCATACTTTTATATTCCTATTCCACTTTATAAACTCTGTTTCTAAGTCGATTTCTTATTAAATAAATATCAACTTTATAACTAAATACTGAATCCTATCCTATTAACATTTATTTGTTTAAAACTAAATGTTAATTATCCTATCAGATTATAATTCCTAAAATAATTTACTTTTAATACATTCGACATCGTCGAATTCTAATTCCAAATCCTAATGGATTAATTCTAATCACATTTCGAACATCGAAATGCTGTCATCGTTTTCTAACACGATTCTCCAATTTCTCTTTCTAAACTTATTCTTATATTTTCTTTGGACAAACACCGTTGCCTTTTATTTTTAGAATAAGTGGATTTCAAATCAAACTGTTTTTATTTCCTAGGAAGTGCTGATATATATAAAAATCACACTTAAGTTTGGTCAACAGCGCTAATTTATCGCTATAGTAAAAACTTGCAATACGCTGTAATATTCTCTTCATAACTAATCTCAACATCACAGTCACACTTACCTTGTCAACAGCATTATTTTTATCGCTATAGTTCAAACTTGTCATGCGCTGTAATATTTCCCTTTTTAACTAATCTTGACATAACAGTCACGCGTAAATCTAGTTAACAGCGTTATTTTATCGCTATAGTTCTAAGACTTGCAATACGCTGCCATATTTCTTTTATACTAATCTTGACATCTATTTCTGTCACAAACTGATATTGTTCCTCGATAATAGTGAAGCCATTCAAGTTGGGGTATTTTAATTACCTCTCAGACTTTGATTAACATCGTTCTTATCTTAGAATATATATAAGTCTGTATTCTAATCACTTATTACTTATAATATTCATCAAATCGTATTTCCTTGTTTTATTTTGGAATATGGTTTTATAACACCATATTCATATTTTGAAATCTTCGTTGTTTATTATTATTTATTTTAAACATTAAATTTTCGCTTTTACTTCATTCCACCGTTATGTTTATAACTTCTTTACAAGGACCCAGTTAATCTAGTAATCATTTTCAATTAAACAGTTGATTTAAATCAACTTCATTCCATCAGTAAATTCGTTAACTGATTTAATTACTTCTTACCAATTAGATTAATATATTTAATCTAATAGTATTTCTAAATTGTTTGTCTTAAAATAATTATCCAAATATTTAATCGTCGGATAATTTTTGCTTCATAAACTTATTTAAATGTCAACAATCGTTTTTATTTACTTTATAAAAACGAACTCTAAAATACTGGTTTATAATAGAACTTCTATTATAATTTTAAAACTTCACTTTAATTATAAAAATATAATTTTTATAATTAACTTCGTTAATTTGCCTAACGGCCAATCAACTTCTATTGGTTTACGGTCGACTGTTACCACCTTCTTAATCGATGTCGTTTATTTATTTATCAAAGCAAATGCGAAATTTCCATTCAACATCAATTATTCACACAGGGTTGTAATTCGGGTTCGAACAGTGCATGAAAACAAATAGTCCATATAAATATCGAGGAATCCGGTCGAATTCCTCCAACCAGTTTCCGCATCCACAGATGTTAGTCAAACAATTATCACTGATTCCATACTAGGGGATATTTAAAATCGACGGAATCAGTACCAAACTGATGATGTGTACTATGCAACGATATTTAATATTCGACCAATTTAATTGTAATATATCTAATCGACCATCACACAGCATTCAAACAACATTTAAATATATTATAATATTTTAAAATAGATCAGAGTGAGTGAATTTACTCAGCTTTGCGCGTTAACCGTTAAATAACGATTTGCGTTGACTGATTTGGTTGAGCGGTTTATTTTGCCTGAATTCAGACGAGCACCAAATCGCTTTAGACCGGTTCTAGTACCTCCGCCTCCCAGCCGTGACAAATTCATAACGTAGATCTTGTCATTTTGGTTCCCGTGTGATTTGTTTTATCCGATTCTTAATCATGTTTTTTAGCGTGTTTACCGAAATTTCCCTTCACGCCGTTCTCTTCGACTTCACCGCACTATTGCACTACTCGACTTCAGGAACGAATCTCGTTCTCTACCCAAAAGTCGCTGCTAATCAGTGAAAGCGATCGAAAGTTTTAACCTCCAAAATATTATGCCAACACAACGGTGTCCTTGCCGATCAGTTTTTGATCACGTATACCCATTTCGTACCCAAAACAACAGTGGATTCTTTCCTTCTTCCACCTTTTAAACCGCTCTTCTGTATTTATACTTCAACATATCTGAAGTACTTGAAACCCCCAACTCTCTTGTGTATACATCTTCATACTGCATTATCAAAACAATGAACCCGTCCTCAACATGTACAACTTTCCATGCCATACACCAGCGCGTACAACGCCAGCCCCCGTATATAGTCCCATCTGTGCGTTGTTTAAATTTCACGGTGCCGGTTTCTAGTCCTTCACAGCGCTCCTACAGTGGCTCGCGTCACTTATATGCTCGAACCTAATCACCGCCCATGCGCTTATGACTCCAGAGCCTCCCATGTTGACAGCATCTCCCTTACACAGTAATCCCAGCACCACATCCCTCAAAACCCGTCCATGCTAGCCTTTGATCCCATATATATATATTTCAGTGAAGTAATACCGCTCCTTTGTATGTAGTTTCTGATCTTCGAACCCGGTCATCAAGACTTCATGTTGTCCTTCCATGAATTTACCCAGCTGCTGATATGTATCCTCCATTTCCGAACTCCATGATCCCCACTCATTCACGTTTGAACGTGTTGCTTTACCTCTTCTCTCTGTTTGTTCTTGCATCCATCACCGCAACTTGTTCAAGTCTCTCCATTCTGCCATACTCCTTCATGCAAAAACACCCGTGTCTTAATGCATGCTTGGGCTACTCCTTCCCAAACTAGTAGCATGTGTGCATAGCCTCTCATATCTCATCACATCCCACTGTGTTTCCCCAAACAGTACTCACAACCACGCCACCCAACTTCCATGTTGGATTCCCATCAACCATTTAAACATTCATCTCAACCTGTTTAGTTGAACACCATGCACCTCATCCATTTTTACACCTTCTCTTCTTTATTTAGACAATTCGTTCTCACGTTTTCGTTTCGTTCTTGGGATTTTTAGAGTAAGATTTCATCTATTATTTTTTTAGGATTCTTGATACTTGCGGGTTGGTTACTGAAACCAATAAGATCTTAGGATATTTATAAGGAAAGGAAAGTGAAAGAGATAACCATTACGTCGTCTCCATAGGGTAGGGGAATTGGTTAAGGAATAGGGTAAGGTTTAGTGTTTGTACGTTTTTCTTAAGCATGAAGTATCTTAGAGTAGGTTGGCAACGATGGTGACAATACATACATGGCCGGTACTATTTCGCCTTTCTTAGTGGCTAAGGTTTTTATTGTTTTAATTATATAGGGTACTGTACTATATAGAGAGTATCTTATTCATGTTAGGACTATTCCCTATGGTCATTTACTTCCTTTGTTATAAAGTAATAGGGTATGACTAAAGCATAGCTAGGCAGTACGTTACTTTCAATTTCCAAGCAAAAGCATGGGTACTTGAATCAAGTGTAGTGGGTCATCTTGTTTTATATACATGAGAAGAGGGAATCAACATAAAGCTATTCACAGTATAGGGTAAAATATCCAACGTAGGCTGGGCTTGCAGTATGGTTGCTTTGAAATGGGACATCATGGTTTTCACTTGCACACTATGTACTTTGGCTTATGATTAATTTTCTTCTAGGGATCTAATGCTCATCACATAAACGTTTGGAAACAAACAGTTGAATCATTCCAGAAGACACTGAGAGGTACGATCAAAATAAATAAATGACGAGTCCTCTGGTTATAAGAACTTCGTTTATTTGTCGACTGTTATGGACAGAAATAAAAATACAGTCGTGTCCAGCGAAGTGTCACGATCCCAGAAATATAATAATACTGGTATATTGGATTATATTTTGAAACCCCAAAATACCGATACAGGGTGCAAAATACTTCAAATAAAAAGTTGCATATTTAATTAATTACAAATTACAGTAAAATTCTAAAAATTAAATTATCGTTGCGCCTCAAAAGAACCTTGTCCAGATTTGCAACCGATATCTAGTTATATCAAATAAACTGTTATGACCATTAACGAATATGGCGCTGCTTTTCTGAATATTTAATTTGGACATAACTTACAATCTATTTGACGAAATCTTGATTTTCCACTTCCGTTAGAAAAATACAGTTTAACAGATTCCCGCTTTTCTTGTTTCGCAGAAATCCGACTGATAACTAATGTACACTCAGTTGAAGTTCAGAACGTTAATTTACGAACTACCGCGATATTACGGGCCCGATTTTATTTAATATATATTTTTATACGTTCAACTTCATTTTAATTAATATATAAATCCACTTATATTACAAATCCAATATTTATATTGATTTAAATATTCAAATACAACCCGACAAAAATGCGGGATGTTACAATAGGATTAGTTGAACAAGGGAAGTTCTGGGTGATTTTATTTGATGTTCTCTTTACATCCCGTTCACGCCTGTTCGATGCAAATGTTTTGGAAGGGAGTTTGAGCTGCAGTCCATGGTGATGGCTAGGGTAGATACATCACAAAGTAGGAGTTATGGATTGTCTCGGATTGAAGAAGCGTGATAGAAGCACGACCATGGTTTTGAAGGCTGTAGCACGTGTTGCTATTTGGTGATGGAGAAAATTACAGAAGTGAATAAAGGTACTGGAAGTTCCAAATGAAAAGGGTTAGCAGTAGGTTAATTTAATAATAACGGTAATTAATTAAATAGTTGATGTTATTTTTAATTTTTTACGGCGTCAAATAGAAAGAAGATTGGCACTGTTTCACTAGAAAGAGAAAGATTAGGAAGGGAGAGCACATATCCACGATTTTCAACTGGAATGCTATGAGTCCATTGCTTTAGCTTTGGCCATTGCAAATAACAGCAGGTTCAGCAGTACGTTGGGCAAGAAGTATACTCAACAGGCTGATTAGTTGGAGAAAACATGTATCAGATTTCGCGTAATTCATGATTTACGAAGGGAGGATTAATTCAATGATTATGGTAATCAAGTCCCTAATAATGACTTGCTTAAATTAAACTATTTAATTGGTGTGAAAGGTTATAATGTGATAATTATTTCATATGTTCACCGAATTTAATGAAACAGATCACGTTGAGTTCGTAACAAGGAAATCTACATTATGGAACTAACATTGCTGGAAATAGAGCTATAGGGGTTTCATGATGGAATCAAACACTTGTCTGATTTTAAATGAAACAATAGCGGAATCATCAACTGCGAACCGAAGTGAGTAAACTCATTAACTCTGACTCGTTATATTTTTATATAAACGAGTTTTAAATTATTTATAATAATTTTTGTACTGTGTGATGCTTGGTTGAATAGTTGATAAAATTGGTTGATAGGATTACACGTTGATCGATTATTAGTTCTGATATCTCATATTGATGTGAAATAATATTATTGATGTTATTAACATCTGTGGATGCAGGGAAACAAGTTGGAGGGATCCAACTGGATCCCTCAACATTTTATTTACTATTTTTATTTGATTGTGATATATGTTGCGCTATAAAATCCATGGTAGAATATGTGTGTTTGGTTTACACTAACCCTAGGAACCTGGTATTTTAGATACTGTAAAATATCATTGAATGTGAAAAAGGAATTTAGAATTTAAAAACGGAGTTTATTTACAAATTAGAAATAATTTCTTTTTAATTGAGTTGAAAATAGATTCTATTCAAATTGGATAAATCAAGAAAATGTTATAAATAAAAATATAAATTAAGTGGATAGTTAATCATTGGATAAATTAAAATATAAGTTCAAATATGAACGTATATTGGAAAGTGAATATCGGTTTTGAAACCAATATTTGGAATGGGTTTGAATTTAGCAAATTATAGAGGAAAGTTTAAGGAAAGGTTTTAAATGCTTAGAATAAAAGAATGAGATTAGTATGGAAAAATTCTGAATAGGAGTTATAAGTAGAATGGGGTTAAGATATTAATTTTAAGTAGAAATCAAATTGATTTGATTATATGTATAAAAGGAATACATTTACGGTTAAAAAGAATAATAGTTTAAAATAAGAAGTTTGCAAATAAAATATATATAAAGGGGACTTATAGAAATCAAATTGAGTTAATTTCAGAGGTTAAAAGAATGTATAGCTTGTAAATACATTTATAAGAGAACTTGAATTGTTTAAAATAAACAGAGTTTATAAATGAACAATGGAGGCGTGTGTGTCGCACAGGGTACTTTATTTCAAACAACAATTATAACGCTGTTGTTAAAATATTTGTTTTGTAAGTCTAAACAGCGATTATAACGTTGTTGTTATAATATGCTTCATAAATCTAAACAACGATTATAACACTGCTGTTATAATATGCTTTATAAATCTAAACAGCGATTATAACGCTGTTGTTATAATATATGCTTTGTAAATCTAAACAGTGATTTTAGCGTTGTCGCTATAATCAATGTTTTGTAAATCTATACAGCGAGTTTAACGTTGTCGTTAAAACAAATGACATATAAATCAAATATTTGGAAAACAACAATTATAACTCTATCGTTATAATCAATGTGTTTCCGTAAAAGAAGTGGATACTTAGATTGAATCTAAGAGATTGCGTAAGTGATGTTTTTGTTAGAATTGGTGAGCTTTGACTATTTCAAAGTTAAGAATGTCGTTCAGTTAAGGTTTGAGAGGTAATTATACCCCAACTTGATTGACTGCATGATTGACGGAGAAATATAATGTTCGGTAGTAAGAATTGGTTTGTGATACCATAGTTAACGAATGATTTTTGGTTTGAGCTATAATAACGATGTTTTGTGACGTCGCGTTAATTTAAAGGATTATGATATGTTTCTAATTGGAATAAGATATATTTTCTCGAATAAAGAAAAATGGATATTGTAAATGTTTTCCTACAATCAAAAGAGTAAAATAGAGCTTTGAAAGGATACGAAAGATGAGATAACAGGAATTGGAAATAATAATAATTTAATAAGAAATTAAATAAAAAGTGGCCTAGTGTTGTTTGATGCTTGATCGGTAGAAATTTCCAATTGGAAATAGGACCGTTGATTGTATGGATGTTTCTTTGATCGTTAAATCACCGACTATCAAAGTTTTGATTTATTTTATACCTCTGTTGTCAATATGGAGAGACCGGGATCAGATTTAATATTTGAAACCATTCTGTATTGGTATAAGTGTTTTGAATCAACTTATGCTGAAGATAATTGAAGACGGAATAAATGCAAGGGCTGTCCTGTTAATCCTAGGTAGGAATTGCCCAAGATGGATTAATAGGATGGCGCCTTTAGTTTGTCCAGACCCAGGATAACTTGTATGGACGAGTGTCTGACAGAGTATTTCCAAAGGGATTACATACGTTGATTACTTCAAACGTACAAAGTTGGTGGCAAAGAAGGGAAACTTCTTTAGCCTAACAAATCTGAGTATTTTTGTGGGAGTAAATTAGTGATTTCTAATGGATCTGACGATGTGGCATTCAAAGTGAATGGCGTCCAGATGTTCTGGAAGATAATTCAAACCTCAAGCCTCACAACCGGGAATTGACAAAAAACGGGCAGACAGCATGGCTATGTGGGTCGCTCCCATTAGGATGTATAATCACCTATCTAGAGAAATTTCATTTACTTCTTTAATCTATCGATGCTGTCCCTTTCGGGAAATGGTTGCTGATCCCAACCGTTGGTGATATACATTCGATACACTTAAGCGAAATGAGTGGTCGGTCATGTGTGGGCCGGGTTGCAAGACGTTCTTGTTAAACCCAGTGTATTCGCCTCTAGAGATACACTATCGGCAGGTGGTCCCATACCTTGTCATGTTGGAAATCCAATCTCCAATAAGCGCCCTGCGGTTTTTGGTTTTATATTATATATGGAGCGTGAGATGCAAGCGTTCCGCTAGATTCTATTTATTTGATTTAGACACTATTATAATATCACCAGATTTTGATATCAAAATTTTTTGGGTTATCATAAGGTAAAAACCATCCATATTTATGTGTGGATCGGTCTTACGATTATCTTTTCTTTCGAAAGGATTTTTAGAATTTAAATCAACAGTTGGAGTTTACTCACACCAGTCCCATGACTGACCCAGAGTTTATTTTGTTTGTTTTCCCTAAACACTTGGGTGCCCAAATTTGTACGGGCAGTCAAGTAGTCGGGACTTTTCAGATTCACTTGGAGGAGCTTGAAGCAGGAGGCTTCACTAGTTAGCTATGGACTATCATATTTTCCGATGTGTACTATATTGTATATGGAAACAGGTGTTTATAACTACTCCAGGGATAACCGGTGTGCTCTGATAATGGTATGCATATACATTTACTGATTTGTATTTCAAAGTTTATGTTATCTAATATATTTTATTCGTCCCGCTGTGAGTTTGTGATCTTCGTTTTATTCGATTCTAATATTTCTTTCTTTCTATTTCTCATCCTCTAACTTCTTTCTTATAATGATTCATATTTCTCTGTCATTTGGGTTGGACGTGTTGTGTTATTAGTCAACTCAAAGGGTATGGAAATTCAGGCCATTACAGGAACTGTCGCATTGCAAGAGTGTTAAATATCCGAATAAAGAACAACAACCATGGTTTAAAAAAAAATCTCTATTACAAAAGCAAGAAATTTATAAGTACACATTTTATTTTCGATAATAATAGAGATTTGTTCAAAAATAAATATTATTTTCATTTCTACAAAGGTAATTTTTATTATAATCCACAACTTTAGTAAGTTAATCTACTCTATTTTATAGGATCGTTGACTTTTACTAAAATTTTAATTTTAGTTAGTGTATCCACCAAAAAAATGTACATAATTTTCTTCTTCTCAGTCTTATAATTGACTGTACATGGTGGCATGTTTCTTGTTCTATTCTAACGATTGCGAAATAAGGGCGACGGGATTCGATCTGGTTATCTTGAGCTTTGCGATAATGCGTTTATTAGACGTTGTTGGGACGACTATTTGTATAAAATTGTTTAGGAAAAGTACAAAGGAGGCTGATGCTGGTGAGCAAATCGTATAATGAGGCTAGAATTCATATATGTGACTGCATATAAGATGGACTTTGTTATCAATGAAAGTATCGTAAATTCGGATGCGCGAAGCTAATTATGGACGAATGAGGGACATACTGAAGAAACAAAAGGAGGATTATAAACAAAAATATGTCGATTATAATGAAGAAATGTATTCAAACTGAATGGCATGTTGATTCAAGATGCGAACTGGAAGCTACAGGTTTAAAATATTTATTGACTTTATACAGTGTAAAGGCAAATTGTCCATTCAAGAAATGCCATTTCTATCTGCGCTGCAATTTTAACTATTTAACTAATTGTCTGTCTGCTTGGTGTTACTGAAATAATTTAAGTAGCATTTTGGATTTATCTTCCGTCTAAATTTATTTGTTGAACTTACATTAGTCTGTTAAATTAACAGAAACTTAATTACATCTCTGCTAGCAAAATCAGCGTTGCATATAGAAGATGAGCTGAAAACTGTTTTAGCAGACATTTCGACATATTTAATTTTAACTTTGATGATCTACAAGCCGAAAATTAGCTAGTTAAACAATCAATTAAACAAATGCAGCTAAAATGAATGATTGTGATCATGTAAAAGGCACACAGACACATGGAGTCGTTGCCTAAAGGGGCAACATTAGTAGCAATGCAGAATAATTTAACATTAGTAAGTCATGGTTTTGATTACCCATGGTTGCCATATATTGTAATGTCATGGTAAAACAAGAAGCACAAAAATCGATTGTAAGCTATATGATAGAGTGAAATCTTTAATTTAGTCCGCTTGTGGATTATCTTAAAAAATAGTTTGGATTAACTTATTAAAGTAAAATGGTGGATTAACTTAATTAAACTGTGGATTAGAATAAAAATTACCTTCTACAAAACATGGATGTTATGATAAATGATGACGCAATTTTAGGTGGTTGCGTTATAACGAAACAAATGCTTGTTCATGTTCTGGAAGGGGACTTCACGGATGGACAGGTACCAAATATATGTTGCTTATGTTGCTAGTTTTGCATATTAGTTTTGCTAATTAAATATTGCATGTATAAATACTAATGTTGCTCATATATATTTTGATGAACGAAGTGTTCATTATGTTAATGTTTTGCATGACAAATTATTTAACTAATATCAATTATAATGCAGTAGTATCATTTTTAAAATCCAGGTAGTATCACCTTTTTCAATTTATTGTTAAAATTAACTTTTCCAAGCATGGTAGTATCAGTTTTACAAGCATGGTAGTATCAGTTTTTTTTTGAGTTTTAGTTAAAATTTATTTTTGCAGTTTCTTGGTATCAGTTTTCAATGCCTGGTAGTATAAGTTTTTTTTTAGTTTTAATATTTATTTTTGCAGTTTCTTGGTATCATTTTTCATAGTCTGGTAGTATCAGTTTTTTCAATTTCTAGTTAAAAAATATTTTTCTAGTATCTTGATATCAGTTTTCATAGCTTGATAGTATCAGTTTTTTTGATTTCTAATTTAAAATTATTTTTCTAGTATCTTGATATCAGTTTATGAGGTTGGTAGTATCAGTTTTATTATTTTTTCTTTAAATTTAAATTTTCCATTTATCTTGTATCATTTTTATTTTGCAATATCTTATGACTTTTTATATACATATGTATAGGTATTATAGATTATTGATTGGTTTACAAGATATTGTGCTTTAACCGAGAACAATTATGCAATGCCAACAATGGGAACGATAAATAAAATTTCAGGTCACTTGTTTGTTGTATTTTTTTTAAATTAGTAAATAACAATAACAATATTATTTATGACCAGAAAGCATTGGCTGACAAAATTCAATCACTTATAAAGACAATAGCTCTTCCTGTTTTAGAACAAGCTTTGAAAAATGCATACACAGAGGTCATTTACTAGTGACTTTAACATTTGCAAATATGCAGTGGTCACCATTCGACTCCAATCAGCCTAGAAGATCAAACCCGAACGATAATGAAAGTTTGAAAGTTGCACTGATATTAGTATGAAATACTTCTCATAAACAAAACAATATAATTGCTATAACTTTTATATTTATAAATGTGAAGTCACTACTTGTGTGTGTGTATATATATATGTGTATATATATATTTACAAAGAGCTATAGTTGAGGAACTTCTGCTGCAGTTATGGGAAAAAAAATAATGTTACAAATAAGCAACTCAGCACATCTGAAATGCTTCAAGTAGAGTGCGCACAACAAGGCTATGACACATAATTCTTTATTATATATTAATTTTCATACCCAGCATGCATGAGTATTTGTACAACTAACAACATGATATCCTTTGTACAGGCTTGATTGTGGGATATATATTATGATATTTGTAGTATATCAATGAACATGAAAGAGATACCTCTAAGGGTTGCCAACAAGAACACGTTGAAATGTAGAGCGCAGCTAGTGTACGAAATTTTGGCAAACAAGAACTATTGTTGGGATTTATGAGACTTTATATCTAATCTTTATTTGGAGGAAAATTGATTATAGTTCGTAGTTGAAATTGGGTGGTTGTTAGAAATGTAAACATGATGATATTAGTTTCAAAACTACTCGTTTTTAGCTGCTGTATATGATGTTAAATGTTGCAAATGTTAAATATTTCTTGTGGGGAAAACAAATTTTTTTATATGATGATATGATATAAGTTTGAAACTGCCGGGCTGTTACAAATGAGTGTTATGCTGTCAAAATGTATTGTATCATGTGTTGTGAACTATTTTATGGTTGTGTCTATGAAACTGGTTTCTCAAATTTTCAAAAAATATACTACATTTAAAAAAAACTGATACCAACTTACTACAATTTTAACAAAACATGATAAAAAATGAAAAAATGATACCAAAATTGGTTCAAAACAGATACCCTAGTGCTGTTAAAAGAATTCCAAAACTGATACCAGAATGAACGAAGAACTGATTCTAGAAAACTACTAGGTATACAAAAATTAAAATTAATATGTGAGAGCAGTTAACATTATAGAGCAGATCATACCATGACTTCTACCATCATGTGATTTGTTATATGCTCGATCATATGCTCGGTCATGTGCTCGGTCAAGTGCTTGGTTATGTGCTCGGTCAAATGCTCGGTCATGTGCTCGATTGTGAGCTCGGTCATGGACCCGGTTATGCTCTTGGTCATGTGCTCGGTCATGTACTCGGTTAAGTGCTCGGTCATGTACCCGGTCATGTGCTCGGTCATGGGCTCGGTCATGGGCTCGGTTATGTTCTCGGTCATGTGCTCGGTCAAGTGCTCGGTCATGTGCTCACTTATGATCTCAGTCATGGGCTCGGTTATGTTCTCGGCCATGGCTCCGGTCATGGGCTCGGTCATAGGCTCGGTTATGTTCTCGGTCATGTGCTCGGTCAAGTGCCCAGTCATGTGCTTGGTCAAGTAATCGGCCATGTGTTCATTTATGAGCTCAGTCATGGGCTCGGTTATGTTCTCGGTCATGTGCTCGGTCATGTGCTCGATCATGTGCCTGGTCATGTGCATAGTTATGGGCTCAGTCATAGGCTTGGTTATGTTCTCGGTTATGGGGATCGGTCATGTGCTCGGTTATGGGGTCGGTCATCTTCTTAGTTATATGCTTGGTCGTGGGCTCGGTTATGGGCTTGGTCATGCACTCGGTTATGTGCTCGGCTATATGCTCGGTCATGGGCTCTATTATTGTGACGACTGCCCACAACCCCCGCACTATACAAGAGGAATAATGTGCTGAAAGGTGTGCCAGGCAGCTATGGATGATCAACAAGGTATGATATATTGCGAAACCTATCGTAAACTCACAGCGCAAGGATAAAATATAATAGAACATATGCAACAGGTAGTGATAGTGAAGCAGAAAAACACTAAACTTTCATGACAACTAGAAAGTATTTCCCATACTCGTCACTTAGAGAAATAGAAAACAATGGAAAATCAAATATTAGATAGTAGTAAAACTGGTACGTGAGCCTCCTGCTCGTCGTCGATCAGCATCAACGTCCTCGCTAAAGCATCACCTGTCACCTAATACTCAATTTGCCCATCCACAACCGAATGAACAATCCAATGTAATAAGAGGAAACATAAAACCTTGAGTCAGAAAACAGTCTTAGTTAGCGATAAAATAGCTAACAAACTTCAACAATAAAGTGTATGAGGATGGGTAAATAAATAACTAATCTACCCAGCTCCAGAGAAGAACTTACACCTACCTTCCCCACACTTGACGGTGATAGCCTTTACGATCCATACATCCAAGAAATAACAACCCAACCATGGAAATTAAAGTTTCCATTCATATATAGCAAAGCAACTCAATCATAATCAAAACATGCATTCAAACGCCCATGACTGACTCTGGCTATCACCGTTAACCTTGCTTTCAAACCCTCATTATCGTATAACTGGCTAACAACTCGCCATCAATTGTCAAGGACCATACACGATTCCCCGATTCCAGCAAAACCCCACACGTTATACACAACAGATGTCTAGGCCATACACGACGCCTAGGGCACTCGACCTACAATTGGTCTTCAATCGTACCCCTGTTTTGAGTCCGCTAGAACCTACGATAACAACAACTCCTCGGTCTTCACATCTCTAGTCGTTATCAACTATGACTATTTATTAGCTCAGAACACTTTAGAGCAATCACTTCGTACGAACTCCATACATCCTTGAGTTGTTTCCGCATTTGTCACATCCGACGAACAATTCACCTTACTTCGTCACTCCTCCATGGAATTCACTTTGAAGCTATCATTACTTTCAAACCGAAGAAAAACATCAATCATAAGGTCTGAAACAATCCATAGCATCACATCAATTTGCTAAAGAAATCAAGATACAACGCCTATGCCATCCACCTCTGCGTTTAAAGCGCTGCTAACAACTCCTTCCATTTTTGCTTAACTGAAAGACCCAATTGAGGCAACCCGACCGACCCAGCCTTGCTCTTAGCTTGCTCGACCCAAAACACTGTTCAAACCGATCTACATCCAGGCCAGACCAACCACCCTTCTCGACCAACCCACTTTCGACGTGCAGACCGACCGACCCATACTCGCTGAGTAACACCGACCCAAACTCCTTGAATATGATCGACCCAAATTTCCTCCAGATCCAGAACCTTCAGACCTACTCGACCCACCTACACCAAATCTGATCCAACCCAGACGAGACCAACCGACCAGGATTTGGTTTTTGGCTTGCTCTCCAATACACATTATGGGACTGACCACCATGTTCGATCGACCGGGGCATTCTCGACCCAAAACTTGCATCCTTCAATGCAACTCCAATTTCGACCAAAACTTCGGCAAAACGATTCATTCGATGAAACCAACTCATCTAATTCATCCAATATGAACACAAGCATGATAAGAAATCATTAATAACACTAATATGTCAATTCCATCAATAAACATGTAAAATTCACCAAAATGACCATAAATGTACATATGAGCAGAACTATGGACCTAAGTTGCACATCCATATGAAATGTCATAGAAATTACTTATCTAAACTTGCTAAATCAGATCATAGGTGATTTATATGAAAATGGACTTACCAATGCATATATCTATGGAAAAAACGCTTGAATTTGATGAAAAACATAATCAAATACTCATATGCTTCATTGAATCCATGTGAGAGATGCATATCACTCATTGATTCTCCCAAACAACAAAAATCAATGAAATAGGAATCCAGACAGCAAGCACCTCATACCAAACACCTTGATCCAATGAATCCTTGCTTCAATTGACATAGATCTATCCTCCAATGGTGTAGATCTTCAATTTCCCTCCTCGGATTATGATTTTTTAATGGTGGAAAGGTGTTAGAGGGAGGAGGAGCACAAGGCACCAAATGAGAGAATGGAAAACTAAAAACCATTTGCCATATCCCTTATCCGCTATTTATAGTTTCCACCAACCCCTAATGGGCTCCTCCCAAATTAGCCCATTAGACTCCTAAAACCTGGACAGCCAACTAAAAATCCTTAAAACAGTGATTTCTCCCAAACCGCTAAGCCAAATCTTTAATGTAACTACATCCACAGAAAGCCAGTTATAAATTCCTTTCCAATGGCACCTCACCTTTCGATTCGACATGAGTCAAAAGGTATGCCCTGTACAAGACTGATTGGGGCAAAATTGTCACAAACAAAATCGGTAAAAATTATGGACATGTCTCACACCCCCATAAGCAACATATCAAAAGATGAGAATGATCCAACCCTCATGGAATAAAATAAAAATATGTTACGATCTTCCGATTCTTAAACTGCAGGCAGTTACAGTTATGGACTCGGTTACAGGCTCGGTCATGCTCTCGGTTATAATATCTTTATGTTCTTATTAAAAAACTGATACTAGAATGCATGTAAAACTGATACCGCTGTGCTACCAAGATTAATATCTTTACATTGTTATAAAAAAACTTATACTTTTCCTTGTGTGGAAGCTCTTGCTGATATGTACTTAGCATATCACCAATACTCTCATGTATTTCTAGTTTTTTAATAAAACAGTGTTACATATCACTATAAAAACTGGTCAGCCTTACCCAAAAAAAACCCGATAATAGAATGCATGTAAAGCGGATATCAGTTTGCTACCAAGATTGATATATTTGCATTGTTATTTAAAAACTAATACTAGAATACATAAAAAACTAATACCAATGTGCAACCAAGATTGATATCTTTACATTGTTATGAAAAACTAATACTATAATGCATGTAAAGCTGATACAAATGTGATACAGGACTTCCGCATGCAAGACCTAACCGGGTACCTATGACACGTAAAAGACTTCCGCATGCAAGGCCTAATAGGGTACTCCGGCAACGATTCTTCATCCAGTGGGAATTAGTTAATCGAGCGGGTACCTGTGACTGGTAAAAGACATCCACACACAAGGCCTAGTCGGGTACCTATGACATGAAAAAGACTTCCGCATGGAAGGCTTAATCGGGTACTCCAGCAACAATTCTGCATCCAGTAGGAATTAGTTAACCAAGCGGGTACCCGTGACACGTAAAAGACTTCCGCACGCAAGGCCTAATCGGGTACTTATGACATGTAAAAGACTTTCACACGTAAGGCCTAATCGGGAACTCCAGTAACGATTCTATACCCAATAGGAATTAGTTAACCGAGTGGGTACCCATGACACGTAAAAAACATCCGCACGTAAGGCATAATCAGGTGCCTATGATATGTAAAATACTTCTGCATGCAAGGCCTAATCAGGTACTCCAACAACGATTCTACACCCAATAGGAATTTGTTAACCGAGCGGTTAACTATGACACGTAAAAGACTTCCGCACGCAAGGCCTAATCGGGTACCTATGACACGTAAAAGACTTTCGCACGCAAGGCCTAATAAGGTACTCCAACAACGATTCTACACCCAGTAGTGATTAGTTAATCAAGAGGGTACCCGTGACATGTAAAAGACTTCCGCATGCAAGGCCTAATTGGGAACTTATGACATGTAAAAGACTTCTGCACGCAAGGCTTAATCTGGTACTCCAGCAACGATTCTACACCCAGTAGGAAATAGTTAACCGAGCAAGTACCCATGACACTAAAAAGACTTCCGCATGCAAGGCCTAATCGGGTACCTATGACATGTAAAAGACTTCTGCACGCAAGGCCTAATCGGATACCTATGATACATAAAAGACTTCTGCATGCAAAGCCTAATCAGGTACTCCAGCAATGATTCTGCACCAAGTAGGAATTAGTTAACCGAGCGGGTACCCATGGTACGTAAAAGACTTCCGCATGCAAGGCCTAATCGGGTACCTATGACACGTAAAAGGCTTCCGCAAGTAAGGCCTACTCGTGTACTCCAACAGTGGTTCTGCACCCAGTAGGAATTAGTTAACCGAGCGGGTAACCGTGACACGTAAAAGACTTCTACAAGTGCAACGACCCAGATTTTCGATCATTTTAATTTGATTATTTAATCTTGTTTAAATATTTTAATTGGAATATTTATGGATTTTTAATATTTATAACGAAGTTAAACGTTATAATTTATATATAATTATAAACGAGCTCGTAATGGCGTGGTAGTTCGTAATATTCAGTTTTGAACTTCAGTCGGATATACAGGATCCGATATAAGTCGGAATTTCATGAAATGAGAAACTTTTGAATCTGTTTAATTATAATTTTCCAATGGAAAAGAAAAACCGGGATTTCAATTTATAAATTGTTAGTTATGTCTAATTCAAATTTTAAAATAGTCGCAATGGAAATCATTATAAACAATAACGTTTATTTAATATAATTTATTAACGTTTTCTATAAAAATTAGATATCGGTTGACTCGAATTTGTTGATGCGCAGTTACAATTAGATATTTGACTAAATTTGAAATGAGATACTTTTCCATTCAGGCATATTTGTCGGTAATAAATTATTTATTTTTGAATGTAATAGTTTCGTGATTTTTTTGGATAATTTATCGATGTTATTTAGAAGTTATTTATCAAAATATTTTCCCACTTGTACATATATATGCAAATGCTAAAACTTGAACCCTCGTGTACAAAAGTAAACAAGTGGGACATACGGAGCAGTATACAACCATCATATGGTGAACGTTTAAATCCTCAAGTGTATGCGAACTGATCAAATAGACAACATATGCTAAGCACGTAAGAAATGAATAATGGTGATAAGCAAATGTACAGGGTATTTTAAGAGAATAAACTGTTTGCAATAGGAAATGAATACCATCATAAACAACTGATTTCAGCAATATAAGAAATAGAGAGTATTGAATCCAAGTGGAAATCATCCAGCCAAGCTATTCAATAGCAAAGCAAGTACCAATTCAAATAATGGAATAGAAGAATATATATATATGATAGGATAGAAACTGCTTCATCACGTCCAGCGTTCATGTACAAAGTCTTTTGCCAAGCCAATTAACGAACTACATACTGATGAGAACATAACAAAGCATGGTATCAAATCAAAATAAAATATAAAACCCTTTACCCTAGTGTGTACAAACTGACCAAAATTTATTAGCGTAGCAGACCTAAGTTGAAAGGTTATACATGCCTAGTACCGCACTAGTTAAATTATATGTTGGTGCACTAAATAAAAAAAATGTAACGTAACGTATACATTAAATATATACATTAAATCGGCCAAAACAAATAAATTAGTTAAATAAATAAAACAATTTGCGCATCAAACCATATGATTCCTTTACCCGCCAGATGTTTAATTCCTTCCTCCCCACGAAACCGTGCTCCCTACGTAAACTTCACCACCATGGTTTCTCCTGCTATATAAATTGTACCCATTCTTTCGTTTTCTTCTGTTTTCTTCTATGACAAAGTACTCTATACCACTTACTTTCTCTTCTCTATAGCAAAACAAATTGAACTCAGATAAAAATATACAAACTGGAAGCAAAGCCTCCCCACGCAAACTAGAAGTATACCCAAACTCTATCCTCATAATACAAAGTGAAGGCGTAGCTGGGCATGGGCGGCAATGGCTGCAGGTCTGAGTTGCCGGTGACGTAGGTTGGTGGCAGATGATCATCGGTGGGTGGCACCACTCTTAGTCGACGAGGGAAGTTTTTATTGTGGGTTTCCATGGGTAGTGTGGCCTATGGGGGCATTAACAGGGAGGAGACCGGGTGGCGAGGAAAACCTGGAAGTGCATGCGGTCAGAGGGATGTCGGAATGATGGGGTCCGGCATCAAGGAGGGACGGCGGCGACATTGTAAACTATAGGACTGTGTGAATGGGATTTTTTTTTTAGAGAAGAAAGTTTCAGAGGAAAGGTCGTTAAAGAAGAGTGTGTAGGGGACGAGATTGGGATGGTGGCTTTTGTGAAGAGGGAAGAGTTGGTGAGGTTTTTAGGTGGATCCATGGAAGAATAAAGGGACTGGATGCCGAGGAGCACGTTCATGGAAAACAGGAGAGTTGGGTTTGAACTTTATTACGTAAAGAAGAATATATTGTAGCAAAGGGGAGAGATGCGGTTTACGTAGCATGGACTAGAAGGGGCGCGCTAGGCTATGGGCCATCCAAAAAAAGGCTGCGTTATAAAACAAATCTGGGGAGAAGTTCGCGTTGGGTTTTTGAATGGGAAGAAGTGAATTGTCGGAACGGTGAGGGAAAATATGTGCGAAATGCGATGGGAATAAAAGCAGGTAGGGAAGGGAAGAAGAGGCGGTGAAGAAGATAACGTGGAGTAGAAAGGCAAAAGAAAGGTAGATGGGGCTGAACAAACTATTGGGCTTGGGGCCGTGTTTTTTTGGTAGAAAGGGAGCACGAGGAGCAATATATGGTATATTTTTGCCTAATTACAGTTACACGCAAGTTTTCAGGTGCCTAATCACTTATGTAAGTTTATATATATATAAATATATATATATATATATACATATACATACATACATACATATCTAGTTACATAACATGGCCCGTAACCGATTTTTACATATTAATTCAAACTAGCCTAATTGATGTACTTAACCAACCTAAATTGTAAATTAGAAATTAGGAATTCACAAATATATTATTAAGTTTTAATAATAATATTTTAAAGAAAGTAAATAACACATTAAATTTATTAACTGTGTCATATAGCTACAAAGGTAGATGAAAAAAGAACGTGAGGACCATATCGACAGAAGTAATGCATGGAGCTAGTCTGGACGGTGTTCAAAGCAATGGAAGTTTAATTAAATTAAATGCCATTTAATTTAATTAAAACAAATTTAATTAAAACAAACATTCTCAACGATGAATGGAATCAAGGGGAGTTAAACTCACTTAGTTCTCCCACTTATAATTATTATAAGTCGGGTTTATTATTTGTATGCCATGTTTGCTAATTGTTGATTGATTTAATAATTGTTTGGATGGTTGTTAAATATTTTATATCTATTATTTAAATTAAACGGTAGATTAATTTAAATGAAATGACATCGTTATTTTTAACAATGATTTCCAACAAGATAATTTACTTTGTTGGTTACGTTTATAATGATATAAACGGATTTAAATTAAATTGGATATTTGAATTATTATTATTGGTTGTCCACTATCAGTTGAATTGATTATTTATCTGTATATGATCATTATATGAACTGTTGAACCCATATGATTGGATTATTGAATTGGTTATTGATTGTTAAACCCAAATTCAACATTTGTTTGGTTATTAACCAATGGGTGATATTGGTTGAGCTATTTATAGCAGATGGCAAAATACAAATTGTTTTTATAAAGTTTTATTTACTGTCAGGGGAAGCGATAGAAAATGAAGTTATGAAATTTATTTTTATATGGAATATAGATTTTTTAAAATATTATTTGAAATGAAATTTATAAAAAGGAAATAAACCAACTATATATATATATCATTTGTATTAACCGTTATTTTTGTACCGAAATCTACCGTGTGTGAAGCACGTGCTTCATCGTAATTACTGAATAATTTTATAAAGTTGATTTTTATATTAATAAGATTGATAGGCAAGTGGGCAGGAATTAAAAAGACGATCAATAACCGGGATTTATTGTTTTTAAGAATAAAATAATGTGAGATTATTTAGAAATAGATTATTGTTAATAACAATCGAAGTAAATGAGATTGTTTGAATTAATAATGTTATTTTAAATGGAAAGATGAGTTAGGGTTGATCGAATGGTTAACCATGTTTTAAGCCAATTGTTTTAACAAAAATTGATTGTTAAATTAAATTAGATTATGTCGATTAATCTAATGAAATGAATTAGCGAATAATTGTTTGACTTAATGAGATTTTAAAAAGGAGATCTAATTCCAGTTAATAATAAAGTAAATTAAATTTTTATTTAATTTAAGGAATTATTTCTTAAATGAATTTTATTTAAGTAAGAAATTGAAGTTAGAAGTAAAATATGATTGAGTTTCAAAGGAAGTTTGAGACCAGGTTTATATTTAAACCGAATTTGGTAAATGAAGTTATAAAGTGATTTTAAGCAGATATCGTAAGCTTAAGACGAGTGTTACTTAATATTTTAAGTAAAGGAAATTGAGATGGGAAAAGGGTTTCGTATTAAACCAGAGGTGTGTAAACGAGTTGTGAATAAGGAGATGGTAAGTTAAAGCATTATATTGTAAATTTACATTACCCTGAAATAACATTAAGTGAAATGAATGGGATTGAAGTATGATTTCCCAAAGGAAATGACTTAAATAATTAGAAAAGGGGATTTACTTAATGGAATTTGGTAAAATGTTTAGTAATAGGATTTGAAATAAAAATCCAGATAATGGGACAATTAGTTATAAAGAAGTTAACCCAGATAATGGGACAATTAGTTATAAAGAAGTTAAAGTTTAAAAGTTAATGTGTATTAATCGTTTACTAGATCAACGAATTTAGTAATAATCATATATTAAAAAGAGGAGATTTCAAAAAGCAAGACAGTTTTATAAAACTGTATTTTAGTACAACATTGAAGTGATATCAAAATGAATATGGGTTTTTGAATTACGATTCATATTTATCTTAAGATAAAAATGTTGTTGATCAAGGTCTGAGAGGTAACTAAAATACCCCAACTTGAATGACTTCAGGATTGTCGAAGGATGGTATGAGTCGTGATAGTGGAGATGTTAAAGCAAATTATTTTGGGAAAATAATAGTGAAACGTTATTTGAAGAATTAGGATATATATATGATGAGATTCTGAAACAAAAGGAAATAAAGAGGGGCGTGAGAATATGAAATGATATTTTCGTAGTAACGAAATAAAAAGGGGATTTTGTAACAATTGTTTTACAATGAAAAGTAAATTAATCTCGTAATTGTAGATGGTAAGAAATGTGGTGGAAAATGTTTTAAAGGATAATAACAAGAAATTGGATAAGGTTTTAAGTTATTTCTTTTAAGTATTTTAATAAAATAAATTGAGATATTTTTATATATTAAAACTAATATATTTATCTTTAGTATTACAACTGATATATTGTTTTAATGGCCAAGTGATGCTGTGGAATAAACCAATGGATTTTTTAATGATTTTTTATTCCGATAGTTAAATAAACGACTATCAAAATCATGCCCAATGCGTTGTAGGTACGGAAAGACCGGGATCGAATTTATACTCGAAAATCATTCTGAACCAGCATATACGGAAATTTGCTGATTGAAGATGGAGCAGTTGAAGACCGTGGATCTTCATAAGCGGAAGGGCTACTTGATAAATTTCTCTGATGTTGCAACCAGAGATATTTTGATAGTAATTCGCCCGTGGTTGAAATCTATGGATTGCAAGGACCACTCGCTATTGATCCATAGGGTGATTCCTAGGCTGTGGTAGGAGGGTGCCTTCGATTCATCCTATTCCTGGATAACTTGTATGGACGAATGTCTAACAAAGTATTTCCAAAGGACCACGTACGTTGATTTCTTCAAACATATCATAGTTGGTTAGCTCCCAACTAGAGTATTTTTATGGACGTCAATTAGTGATATCTGATGGATCTGACGATGTGGCATTCAAAGTCAATGGTGGCTAGATGTGCTAAAAAGGAAATTCAAAACTCAAGCCTCATCAACCGAGAAATGACAAAAATCGGGCAGACAACATAGCTATATGGGTCGCTACCATTGGGGTGTATAATCACCTATCTAGAGAAATTCCTTTTGCTTCTTTAATCTATTTCGATGATGTCCCTTTACGGGAAACGGTGCGTAGCTCCCAACCGCTAGTGATATACATTCGATACACTCAAGCGAAATGAGTGGTCGGTCATGTGTGGGTCGGGTTGCAAAACATTCTTGTTGAACCTAGTGTATTTGCCTCTTGAAATACACTATCGGCAGGTGGTTCCATACCTTGTCATGGTCGGAATCCATTCTCCAATAAGCGCCCACGGTTTTGTTTGTATACTGTATACGTGGAGCATGAGATGCAAGTGTTCTGCTAGATTCTATTTACTTGTATTTAGACACTGTTATAATATCAGAAAAGTATTGATTTTCAAAACTGTTTTGGGTTATCGTAAGGTAAAAACCGTCCATTTTTTGTGTGGATTTAGTCTTACGATTATCCTTTTCTTTCAGAAAGGATTTTTAACTTTACAATCAAGTTGTGTGCTACTTTTAAACTTAGTGGGTTTTTTCTCACTTTGGTTCACCAGACAGACCCGATATTTGTAAATGCTCAGGTTAGACCGAGGTGTACAAGTTCAGGTTATCGGATGCTGTGAAGAGACGAGCTGGAAGAGTTCAAACGTATGATGTTGTATTATTCCGTAGTGTGATGTATATGAGGACAGATTATTATAACTGTCCTGGTGTGTATTGATGTACTCTGATGATTGTAAGTATATTTTCAGGCTCTCAATAAAGATTTATTTCAGCATTATATTTTGTTCCACTGCGACATAAGACTTTGTGTGGTGTTGGATCTTCTTCTTCTTCTGTTCTAATACTTCTTTCTTTCTGATCTCACCCTCTAAATTATTTTTAATAACTGTCTAGTGTTTTCGATACTTGAGTTTTGACAAATAATACGATATGATGTATTATTGTCGGAACTCGGGCGTCGAATTCCTGCTGGGACGTTACATCACGCAAGGCCTAATCGGGAACCTATGACATGTAAAAGACTCTGTACGCAAGGCCTAACTGGTACTCTAGTAATTATTCAGCACCCAGTAGAAATTAGTTAACTGAGCGGGTAGCCATGACACGCAAAAGACTTCTGCACGCAAGGCCTAATCGGGCATCTATGACACGTAAAAGACTTTCGCACGCAAGATCTAATCGGGTACTCCAGCATCGATTCTCCACCTAGTAAGAATTAGCTAAACGAGCGGGTACCCATGACAAGTAAAAGGCATCCACACACAAGGCATATTTGGGTACCTATGACATGTATAAAACTTCCGCATGCAAGGCCTAATCGGTTACTCCATCAACTATTCTGTACCCAATAGGAATTAGTTAACCAAGCAGGTACCCATGACACGTAAAAAACATCCGCATGAAAGGCCTAATCGGGTACCTATGACATGTAAAAGACTTCCGCACGCAAGGCCAGATTGGGTACTCCAGCAACAATTTTACAACCAGTAGGAATTAGTTAACCGAGCGGGTACCCGTGACACGTAAAAGACTTCCGCACGCCAGGTCTAATCGGATACCTATGACACGTAAAAAACTTCCGCACGCAAGTCCTAATCGGGTACTCTAGCAGCGATTCTGCACCCAGTAGGAATTAGTTAACCGAGCACGTACCCATGACACGTAAAAGACTTATGCACGCAAGGCCTAACCGGGTACCTATGTCATGTAAAAGACATTTGCACGCGAGGCCTAATCGGCTACCTATGTCACGTAAAAGACTTTCACACGCAAGGTTTAATCGGAGTACTCCAGCAATGATTCTACACCCAGTAGGAATTAGTTAATCGAGTAGATACCCAGTTATGAGCTTAATTATGTGCTCTGTTATATGCTCAGTTATATGCTTTTTTATGGACTCGGTTATAATCTCAGTTATGTGCCATGTTATAATCTCGACTATGGTAAATATGCTTGGTAACTTACTCAGTTATGTTATCGGTTATGGTCTCGATTATGATTTGGGTTATATGCTCAGTTATTGGTTTAGTTATGGGCTCAGTTATGGGTTTTTTATATAAACATAATGTCAATAATAAACTGATACTAAAAGCTGGTAAAACTGATGTCGTATTAATGTGTGCATAATTTCAGAAAGAAAACTGATGCCATTATGTTTGCAAGAATGATATGTTATTTATAAAAATATAATTTACCAATGTGCTTCCAAAAGTATTTCCTTGACTATGATATTACAACATATAATAACCCATGATTGGGAACACAACCGTACCTCGCAGGATCAACAATAGGCTTATCATAGTTCAGAATTGGATTCACTGGATTAGCATAAGAAGATCGATAAGTGTCTACAGTGAAATAGTGATCAACAAAATCATATACCCGAAGTTTAGATCTAGTAATGCACTTGATAGCATGAGCACAAGGAAATCCAGTAATTTTCCATTGATTGCAAGCACAACTCTGATTTTGAAGATCAACATGATGAGAAGATGGAGAATTGACTTCAAATTTGAATCCCGAAGAATTATAAACAACACAACCAAGCCCTTCATCAATCAACCCTTTTAACCCACTCTCCATAGATGGACTAAGAATGGTAGTCCACAAATGACACTCCTCTCTCCTTTAAGCCACTTGTTCCATAATTTTAATCCTAATTCGATCTAAGCATGAAGTAATTGGCAATTCTCTTTCCTATACAATCCAACTATTAAAACTTTCATCTACATTTGAACTATAATCTTCATATACTTTACCCTTGAGAAACAAATCAGCTATGACGGCTATCCCGTACCAGCTGTCATTTCCCCGAAATGCATTGTGCCAATGTCTGACTAGCACGGATAGCTACTCGTGCATAACTACCTGACCCGCCTCTAGTCTGCTCATTTAGGAGCACCTAGAGTAATAAGAAGAGACATAAAACTCTGGTCAGACGAAAGTCTGGTGTGAGCGATAACAAATCTATACCACTAAATAAAACAATAACGGGTATAAATAATCATACCTGACCTGTACCTGCAACAAAAGAGCTAGCACAACAAGATATACAATGCTCTAAGGTAAACACTAACATAGAGTGTAAAATGGAAGTGTATGTGTCATAGTGATAGAAAACATCAAACATAGCAATCATCATCACATCTCTCACTCAGTGCGTAAAGCATATGATATCCACCACTCTGATCAGTCCATGCCGCACTGGACTCTGTACAATTATTGCTATGACCATGCCCTTCTGGTCTATAGTCAAAAACCTACACAGTCCAAACTTCCCTGGCTCTGGAGTGCAGGTCAACCAATCCACACTTCCCTGGATCTGATTCGTCTACATGGCCCCTCTCTCAACGATGAACCACAGTTATAGATATTGATAACCCCTTTGCACACGTCCCGCAGCAAAGCCCAACTCTATAAGTTAACTCATTGGTTCCCAATTGGATCCTGAGTAATAACTTCTCATTTGAGCTTCCTTTGTATCTCAGGTTTTGGTCGGATTGGAGTTGGTCTTCAGAAGAATTCACGATCGTCATCACATGATAGAAGCTCAAATCCAGCTCAGTTCGGGGTCACCATCACGGCTCAGTTCGGGGTCATCATCGGCTCGTGATCACCATCGCTCATGGTCACCATAGGGGTCGCGGTCACCCGAGGGTCGTAGTCACCATGGGGTCATGGCCACCCTGGGGTCGTGGTCACCATGGGGTCGTGGTCAACCTGGGGTCGTGGTCACCACGGTGTCGTGGTCAACATGGGGTTGTGGCCACCATCTGCTCGAGGTCCGCATCTACTCGTTGTCATCATCGTCTTGTTGTCACCATCGGCTCGTGGTCAGCATCGGTTTGTGGTCACCATGGGGTCATGGCGGTTCGTGACACTCCTGGTCAAGGTGGTTCGTGACCCTCTTGGTCAAGGCGGTTCGTGACCCTCCTGGTCAAGGCAGTTCATTACCTGCCTTCTCTTGGCGGTTTGTTATCTTGGCCACCATCAGGAACCGAAACCCTGTAGTTTTTCCAACAAGCTGATTTCGCCAAACGACGACGTTTTCAACTATTCTAACTTTCCTATGCAATCACAAAACGTACCAAACAACAGTAGTAACATGTAGAATCAACCAACAACATCAAAACAATGATTTCATATGTTAATTTAGATTAAACATACACAAAATGTAACGACCCAACTTTCGAACACATCGGAAGTCGTGTCATTATATACGAATAAGAATAGATAGAAGATAGAATTAAAGAAAACATCAGAATCTCACAACGGAATTTTTTTACAAAAGATAATACTCCATAATATATTACATCAGAGCATATTAGGTCTAGGGATACATGTCATTCCATATTACAACATTAATTATACATAACATCGTAGATAACCAAACTTGAAGACTCCATAATTATACATAGATATGATAGGTAGACCAGCACATAGAAAGTTTCCATCTAGCTTCCCAAGTTAAGTATGACCAAATATACTTGTCTACCGATAACAAGTGTTATAAGTACCCATGAGTTTAGGGAAAAAACAGAAAAATAAACTCCAGGTCAGTCAGGGGACTGGTATGAGTAAATGATTTTAAAACAATTTAAGGAAAAAAATCTCATAAGACCACGCCGTAAATACGGAACGGGTTTTTCCCTTATGAGAATACACAAATAACATGGCTTAACTTTCAAAATGTTTAGGAAGAAAGGATAATCGTAAGACTGACCCACACATAAACATGGATGGTTTTTACCTTGCGATAACCCAGAACATCTTTAAAATCAATATTTATCTGATATTATAATAATGTCTAGGGTTTCCGCAAATAACTTGAAATCTAGCGGAACGCTTGCATCTCACGCTCCACATATATAGTATACAAACAAAACCGCTTGGCTCTTAAGGATAATGGATTTCCAACTATGACAAGGTATGGAACCACCTTCCGATAGTGTATCTCTAGAGGCGAACATACTGGGTTCAACAAGAACGTCTTGCGACCCGACCCACACATGATCGACCACTCATTTCTCTTGAGTGTATCGAATTCATATCACCAATGGTTGTGTACGACAACCATTTCCCGAAGGGACAGAATCGATAGAATAAGAAACAAAAGGAATTTCTCTAGATAGTGATGCTATAGCCTAATGGGAGCGACCCGCATAGCCATGCTGCCTACCCGATTTTTGTCATTTCCTTTTTGTGAGGCCTGAGGCTAGACTTACCTTTTATCATCAATGGTTTATTTACTTTTGAATGCCACATCATCAAAACTCGCCAACCACTAATTGACTTCCCCAAAAATACATTATAGGTATAAGGCAAGAGAAAGGAATTCCTCCACCACCATATAAATACGTTTGTTGAGATCAATGTAGTTGCTCAGTTAGAATTACTCTGTTAAACATTCATCCATACAAGTTGTCCTGGGATTGGACAAACCGAAGACACTATTCAAGAATAGCCTTTGCATATCTCCATCTTCAATTATCTTCAATAATCTCTGACATGTGGCGTATAAATCAAATCGAAGCGGAATATAATTCCAGCCTCTTAGAAATGATTAGCGTAATGTCTTTTACGGTTAGTCACTACTTAAGGAACAGATTTCAATATTCATTTGATCAACATTTGTTTAAAGAAATAGTTATCAACTTAGAATGAACTGTATTAAGTATAATTCATTTTATATACCCTTTATTTCTAAGCTTCGACCAAACAGAATGATATATTGTTTAAATCCAGACATTTTGACTATCTTCTATAATTGGGCATCTAAAGCGTGTGCTTCACACACGGTAATTTATTCAATTTTGACTATCCTTTATAAATGAATAACTCAAGTGTGTGCGTTGCACACGTTACTTTACTCTAAAATGTCATTTTAAATTTTTGTCATACTGTAAATTGTCTTTCTATTTCTAAAGTCTCATAAATAACTTAATTTATATTACTTCCTATTTTATATTCTTTTTATTTAAAAGGCTGATTAAATTTTGATAATATAAAACAACCACACTTGTATTTTGTTTACAATTTTCTCCATGCCTATTTGCCATTTACATATTTCTTCGTTGGATTTTAAAATAATGGATTTGTCTAACTATACCATATTAACCTAAATAAATATTTAAATTGTTTAAAAGAAATAATGTGTATCTCAGCACCATACTAATTATATAAGGGTAAAGATTGGTTCAACTATATATATATATATATATATATATATGTATGTATGTATGTATGTATGTATGTATAACGAAAGGATAGCTGACCCTAACGTTTTTTTATTAAACTATGTTTGGAAAACAACCGCAACGTCTCTCCCTATTTCCCAAATTCTTGAACCAGGAAATGCAAACCTTGCTCATTTTTATTCACGTCCATGTTTTTACTTCATTGCACAGTCCCATGTTTTCACTTCATACGTGGCCCACCCTCTTTAACCTTAGTGTCCATGCCCAGTTGTAGAAGCCCACACACTACCCTTTTTATTTTAATTAAACACTCCATACACGTGGCCCAAAACACACTCGCCTATGTTGAGAAGCCCATCACCCATTTTCTTTCCACACCATAGGTCCATCCAAAGAAAAACATGCCCAACTTTTATATAAAACGGCCGAGAAATGCTGTGAATTTATCCCATCATTTTTCCTTGCCATTTTTTGATCCCTCACACTTTTGTGCTTTCAACTTGTTGCTCCCTTCTTTCCTCACGGTAAACCGTTGGTCCATCACCCACTCTCCAGCTCCGGTGTTCAAACCCTTCACGTCCATGACTTCCAGAACCCAATGCCACTCCCTGTCTTTGCACCCCTGTTCCTTTTCTTACCATTTATATGTATTTCTATATTACAAGAAAGCTTAGTTTTAGATTAGTTGACTTATATGTCTTATAACTTCTCATGTTTTCATTTTCCTATAGCCAATGACACCGTGCACAACTTTGTGTGCACCTGCACACTCACGTCAGCTCATGTACATGCTTTGTCACCGTTCCCACACGCGCACATGGCATACGTAAACCATTGTAACTTATTCAGCCCGTCTTCGACCAATTGGATTGGAAAACGACACTGCGACGGAAATTGCCGAAACCAATGCTTCACTCAACCAAAAAGAAATACAATGCAGTCACCATCCACCAAAGAACAGTATCGGGTTTCAACCGTAAACTATTTATGATGTACCCTACCACCTTGCCGGATAGCCCCTCACTTGTCCAAACCTAGTTCCGCCTGGAATTCTAGTCCCTCCACCACGAACTTATCACATTTCGAAAGCTTTGCAGACTCGAACCTCCTAGGGATTTCCAACCTTGCAATATTCAAATGGTACACCACTCCATTTCCGTCGAGACCCAATCACAACATCGTACCCACTAAATGTGTACTGCACACTCACATCAGTCGCTACCAAGCGTCTATTCTAACTCCGCACTCACACAAGCTATACTGGAGTTGCTTGAAATTGTTCGGCCTTCCTCCGATCGCTTATATCGGAAAAAGCTTGTGCAAACAAAATATGAATGGACTGCTATCCAAACATGGCATGTATCACTAACCGAACATTTCTAGTTTCCGGTCACGTAGTGTTAGCTCCATGACCATGCCCTCACCCTAACACCCGACCCTCGTTACGGACGCGCACAGTAAAGATAACCCAATAAGTATTGACACTGTAAAAAGATTCTACTTGTTTCCAGGAAAGAAAATTATTTCAATTCTACTAAAGTGTTTATGTCCTAAGACTAATAATTAAACTGGCTACTTGTTTCTATATGGTATAAAACTGCTGATACCTATTCGCTATGAATTAATCTGTATAAATATATTTGCATTTTCCCTTTTCCAGTGGCTTAAGTATCTATGAAAAACATTCCATGTTTTGTCCATATATATTGATACAAAACATGCCTACCATAGTTGAAAACAGAGCATAGGGATCAAAGTAACAAGTAAACAAGGGTATGCTTGTTAACAGTTCATCCATAGTTATGCAGGATCTTTTAGTTTGAAAAATACACAACACACATGATCTTCAAATCGTGTTTCATCCCACTCAGTCAAGTGTCACATATGCATGAAACCATCATAATTGACATATATGATTTCATCAAAGAAACAAAATCAATTTTGTGTGTTTACTTACCTGTAAAACTTGGTGTATTGTACTCCTTCTTCTTACCAGTTTGTTCTAGCTGATTTATTTGTGAGGAAAATGCATGGATGAGTCCCCCTTTATATAGGGTCGATAAAATTATAAAATAAGTGAGGCATTTAATGCATGCCTGGCCAAGAACGCGCACATATGGTTTCAGGATGCTTTGAAATGGGAAAAAGACGAGGTTGCTACCTACTATTGTGACTGAAAAATGTTATCTCTCTAATTCCCAAAAGTTTGTGTATGGTTCCAAGAAATCAGAGGACACTCTCCATTTGTACAAGCCATACAAATGCATAACTATTGGTTGTTGGGTACTTCATATCCATTTCTTGTGTACCTGAAAGCTTTATCATTTTTCTCTATTTTGATGTATGAAAGGAAATGGCAAAAACTATCATTTCTTACCAAGCTGTATGCTAGCTTATGGCTTCAAGGTCAGGTGCTTCACAGGGTTTTGATTTTACACAAATTGGTTCTAAAATGCTATCTTTACTTTACATTCAAGCTTTTTTGTCAAATAGAAATGTCACTACATTTTGATGTTTGGAGAGATGGCCTAAATTCTCAACTTCTATTATGCTAGAGGTTATGACAGCAAAGATAGAGTGAAACATATAGGTGACTAGCCTGAAAAAAAAGATTTTGAAGTCTTGTTTCCTACCAAGTCTTTTCCAGAAATCACAAATGTACAGAATTAAATATTGCGGCACATGAATTGTATAAATAAAATCCTATTTAATTCTAGCTGTAGTGAACCCAGGCCTAGTTCCTAGTGATGGATTGAAATGGGAACATGTGCAAAAGATGAGAGAAATGCCTACTTTAGTTAGGTTTCACAGCAACAAAATCTCAGCACATGTGTATATAAATCAAACTATTCAAATCTATTGTCCTAATCCCTAGGTGTTGCGTCCTTCTTGTCAAGATTTTCTTATTTATGAAGTATAGACTATCTTCTTATGTATATTTTAAAGCCAAAAATGTGAAACCAGGATATTTTTACTTATTTTTAATTAGCAACACAGGTTAGAGATGTTTTTAAATTATACTAATACATACACATGGAAATTTTAAACTAGATTTGTTTTCAAGTATCTTTAGTTATATATCTAATTTAATTAGATGACATACCTGAATATAAAGCAAGCTATTTAAATAAGTGACCTTAAGTAAAAGAAAGTGTTAAAACTTGCATAAGTCCTTTTTGATTCTCACATATGAAGCAAATGCAATGTTTAACATAAGTTGTTTCATTTTTACAACTTAATACATATATAGATACATATGTATGTGGTATAAAAGATAAATTATATTTTTCTACAAGTATTAACTCTAGTTATAATTACTTTAATTAATCATTGAAAAATCAAAAATTTATTGCTTAACATAGTTAGTAAAAATTCGGGATGTTACACAAAACCATGATTTTCCCCTTGACCATGTGATTTTCCCTTTAACCATGTCTAACTATAGGATTAGCAAACTTAATCCAAATTAAACCAAATTCATACCAGTGACATAAAATATGATTTAGAATTTTTACATATTTTTATGATGTATAATTTCACTAATTATCACTAATCTCCCCTAACTAGCCATAATTAGTGTATAAACATGTAAATCACTCACCTTAGTCAAAAACAAATGTTATATCTGAAAATTTTACTAATTTGGCTTGGATTCCAATATGGTGCAGCAGCTCTACCTTGAATTTGGTGCTAATTCGACCTGATTTGTTGTAGATTTGATCAATTAGTGATTAGAAAGTGATTAGAGAGAGATTTGGAAGACGGAAGCCATGATTAGGGTTAGAGAAAGGTTTGTAGCGGCTAGAAAAATGAAAGGAGATGATTCTCCAACACTTTTCAGCCCTTCCATAACCCAAATCCCGAAATAGGTTATGGGCCTAGCTGCTAATCACTTAATTAAGCCCAATTAGGCTGTTTTTTCCATCTTCAAATCTGTTTTCAGCCATATCTCCCAAACGGTAAGTCCGTTTGATTAATGTGACCACTCTATGGAATGAGAAACTATTATTCGAATCCAATAAAAGTGGTTTCAAGTCAAAACTCCTTACAAATTAAAACTTATAGGCAAAAGAAGGTTCGCCGGGGGAAAAACGGTCATTTAAAATTCGGCAAAAATCGTGAATGTGAGAAATGACCCCAATAGTCGATTCCAAAGTTACACGACCATATGACTTCGTATGAAAATAAAAGAAATATTCTACAATCCTCCGATATGTAGAATGCGGGTCGTTACACTTTTCCCCTTAAGAAATTTTGCCCCCGAATTCCTTAACCAAGAAAACATACAATGGTACCCCGCATGCCTATCAGCCATTTACAAACAATCAAACGTACATAATAACACAACAAGCCTATCCTAGCATGTAGTTTACTAATAAGGAAATAACCATATCGCGATCAAAATCTTACTAGGTAAAGAGCTCTGGATACGACTTTCTTATGCTTTCCTCTGTTTTGCAAATACAATCATCCTCATTATCACCCCACTGGACCTTAACCACTTTCATCGTCTTCTTTCGAAGTTGCTTTGTGTCATCTCTGACAATACGAATTGTTCTACGGCTTCCAACTGCCTCAGATTCTACCTCGATATCATCCAACTGATTTGATGAAATATTCATATCAGAATTGTGCACAAACTTCCTTAACTGATTGTACTTTTGGTCGACATTATTTGATGAAATACATTGTGCACTTTTGGTCAATTAATCCACAATCGCCCAAATACTATCATGACCCGATCTAGTCCTTGGTAAACCATCAATGAAATCCATTGAGACTTATTCCCATTTCCATTCGGGAATTTCCAATGGTTGTAACAAGCCACTCGGCTTCTTTTGCTCGACTTTAAATAACTGGCAATTCATGCACTTAGGTCTGAAATCATATCCCGCGATGTACTCTATTTGCTTCCGTTCTAGAAATATAGCCCCCAAATTGGCATGTCTCCTACTCAATGCATCAACTACCGCATTGCCCTTCCCGGGTGTGTATGCGATATTGAAATCATATGAAGCCAAGAACTCTAACCATCTCTGCTGACAAAGATTTAAATTCTTTTGAGAGAGAAGATACTTTAATGACTTATGATCCGTAAAAAACTCGAATCTTTCTCCCAAGAGATAATGTCTCCACATCTTCAATGTGAACATGATCGCTGCCAATTCCAAATCACGGGTAGGATATCTTTTCTCATGTGGTTTCAGTTGCCGACTAGCATAAGCCACAATCTTACCTCCTTGCATCAGTACAACACCTAGTCCAGTACCACAGGCATCTATTTATACTGTCATCTCTTCGTTTCCCCTTAGTAATAACTAACACTGGTGCACACGTCAACTTTTCCTTTAGACTCTTAAATGCATTCTCACGCTTTTCGTCCCACACGACAGCTTGATTCTTCTTGGTCAGCTGAGTTAACGACATCGCTATCTTGGAGAAGTCTTGGATAAACTTACGATAATATCTAGCTAACCCCAAGAAACTTCTCACTTCCATTGCATTCTTGGGCGTAGACCAATCTTGCACCGTAGCCACCTTAGCAGGATCCACGGCAATATCGTTCTCTGAAACAACATGGCCCACGAATCTCACTTCCCTCTTCCAGAAGTGACACTTAGAAAATTTTGCTTTCAATTGGTGTTTCCTCAACATCTCCATCACTATCCTCAAATGTTCCTTGTGTTCTTCCTCTGTCCTCGAGTAAATCAAGATATCGTCTATGAACACAAGAACAAACTTATTTAATTGATCCCTGAAAACCCTATTCATAAGATCCACAAAATATGCAGATGCATTGGTCAACCCGAATGGCATGAGCAACCACTCATAGAATCCATACGGCATCCGAAATGTCGTTTTAGGTATACTCGCAGCTGCTACTCGGAGCTGATGAAATCCCGTCGCGAGATCACCCTGGGAGAATACTCTTGCTCCATCTAGTTGATCAAACGAATCATCTATCCGTGGAAGAGGATACTTATTCTTCCTAGTCACCTTATTCAACTCGCGGTAGTCCACACATAAGCGAAAGGAACCATCGGCCTTAGTAGCAAATACAACTGGTGCTCCCCACTTGGAAACACTTCGTCGGATAAATCCCTTCTTCAAAAGATTGCCTACTTGTACTTAGAGCTCTCGCTTCTCCCTTGGCGCCATACGATGAAGTGGCATCACTATAGGTCTGGCTTCTTTCATTAAATCAATCTGAAACTCGATCTCTCGGTGTGGTGGAAGTCCGATCACTTCCTCAAAGATGTCCGGATACTCGCCAGCAATAGGTACATCTGATAACTCATCATGAGGAATGTCGAGGGAATTTAGAAAACTATACATCACCTCATCACTAGATAGGAAACCCAATACCACCCTACGCCCATCATCTGCTCTAATGGTCAACGAAGACCCCTAACAGTCTACCAACACCCCTTACCTTTGGAGCTAATCGACTCCCAAAATAATGCTAAACTCGGTAAAGATCAAAAAAAGCAATCACAAGCAAACATACATCTATAACTCGATAAGACCAAATTACGACAAATCATACAAAGGCTAGTCGAACCACCGATCAGGTTCGTCACAACTAGAGGTCTATCGACAATCTCGGGTTCCAATTCCAACCTATCTACCAGGCCACAAGACACGAAGGAATGGGAAGCCCCAATATCAAACAATACTCAAACAAGAACATCATAAATAGAAAGCATACCTTGAATAATGACACCCTTTCCCTTCTTCGCCGCAGTTGGGGGCATTCGACGAAGAACAAACAACGTTGATAGCATATGCTTTCACGATCTGCTTCTCCTTAGGGGGTTGTAGACATTCATTGTTGAGATGTCCCACTTGGCCACAGTTAAAGCACTTCCTTTCCCCCGACTTTGCTCGATAATCTCTAGCATAGTGGCCCTTTTTATCGCACCTAAAGCACTCAATATCTTTCTTATTCTTATTTTTCTGACCATCCTTGGTTTGGTTTTGTTTCTTCTTATTCTGGCATTTCTTCTTGTCTTCACCGCTTGCCTGCAGTTTTGGCTCTTCTACAGATGCAATAGCAACCTCGGTCTTCGATTTAGGGTAAAGGCTCTCTGATCTCAATGCCTTTCCCATAATAGATTCGAAAGTCTCATCGATATGGTTTATAAGTCTTTCCCCCAAGTGCCCATCTAGGCCAGTTATGAACTTCTCATTCTTCTTCTTAGCAGTATTGATAAGAGATAATCCATACTTTAGATAAGTTATCGAATTCAACAATATATTCCGAGACTGCCCTACCATTTTGCTTAAGTTCCAAAAATTTCCTCAACGATTCTGATTTCTGAGCAGTTGGAATAATCTTGTCACTGAAGCGAGTCTTAAACGGATTCCAAGTAATTTGATCCTCCGGAGTAGCCGCTTTAATGGCATTCCACCAATTCATAGCCAGTCCTTGAAGCTGACGTGATGCCAGTCTTCTCTTTATTGCATCATCGATCCCCAAATCTTCAAAGATTCGCTCACAACTATCAAACCTGAACCTCCTAAGCCGATTCTGTTCCATGGAACAGCTTCCCATCAAGGCTAGTATAATCCTCGTTAAGCTTGGAGAAATCGGCTCTAGGCGTCTGCAATACTGCACCACCATCAGTAGCAGCATTAGGAACTGCTCCCTGAGCATCCCTAAGCATCTCTCGCATGAAGGCAGTAAACATCGTCCTTATATCAGGGACATTCAAATTGTTGGCCCCTGAACCCTCTCCCTCTTCAACTCCCCATGCGGGGTTCCTCGTCATGCTCCTCGTATTTCGACTCGTCATTCAATCTGTAAAGAGAAAACAATTAACCATCTCCTTAGTGGTGCAAGTGCAATGCGACTTCATCCTTAGATATACTAATAATATATATATGTATGTATATATAGTTTTTGTAAACCAAAATATCACAAATACGCGCTCTCACATACGTTTACTATCTCTCCCTGTTGTCTTCCCCTAGGTTAAACTATGCATCCTAGTCTCTGATACCAAGTATGACGGCCGCCCCGTACCTGCCAACAATTCCCCGAAATGCGCTGTGCCAATGTCTGATTAGCACGAAAAGGTCATCAAAAGGTTTAAAACGATGAATCACCAAGAACCTGCAGTATATCTCACAGCGCATGGAATAAAATATAATAATAAGATAACTTGGTATAAAACAGGCGAGTGAGTACATAAGCTAAAAATTAAACCATATCCATCACACTAGCGGAATCCAAAATACAGCTTCATATCCAATTATTACAACTTTAAAAGTACCATCTCTAAAAGAAAATAGAGAAGTACACTACCCATGCCCAAAGTAGTGACCAACAACAACATAGAGAGAATATATATATATATATAGTACGTGAAAGCCTCCTGCTTGTCTCCAGACAACTAATCGTGCATAACCACCTAACCTGCCTTTAGTCTTCTCGTTTAAGAGCACCTAGAGTAATAAGAAGGGACATAAAACTTTGGTCAGACAAAAGTCTAGCGTGAGTAATAACAATTCTATACCACTAAATAAAGCAATAACGGGTATAAATAATCATACCTGACCTGGACCTGCAACCAAAGAGTTAGCACAACAAGATGTACAATACTCTAAGGTAAACACTAACATAGAATGTAAAATGGAAGTGTGCGTGTCATGGTGGTAGAAAACACCAAACATAGTAATCATCCTCATATCTCTTACTCAGTGCGTAAAGCATACAATTTCAACCGCTCTGATCACAAAATCCATTTGGGGAAATGACGGATCCATGCCGCACTAGACTCCGTACAACTATTTCCATGACCATGCCCTTCTGGTTTATAGTCAATAACCCTATCCAGTCCAAACTTCCTTGGCTCTGGAGTGCGGGTCAACTAGTTCACACTTCCCTGGCTCTGGTTCGTCTACATGCCCCCTCTCTCAATGGTGAAACAAAGTTACAGATATCGATAACCCATTTGCACACGTCCTTTGCATCTTGGGTTTTGATCGGATTAGAGTTGGTCTTCAGAAGAGTTCACGATCGTCGTCACATGGTAGAAGCTCAAATCCAGTTCTGCTCGGGTCACCATCACGGCTCGGTTCGTGGTCATCATAGGCTCGTGGTCACCATCGCTCGTGGTCACCATAGAGGTCGTGGTTACCCTAGGATCGTGGTCACCATGGGGTTGTGGTCACCATGGGGTCGTGGTCACCCTAGGGTCGTGGTCACCATCTGCTCATGGTCACCATCTACTCGTTGTCATCCTCGTCTCATCGTCACCATTGTCTCATGGTCACCATCGGGTCGTGGTCACCATGGGGTCATGGCGGTTCAGGATGGTCAAGGTGGCTCGTGACCCTCCTAGTCAAGGCGGTTCGTGACCCTTCTGGTCAAGGTGGTTCTTGACCCTCCTTCTTCTGGCGATATGTGGCCTTGGCCACCATTAGGAACCGAAACACTGTAGTTTTTCCAACAAGCTAATTTCGCCAAAAGACGGCGTATTCAACCATTCTAACTATCCTATGCATTCACAAAGCTACCAAATAGCAGTAGTAACATGTAGAATCAACCAAAAACATCAAAACGATGATTTCATATGTTAATTTAGATTAAACATACCCAAAACCATGATTTTCCTTTTGACCATGTGATTTTCCCCTTGACCATGTCTAACTATAGGATTAGCAAACTTAATCCAAATTAACCCAAATTCTTACCAACGACATAAAATATGATTTTAGAATTTTTACATATTTTTCCATATTATTATGATAAATAATTTCGCTAATTATCACTAATCACCCCTAATTCGCCATAATTAGTGTGTAAACATGTAAATCACTTACCTTAGCCAAAAATAAATGTTAGATCTTAAACTTTTATTGATTTGGCTTGGATTCCAATATGGTGCAGCAGCTCTACCTTGAATTTGGTGTTAATTCGGCTTGATTTGTTGTAGATTTGATCAATTAGTGATTAGAGAGAGATTTGTAAGATGAAAGCCATGATTAGAGTTAGAGAAAGTTTTGTGGAGGCTAGAAAAATGAAAGGAGATAATTATCCAACTCTTTTCAGCCCTCCCATAACCCAAATCCCGAAATGGGTTATGGGCCTAGCTGCTAATCACTTAATTAAGCCCAACTAGGCTATTTTTTCCATCTTCATATCTTATTTCAGCCATATCTCCCAAATGGTAAGTTCGTTTGATTAGTGTGACCACTATATGGAATGGGAAATTATCATTTGAATCCAATGGAATTGATTTCGGGTCAAAACTCCTTACTAGTCAAAAGTTATAGGCAAAACAAGATTCGCTAGGGGTAAAATGATCATTTAAAATTCCGCAAAAATCGTGAATGTGGGAAATGACCCCATTAGTCGTTTCCCAAAGTTACACGACCATATGACTTCATATGGAAATAAAATAAATATTCTACAGTCCTTCGATACGTGCGTGTCGTTACATCAGCCCACTTATCAAACGGTTTATCCTTCAAAAAGTTCATAGCTGCAGTACCTCTAACATCCAAAAATTTAGAATGTGCAACTTCAAATTCAGTAAAATTTGAAGCTCTAGAACACAATTCAAACAACTCAACAATCGAAATATTTGTATTTTTGACTTAACAGCTGAAAGCAAGTTTTGTTCCATATGAAGACAACAAAAACTATGAAATGCACTAGGGAAAACTTCACAAATACCCCCAAACTAACCCTTGATGACGATCTGATATAAAAACCAAATTACGTGTTTCTTCAAGCATTTTCTTCAAGTGACATAAAAACCATCTCCAGTTATCCACATTTTCAATGGTGACTACACCCATAGCTAAGGGGAAAAGGCTGCAAATTAAATAACAGTTAAATAAACAATCAAAATAAAACACCAATACATGTAAACAATAACGGATACCATTGGTACCTAAAACTGATATCAGAAAACTAGAAACAAGTAATAAAAATCAAAAATCATAAAAATTGATACTACCAGGTAAATAAAATTGATATCTAAAAAATGAAAAATTATTTTTTAACAAAACATCATAAAAACTGATACCAAGAAACTGGAAAAATAATTATTAACTAAAAGTAAAAAAAACTGATACTACCTGGCTCCTAAAACTGATACCTGAAAACTGGAAAATTAATTTTTAACAAGACATCATAAAAACTTATACTACCAAGTTATGAAAACTGATACCAAGAAACTAGAAAAATAAATATTAACTAAAACTTAAAGAAACTGATACTACTAGGCTCCTAAAACTGATATATAAAAACAATAAATAATAAGACATAACATAAACTAATACTACTAGTCCCCAAACATCAATATGAAAGGAAAAAAAATTAAATACAAAAAACAAAAAAAAATATACCTTGATTTCCATTCTTTGCAGTAGCTTCCATCAATACACCCGGTCGTCCCTTTAAGTGAGTAGCATCTAAAAAAATCATGGATCGGCAATACTCCAACCCATGTATACAAGTAGAAAGGGAAATAAACACTCTCCCAAACTGATTAGTACTGTCATTAACCTCTAAGGCAACATAACTACCCGGGTTATGATTTTGTAGTGCCTCTAAATACCATCTCAAGTCATTGTAAGACATAGCAGCATTACCATGCAATTCAGTCAAAGCAAGTTGTTTTATAGAATAAGAAAACGGATAATTCAATTCAATATTATAATCTCTATGAAAATCAACTATGATCTCCTTAGGCTTCTTGTTTAGATGATCACGAATTTCATCTATAATCAATGATTTAATAAACGAGTTAGAAATATGGGGATTGCTCAAATTTTTAAGTCTACCATCATAAGAATGCTCACTAACTAAATTTCGTATGAAAAACCTATTAAATTGTTCGAAATCACAAATAGTATGAACTTTAAACTGACATCCAGTAGAAGATGAAGAAGAGCAAACAACTGTTATTCTAGAAGAACCATTCTTTAAAAAAATTAATTCATATACCGTTTGAATTTGATATGCCATCAATAATTCCCTAAACCCAATAGCACCCTAAAAAAAAGAACCCTTTAAAATCAGAAATGGAAAGATTAGATCCTCTCGTCATCATGTCTTTTACGTAACTTTTTCCATGTACAACAATACTAGAACATAAAGATGCAGTAGATGAAACTTTAGATGCAGTTGAAAGAGAACGTTATCAATATTTTGTAGCTGACAATCCTTTCGCTTAATAGTGAAAGAAAAGAAATAACTCTTTTTATGTAGTTGAAAGCAGACTATACTTTGAAGATCGGAATCAGTATCAACATATATTATTTTGTTCTCAAGCAAATAACTAATCTCAATTGAAAAAGGAGTAAGTTGAGAACAATGATGGCATAATTCATTCTTCAAATCATATAATGAACAATCTATGGCCAACCGAGTACCGAAGGTAGTATTGTTGAACAAAAACAAAACCAAAAGACTATTATCACCATTGCAAAAAAGATCATATAAAAAAATGCAATCAGAAAATTATTACATAACTCATACACACAACAAAAAAAGTAGCTAGAATAAGTTACTGTATTAATTAATTAAAACTGATACAACTTTTGACTCAAAACTAATACTGTATTGATGTACACTTAACAACATAGAACAAACTGATACCACCAATGACATAAAACTGATACCACAAATCTTTACATAATTTTTATGAACATACCACCAATACCACATGCCTGGAAAGAATGCAATATAGAGTTACTGCAACTTATACTATTTGACAAAATAATATTGATAACAAATCTATTAAGTACATAGCATAACACATCACAATAGTGTAATCTAAAGGACCAAATAAAATTGAAAACAACCTAAAAAATGAGGTGAACATAGTCTAAACGAGAAAAAGAACAAAAAAAATACTCAGTATAAAACATATAACGTGCTACTACTGCAAATCGAATCCATTAATTAACCAATTCAAATCAATGGGAGAAAACTTCAAGATAATCGATCACACAAAGTGATTTTTTTGAAGAAGACTGCGCTAAGGAAAATCAAAACAAGGAAAGCAAAAAATAATCGCGCAAAGGAAAATTGAACCTGAGAAACAATCTACAACCTAAATTCGATTCCACACGATGAAAATCCACGCAATCAAAATCCACGATGGAGAAGACGAAGATGAAATCCACACACAATTAAATTTGCGCACGATGGAAAAGGCGAAATTAGGGTGACAATAATCTTTTTGAATGAGATACTTACACGCGCGAGATGATTTCTGCAAGTTATATATTGTTTTGGGTAAAAAAAATTAGATGGACTATCCTTGTGGATAAAAAGCCCAATATTTTTGTCCTTCACACTATTTTCCTGTTATTAAAATTAAATATTGATATAACCTAGAACTTAAAATTGAGTTGAAATAGTTGAAGCCATATATATTCTATTTTAGTATATATGATAATTTATTATCATTCGATTGTTTTAAAATCGATGTATACAGAAATTGAAGACAGCCAATATTCAAATGACCTCGGATTTCAACAAAACTAATTTTATAAAGTCCGTAATTATTAATTATTACAATATTTACAATTTCAGGTCAATTGGAGTTAGTACGTGATCGTGTGCAATATAAATGCGTATTGACTTATGTTGTGACATTCAAAGGATGTTTTATAAATGATCTTGGAATTCGAAGAAACTAGTTCCATTATCTTCGGAATATTGAGTTATTATAGGATTAGAGTTTTCATCGTGATTAGAGCTCACATGTGGTCGTTTAAGCGTGTTACTTCGTATGTAAGTTTCACATGAATATTTTAATAATATAATTCATTTATAAGTACACCCTAAACCTACCTAACCCTAAGTCAAAATAATTCCTGTGGTCAAAGAAATACGCCGCTACCTTCATTTTAACCATTCCTAAAGTTTTATTTTAATATTCCAAACCAAGCCGAATTGGATGAAGTGTCCAACACGAAAAATGTAGAGGGTGGAGAGAGTTTCAAGTTAGTGATCGTGGCGAGTGGTGCAGTGGTCATTGGTGGCTGAATTCAGGTCAAAACCGAAACTATGAAGTTTCATTCTTTTGGGAATAGCGACATAATGAACTATTAGCGGAGGTGACCTAAAGGAAAGTTGTGGAGTGGAGGCTGCTCAAGAGGACGGTGGTAGTCCGGTGTGCTTTTGTGGCACGGAGGCGAAGAAATTATGGTTTGAACATGGAGGTGTTGTTTTTGCTTGTCGATGATTTTATGGTCGGCGGATGAGACGAAGGGTCAGAGGGTCTGAAGAGAAATGGAAGGGGTGGCGAAGTCGAGATCGCGGTGGGGGTGCGGCCATCTCAGGTGATCGAACGACGGTGGAATTGTTAGATGATCGGAAAATAGAATCCCTCGGTTTTTGGCGGTTGGGGTAACTATTTAGGGTCGAGGTCATCGGCGAAGGGGCGCTTGGGAGTGAGGTCACGGTGGTAGGTCAGCGAGCTCTCTGGCGAATTGAAGGAGGCGTAGTAGGTGGTTAAAGAAGGACGGGTTTCGTTCGAAGCAGGGAATAAGGTTATTTTCCTGTAGAAGGAGAGATTATGGGTGATTATCTTATACAAATCACGATTATTAAGATTAACTAATGACATTAATTATAATTTAATTGTTTTTTTTGGCAAAGCTGGCCATCTTTTATAGTGTTCTGTAACACTCGTTTATTTAATAAAAAATAAAAGACACAGTAGAGTTCAGGTGGTATGCATTATACATATCAACTAATTAAACTTTCGCATAGGGAAGTAAAAGCATAACATGGCCATATGCGCACACAGATTACATAAACAACAACACATTAAATATGACATGGATCATTACATTTCTTTATGACTCAAACACCATAAAGTTTTCAGTAACCACAAAGAGTTAATCCTTTATCATCGTCGAGCCCTTTCAAGAGATCAATCTTCTTACTTCTAGTGATTGGAGCACAACCCATCTTACACCTAGATGAGGAAGCAGTTTTTGGCGAGTTGATGATAACATTTGGCGGTGCTTTATATCCTGGTGGCGGCGGAATGTGATCATATAGTCCCGGCTTCCTTGGCACATTGCCTTTAGATTTGTTGACCTTTTCTGGTGATACTGGTTATTGAATGTTGGTGGCTAAACTGCTTGCTTCAGTGCCACTGACTTTGCTAAAACATGAGTTAAGAAAACCTGGCTTCAAAGCATTCAGTGATGCCTGCTTCATTTTGACCATTTCAGTAGTGATCATGCCTTCTTTCTCATGCTCAACAACGTACATTTGCATGGAGTTATATTTTTTTTGATCATAATCTCCAATAATTTAGTATTTTCGCTGCATACATGACTATTTAACCATTCACTTTTAATTTTTTCATGCAGATTTTCAATAATTTCACGAACCCATTTTTCATATCCATTAGATGAAGCTTTCATTGTAGGTGACTTTTCCTTCTTAGAAACCAAGTTTTCAGCTGCTTCAATGCATTCGAAGTTACTATGCAAAAAAGTGTTTAGAGTGGATTCTCCACATTCATGTTTCTTTCCCACTTCAATGTTCAAACTGACACCAGCTCTATTGGTCCTAGTAGTGGCAAAATAAACGTTGCACGTATCAGTTTTGTATTGATCAACTTCCTTCCCCAGTTCACTGTCATTCTAAAACGTTTGCCTAAAAGTATTTTATTTGCAAACTCACATTATTCTCAGTAGCCTCCAAGTTCACTTGCTGAACAATATCCAAGTTGGAAATGTGAACTGCACTGCTAGATCATGCTTCAATCAAAGATTTGGTTTTCTCACATCCACTAACCTACTGAGGAAATGCTTTCACAAGCAAGTCACTAACTTGACGAATCTCCCCTCTTCACATATTGCCTCATTTTCCATAATTATTCCTTCCAAGTTAAAGTCATTACCAGCAAAAACATACTAATGCTCGTGTTAACATCAATAGTGACTTCCTTTCCTTTATTCGGAGTTGGTTTTTGTTGCATATCAAAGGCAACTTTCTTCTTATTGGTAACTTTTCTCCACTCATAATTACTTTTTTCTTAAGTATTGGCAGCACCATACATAGTATAATATCTTCCTCTATCATTAGCTTCATGAATAGGTAGAGAGATCTTTTTCTTTCTTGTAGCATCCACATTCGTACCCTTTAGTTTTTTATCACACTTAAATGTGGAGTGCCCAAAGGTGTCATAGTTAGCACAAATTTCTAGCCTCCACAAGTAATTTACATAGACAGTTTGTTCACTACCATCGAGAAGCATTACTTGAAACTCATGGGGTAATGTAACAACCCGAAAATCTGGGCCAGTTTAAAATTTTTATTTTGGCAATTTTAGCGAATTTTGAATATTTAAAATGAATTATTTTAAATAATATCGACGAGAAATTTAATTTGAATAAAATTCAAACGTATATATTATATACGTCGTCGTTAGAATATAAATAATTATATATAATTATAAAAGGAATTGAAATGGCGCGGTAGTTCGATAATTCGATTTCAAATTTCAATTGAATGTACTAGGTGCAAAACAAACCGGATTTTAGTGAAACCAAAAATAATAGGATCTATTTGATAATATCTTTTCAACAAATCCGGAAAATCGAAATTTCATAGCGGGAATCAAAAGATATGTCCAGTTGAAAATTTAGAATAGTCGTTATGGAATTCAAGCCCTTAAAATGGGAATTTTGCAAACGACCTCGGATTTCGACGAAACCACTTTTGTTGGATCCGTGATGTCAAATTATTGCTAGGTTTTAAATTTCATAACTTTTCGAATCAATATGTGAGCGTGGCAAAGGAAAACGCGTTTGACCAGTTTTAGTTGATTTTAATCGACTGGAAAATGGCCATTTTTCTAACGGTCTCAGAATTTGATGAAACTAGTTTTGTTAGGACCGTATCGTCGATACGAAGCTAGAAAATATTTTTTTGGAATTTTTAGAGTTCGTATGTGACCCCGGTAAATTGAAATGCGCGTTCAAAATCAATATATATAGTTATATGTTGATTTTAATGGAAATTGATCGAAACGGTCGAATCAGCTTATGGTACATATCCCATTGTGTTCAGAATGGGGGTGAAACGCTATGGACGACAGGCGGTGGGTCTCGTTTTGAGGTCGAAACAAAAAGTCAACTTTATGGAAACTAAATTAATAAATAAAAATAAAAAAAATCATTCCTCTCCCTCTACACACTCAGCCCCCCCCCCCTTCGAAATCGAATCAGAAAAAAAATGGCGAACGACGGGGGGAAGGATCCGCTACCGCCACCGCCCAGGGTGGCGCAGCCCACCGCGACCCCCCTGCTCCCTTTCTCCTTCTCCTTCTTCTCCGACCTCCCCTTTAAACCCTGCCCAACCTGAGCCTCCACAAATAAACCCGACGCTAACCACCCCTTCTCCCCCACCGCCGACGGCCTGCGGCCATCCCCGACCACCGCCGCCCTCTCCACGACCCTGCGCCGCCGCCACATCCCCTCTGACCCTCTTACTCCCTCCGTTTCCTCCTTCTTCGGTCCTAGAACGCGCAATGAACCCCTCCTCTCCGTTCGAAAACAATGTAAGTTTTAAATTCAAGTTTTATTCATTTTTCTTAAGTTAAAAACTGAATTTTTATTGGATAGGAAAGTTAAAAACTGAATTTTTATATGATAGGAATGTTAAAAATATAATTTTTATACTAGTGGCACATTAAAGATGTGATCTTTATATAATAGAAGATATAAAAATACTATTTTTATATAAGTAGTGTATTGAAAATAATATTTCTATATAATAGAGAATATAAAAATATGATATTTATATATGTAGCGAAACAAAAATCTGATTTTTATTATATATATAGTGATTGAAGGAAAAGGCGAAATCTTTATATTTGAAAAGGCGAAATATTTATATTTGAAAAGGCGAAATCTTTATATTTGAAAAGGCGAAATCTTTACATTTGAAAAGGCGAAATCTTTATATTTGAAAAGGCGAAATCTTTATATAGAGAATAGAGGGATAAAAATATAATCTTTATTATATGAACATCAATGTAAAAATAGAATTTTTATCTATAAAGCATCGATGTAAAAATAAAATTTTTATCTATATAGTAGCGATGTAAAAATAGAATTTTTATCTATATAGCATCGATGTAAAAATAGAATTTTTATCTATATAGCATCGATGTAAAAATAGAATTTTTATCTATATAGTAACGATGTAAAAATAGAATTTTTATCCATATGGAGTGATTATAAAAATGTGATTTTTATATGCATAACAACAACATAAAAATATGATTTTTATATATGTAGTGGCTACGGGCAACGAAAGTGACAAAAGGCGAGAACGACGAGACTTCTACAAAAGAAGAGTCGAGGTGTTTGGATTAGCTAGTCGGTGAGAATTTCTCACTCTTAAATTTCTTTTTCTAGTTATATATATATACTAGGATGCAGACGGTGCTTAGCAGCACCCGACACCCGTCATCCACAGACCATGGATGGCTTGTTTGTTTGATTGATGTGTTGTGAAAATTGTTTGTGATGTTGATGTGAAATCGATAATAAATGTAGATAGTTGAAATAAATTAATTGTCATTAAAAATATAATTTTTAACGTGAATATGAGTAAATAAATATTTATAAACAAATCGGCTGATTTGTTTATATACAGTGATTTGACTGATATTGATTCGGATGATAAATTTTACACATTGCCCAACTGCACAAATAAAAATCTGTGTTTGTTGATTTGAAACCCCACACGGGTGTTGGGATGATATTTGGCATACACTAATCCCAATTATTTAGTTGTTGGTCGATCGATTGATCGACAGGCTTTTATAAGCGTTAGATATCTATACTTGATGCTTATACAGTATAGTGCACTCGGATGATGGTTGATTATTTATCGTTGCTATCATATACATGTTTTGTATGGAATCCATATAATTAACGTTATATGGTGATTGGTTGGGCCTCATTCCAATCGGGAAAACAATAAATATTATAAAAGAAAATTCATGTGTCGATTATAAAAATAGTCGTGTGTTGACAGTACTCATGTGTTGAGATTGGTCGTGTGTTGAAAGAAATATAGATTCATGTGTTGAATGGAATAAATATTCATTTGTTGAATAGAATAACGAATTTATTGAAATATATAAAGCCGTGTTGACTAGAGTTGCGCTATTTTGACGTGAGCAATATTTATATCGATTTTATTCGAATATCGAAAAAGAAGTGATTTCAAAATATAACGTTTTGAAAATATTATCATTTATATAGTAATGATAGGAAATATTCAATTTTGATTTGAAATTGAATATAGAGTTGAAATGGTTTTGAAAACGAATTTAAAACGATTTATAAAATACGTTTTAAAAGAAAATCGATGAAATATATAATATATATATGTTATATATATAACAGCCTGAATAGAACGCGCCGCGCCGCGGCAGTTTGTGAATTTCGACCATTGACTTCGAATTGACGTTGCGGAAGATCCGACCGCTGAATTCTCCTAAACCCGGAACCGTTAGGTTCGTATCGAAAAGAGCTTTCGAATGAATATTAGAAATTTGAAATCCAACGGTTGGATTTGGAATTATGTCCAAATCAAATTTGAAAAAGGTCACTGTAAGTGCAGTTCGATGGCCATTGATGGAAATCGACTGTACGGGCCTTGATAAAATTATTAAAAATATTAATAATTTGTGTAAAATCATAATATGTGAATTAGAAAGAACTGGGATGAAAAACTCCATATTTGAAAGGATAAAAATAGATTTTTGTCGAAATGAACTAGTTTTGAACTAGAATTAAAATCAATTTATTTTTGTAATAAATAAATTGAATTTGAAAATGATTTTAAAAATAATCAATATTCCCAATACGTGAATTGGACTGGAGTTGAATCGAAATTATCTTCGGAATATTTCGATGTTGGATTTCGTGACTATACAGATATTGTTATGGGAATTTGAAAGATATATTCTATATCGTTATTTCCAATACGATATTTGTTGGTTACAGAATTTTATATTGAATATAAGCCAGTATATTTTTTATTCAGAGCCTTGTAGTTAATATCAAATGTGATTTGGGTTTGTCATGAACGGTGTCTTCATTAACACTGTTCTTAAGCCCAATAGAGAAAAAGATTAAATCTTTCTATTTAGATTTAATGAAGTGTATCAATTAAATAATATTTAATTGGAATTGAATTTGAATTGGTTTTTGGGTTTATCGTGAACTGTGTCTTGAACAACACCTGTTCTTTAACACGATTAACAATAGAGTGTGATTTTGGGTTTATCGTGAATCGTGTTTTAATTGACATTGGTTCTTTAACCCAGTTAAAGGCAGGATATTGATTTTTGAAAAGATTAAAACTAAGTGAAGTTTTAATGAACCATTAATCAGATTGAAAAGTGAATTGATAATTTAAATTATCAAATTTGAAAGGTGATCGAGAATGGAGTACCACCAGTTTTGCTCCAAAGCGATAGTTAAATCTTTAATTAGATTTGAATGTGAAATGGTAATTAATTTTACCGATAACACCTTGGTGTTAGATATGGAGTATTACTAGTTTTGCTCCATGGGATGAATAGGTTGGGATTGGGAAATAAAATAAATAATTACTTCGGTGTGGTTCGCTAATCCCGACTAGTTTGAAATGACATCCAAAGGAAGATTAAAGAATAAATTTAGAAGAATTTGTCTTCGATAAAATTAATGGGAACATTTCCCTAAGAATGTGATTTTGTGAATAAAAGAATATTCTGAATTGGAATGAGGCGTTCGTTGTGTTTGTGTAACATTTGTTTATTATATACGTGGGTTATTCAAAAAGGCTGGGTTATACCCATTCTGAATAATCGATTCGACGATGAAGACGGTGGTTGAAGACCGGAAGTCTTCACATCGTTTGGGTGATTACTGATGATCTCGATTGGGTTGTACACCCAAGATGAGGGAAACAGTTGGTGATCGTCTAGACGTACTTGGAGATGGATGGATATGCGAGGAAAGTGCCTCCGGTTTCGTTCAGACCCAGAACGAACTTGTAAATGGATAGTGTGTCTAACATTCGATTTTATTCTGTGTTGATTGATCTCTATTAAATATGCATTTGTTTGGCGGTAGAGAATTTATTCTCTTGCTTAACGCCCTTCTCCGAGATGTACGAGCTCAGAGGTTGTATATCGATGGACATCAGTCGCATGGAGTGAATTGCCAGTGTGGCATGCGTAAGTGGCAATTGATCAGGGCTTCTGTTGAAAAGCAAAGTCTTGTGGTTGATGATCAAAGCACGACCTGTGTGGCGTAGCTTTGTGTATAACGTGAATTCGTGAGCCTGACACCTCGGTATGAGTCAAAAACGGGATAGTGACTGCAGGGAGAGCACGACGTTTCTTTCTAGCTAGGGTGGTGTCAGTGACCTACCAGCCCTGACATTTATATATTTTTCACCTGTGTGGTTTTTGGATACAAGGCGCCTCGGATATAGGTCTGTAAGGACCGAGAAACGTGTGTTCAGGAATAACTAATCCTCAAAAGTAAGAGAGGACCGGCCCTGAAGATCAAAGGATCATAGTGGGGTCCTGGGACATTTGCTAGAGTGTCTCGAATCGGAGAGGAGCTTGCCCCTTGCCTCGACTCATGACGAAAATCCAATTTCCAATACGTGATAGTGCAGTTTTATTTGTAGAACCTAGTATGGCGACATAGTGGTATGGGTCATTCATGCTGCCTATGATTGATATTTATGATTGAAATTGTTTTGACACTATACACCTATAATAGTATCAAATAATGTGTTTTAAACGTATCAAGCATGCTTTGGCTGTTATAAGGTAAAAACCCTATCCTCCGACTTGCGTTGCATTGTGTGATGGGACGTGGGTCTTATAACATCTTCATTTTTCTTTATTCAGCATTGCGCTGTTTGTTTTATGCACTGGTATTCTTGAGAGGAAACCCGTTCCGTGTCATATGACGTGGTCCCTTGATTTACCGAACTTTAAAATAAAGATTAATAGCTGTTTTAGTTCTCACACCAGTCCTATGACTGACCTGGAGTTTATTGTTTTAACCTAAACTCTGGGTGCCCCTATTTTTGACACGGGCAGCTAGTAGTTTTGGTTTTGCAGATTTATATTCACAGGATCCTGAATTACAGCTGGAACGATGCTCGGAAAGCTCTGTATCCGTGTATCACTTTCAGTTGTGTTTTGTATATTTTTCCGCTGCAATGTAATTTATTGTAATCTCTGATATTTATCGTGTAATTTATTCATTCTTACTCTGTATATTCTTGTATCCGATGGAATTGTTGTAATAAACAATGAAATGTTATTCCGTCTGCGTTCCGATATGTGTTGTTCTCATCTCAATCCGGGCTTTCCTTACCCGGGGAGTTCGGGTCGTTATAGAGTGGTATCAGAGCTTTGGTTTACAGAGCTCGAGAACAAGACACATTAGAACCAAATGAAAGAATTCATCAGATATTGGATTAGTAATATCCAATTAGAATGACTCGTTAGAGATAGGATCAGTAGTATCCTAGAACGAGTGTGAAGAGTATATTTTTCAAATGAAAACAATTTTGTTTTGAAAATTTAAATCGTTGTATACGTATTTGATTATTTATTTATTTTGAATTTGGACAATCGAGTATATAAAGATTTCGCGTATACGCGTCATGAACGTATATTCGAAGTTTTAATATACTGGATAGATATAGAGTCACATTCTAGACACCTGGGGATAATTCTGATGATGTGGCCACATCATCAGTATTTATGTTCGTGTTTCGAAGGTGTGATATTTGTATATTTCCATTAGACTGGTGTGAGAACCAAAACTTATATAGCTAGAATACATTGTTGTGAATTGGCATCAAAAACATGATTTTCTTTATAAGTAGTAAAATTATGAATTTGAAACTCTAATTCACTAATTGATTGATGTTTGTGTTGTTTGTTTATTTGTTTGATAATTTTGAACCATTTAGCCTAATTGAATCACATATTGAATTGTATTGAAAATTGGTCACATTTGCTTGCATATACATGTACTTACATTGAACAGTCATAGAAAGGAGGCTAGAGCAGAGAATAAAATTTGTTTGCCCGACAAATAGGTACATATTTACTATAATTTACTGTTTTGTTTGGGTGATGATGATTTTATGAGCCGGTTGGCTAGCCGCTTGGCTTTTTCTTTTTGAGATTAGAAGGCCTATATGGCAATTTCAGGATTTTCCCGTTGCTCCCGGTGCAGGGGAGGTTATGGCGAAATTTTTCGAAAATTTAGGGTGTTAGCCAAATTTTTGAAAAATTTGAAAAGTTCTTAGAAACTGAAAAGTTGAAGAACTTAAGCCGTAGTCAAAATAATGGAAGTTGAGTTGATTTGTTAAACAACTTTCGGCTTCGTTCCATTTCGGCTTCCATTGTTATGTTCCTTTTCGGCCTTTGATTTAGAGAAGATTAGAATATCATCAATAAAAACCAGAGCAAATTTATTCAATTAAATCACACATTGAACTGATTAGAAAATAGTTAGAAATATATACTTGTGCATTATATATGTTTGAACAGGAAATTGGATAGCTGTTGAGTAAAGACTTTATTTGCGTGCCCGACAAATAGGTAAACCTTAATGAGTTGGATGCGAAATATTATTATATCAACTCCTGTGAATGCCATTGGATGCAGAGTGCTGGTTATTCTGTGTGAAATAATAAACACCGCCATAGGATAGCAACAATTAATTTTGAACTACATTACATGGCATACTTCTGGAAGATAGACATACTTCATCATATACCACATAAGCATTTGGAGCTTGTGTGACGAGGTGGAAGATTTACCATACGAGCGAGAGGGTTGTATGGCGATGACTATATTTTACAGGTTGAACTGATGACTGATATGGACTATTTAAATTGTAACGATAAAATTGCCAGATTAATAAAAACCCCACACGGGTCTAGAGTTGACAATAATCACATCTCTCTAGTTATTAGATACGGCACATGGGCTATTTATTTCCCACACGGGACGAGGTGACGAGGATTTATCCTCGGGAGCATTTAAAATACACACTCCCTCAGGCTTTGACAGGGTGACGAGAATTTTTTCTCTGGAGTTATTATCAATACACGCTCCCCTGTAAACACCAGAATATATCACTATAAATATGTGTATGCTTATTAGGATTTATTGGGTACCTAATACGGCCCAATAAATTTCCAATCCTCTCCCCGTACAAAGGAGGTTATGGCGAAATTTTTCGAAAATTCCGGGTGTTAGCCAAATTTTTGAAGAATTTGAAAACTCTCAGAAACTGAAAAGTTGGGGAATGGAAGCAAGATCGAACGTAGAGTTGATTGATCAAACCACTATCGACTTTGTTCCTTTTCGAGGACGAAAAGTTTTAAGTGGGGGAGACTGTAACAACCCGAAAATCTGGGCCAGTTTAAAATTTTTATTTTGGCAATTTTAGCGAATTTTGAATATTTAAAATGAATTATTTTAAATAATATCGATGAGAAATTTAATTTGAATAGAATTCGAACGTATATATTATATATGTCATCGTTAGAATATAAATAATTATATATAATTATAAAAGGAATTGAAATGGCGTGGTAGTTCGATAATTCAATTTCAAACTTCAATTGAATGTACCGGGTGCAAAACAAACCGGATTTTAGCGAAACCAAAAATAATAGGATCTATTTGATAATATCTTTTCAACGAATCCTGAAAAAATTTCATAGCAGGAATCAAAAGATATGTCCAGTTGAAAATTTAGAATAGTCGCTATGGAATTTAGGCCCTTAAAAATGGAAATTTTGCAAATGACCTCGGATTTTGACGAAACCACTTTTGTTGGATCCGTGGTGTCAAATTATTGCTAGGTTTCAAATTTCATATTTTTTCGAATCAATATGTGAGCGTGGCAAAGTAAAACGCGTTTGACCAGTTTTAGTTGATTTTAATCGACTTGAAAATGAATATTTTTCTAATGGTCTCAGAATTTGACGAAACTAATTTTGTTAAGACCGTATCGTCAATACGAAGCTAGAAAATTTTTTTCTGAAATTTTTAGAGTTCGTATGTGACCCTGGTAAATTGAAATGCGCGTTCAAAATCAATATATAGAGTTATATGTTAATTTTAACGGAAACAGATCGAAACGGTCGAATCAGCTTATGGTACATATCCCATTGTGTTCAGAATGGGGGTGAAACGCTATGGACGACAGGCGTTGGGTCTCGTTTTGAGGTCGAAACAAAAAGTCAACTTTATGGAAATTAAATTAATAAAAAATAATAAAAAAAATCATTCCTCTCCCTCTATACACTCAGGCCCTCCCCCATTCGAAATCGAATCAGAAAGAAAAAAATGGCGAATGACGGGGGGAAGGATCCGCCGCCGCCACCGCCCAGGGTAGCGCAGCCCACCGCGACCCCCCCTCCACCTACTCCCCTTCTCCTTCTCCTTCTTCTCCAACCTCCCCTTTAAACCCCGCAAACCCGAGCCTCCACTACCAAACCCAACGCTGACCACCCCTTCTCCCGCACCGCCGACGGCCTGCGGCCATCCCCGACCACCGCCGCCCTTTCCTCGACCCTGCGCCGCCACCACATCCCCCCCGACCCTCTTACTCCCTCCGTTTCCTCCTTCTTCGGTCCTAGAACGCGCAATGAACCCCTCCTCTCCGTTCGAAAACAATGTAAGTTTTAAATTCAAGTTTTATTTATTTTTCTTAAGTTAAAAACTGAATTTTTATTAGATAGGAAAATTAAAAACTGAATTTTTATATGATAGGAATCTTAAAAATATAATTTTTATACTAGTGGCACATTAAAGATGTGATCTTTATATAATAGAAGATATAAAAATACTATTTTTATATAAGTAGTGTATTGAAAATAAGATTTCTATATAATAGAGAATATAAAAATATGATCATTATATATGTAGCGAAATAAAAATCTGATTTTTATTATATATATAGTGATGTAAGGAAAAGGCGAAATCTTTATATTTGAAAAGGAGAAATCTTTATATTTGGAAACGAGAAATCTTTATATTTGAAAAGGCGAAATCTTTATATTTGAATAGTCGCTATGGAATTCAAGCCCTTAAAATGGGAATTTTGCAAACGACCTCGGATTTCGACGACACCACTTTTGTTGGATCCGTGATGTCAAATTATTGCTAGGTTTTCAATTTCATAACTTTTCGAATCAATATTTGAGCGTGGCAAAGGAAAACGCGTTTGACCAGTTTCAGTTGATTTTAATCGACTGGAAAATGGCCATTTTTCTAACGGTCTCAGAATTTGATGAAACTAGTTTTGTTAGGACCGTATCGTCGATACGAAGCTAGAAAATATTTTTCTGGAATTTTTAGAGTTCGTATGTGACCCCGGTAAATTGAAATGCGCGTTCAAAATCAATATATATAGTTATATGTTGATTTTAACGGAAACTGATCGAAACGGTCGAATCATCTTATGGTACATATCCCATTGTGTTCAGAATGGGGGTGAAACGCTATGGACGATAGGCGGTGGGTCTCGTTTTGAGGTCGAAACAAAAAGTCAACTTTATGGAAACTAAATTAATAAATAAAAATATAAAAAAATCATTCCTCTCCCTCTATACACTCAGGCCCCCTCCCCCATTCGAAATCGAATCAGAAAAAAAAATGGCGAACGATGGGGGGAAGGATCCGCTGCCGCTACCGCCCAGGGTGGCGCAGCCCACCGCGACCCCCCTGCTCCCCTTCTCCTTCTCCTTCTTCTCCGAACTCCCCTTTAAACCCCGCCCAACCCGAGCCTCCACAAATAAACCCGACGCTAACCACCCTTTCTCCCCCACCGCCGACGGCCTGCGGCCATCCCCGACCACCGCCACCCTCTCCTCGACCCTGCGCCGCCACCACATCCCCTCCGACCCTCTTACTCCCTCCGTTTCCTCCTTCTTCGGTCCTAGAACGCGCAATGAACCCCTCCTCTCCGTTCGAAAACAATGTAAGTTTTAAATTCAAGTTTTATTTATTTTTCTTAAGTTAAAAACTGAATTTTTATTGGATAGGAAAGTTAAAAACTGAATTTTTATATGATAGGAATGTTAAAAATATAATTTTTATACTAGTGGCACATTAAAGATGTGATCTTTATATAATAGAAGATATAAAAATACTATTTTTATATAAGTAGTGTATTGAAAATAAGATTTCTATATAATAGAGAATATAAAAATATGATCTTTATATATGTAGCGAAATAAAAATCTGATTTTTATTATATATATAATGATGTAAGGAAAAGGCGAAATCTTTATATTTGAAAAGGCGAAATATTTATATTTGAAAAGGCGAAATCTTTACATTTGAAAAGGCGAAATCTTTATATTTGAAAAGGCGAAATCTTTATATAGAGAATAGAGGGATAAAAATATAATCTTTATTATATGAACATCAATGTAAAAATAGAATTTTTATCTATATAGCATCGATGTAAAAATAGAATTTTTATCTATATAGTAGCGATGTAAAAATAGAATTTTTATCTATATAGCATCGATGTAAAAATAGAATTTTTATCTATATAGCATCGATATCTATATAGCATCGATGTAAAAATAGATTTTTTTTCTATATAGTAGCGATGTAAAAATAGAATTTTTATCCATATGGTGTGATTATAAAAATGTGATTTTTATATACATAGAAACAACATAAAAATATGACTTTTATATATGTAGTGGCTACGGGCAACGAAAGTGACAAAAGGCGAGAACGACGAGATTTCTACATAAGAAGAGTCGAGGCGTTTGGATTAGCTAGTCGGTGATAATTTCTCACTCTTAAATTTCTTTTTCTAGTTATATATATACTAGGATGCAGACGGTGCTTAGCAGCACCCGACACCCGTCATCCACAGACCATGGATGGCTTGTTTGTTTGATTGATGTGTTGTGAAAATTGTTTGTGATGTTGATGTGAAATCGATAATAAATGTAGATAGTTGAAATAAATTAATTGTCGTTAAAAATATTATTTTTAACGTGAATGTGAGTAAATAATTATTTATAAACAAATCGGCTGATTTGTTTATATACACTGATTTGACTGATATTGATTGGGATGATAAATTTTACACATCGCCCAACTGCACAAATAAAATTCTGTGTTTGTTGATTTGAAACCCCACACGGGTGTTGGGGTGATATTTGGCGTACACTAATCCCAATTATTTAGTTGTTGGTCGATCGATTGATCGACAGGCTGTTATAAGCGTTAGATATCTATATTTGATGATTATACAGTGTAGTGCACTTCGGATGATGGTTGATTATTTATCGTTGCTATCATATACATGTGTTGTATGGAATCCATATAATTAACGTTATATGGTGATTGGTTGGGCCTCATTCCAATCGGGAAAATAATAAATATTATAAAAGAAAATTCATGTGTCGAATATAAAAATAGTCGTGTGTTGACAGTACTCATATGTTGAGATTGGTCGTTTGTTGAAAGAAATATAGATTCATGTGTTGAATGGAATAAATATTCATTTGTTGAATAGAATAAAGAATTTATTGAAATATATAAAGTCATGTTGACTAGAGTTGCGCTATTTTGATGTGAGCGATATTTATATCGATTTTATTCGAATATCGAAAAAGAAGTGATTTCAAAATATAACGTTTTGAAAATATTATCATTTTTATAGTAATGATAGGAAATATTCAATTTTGATTTGAAATTGAATATAGAGTTGAAATGGTTTTGAAAACGAATTTAAAACGATTTATAAAATACGTTTTAAAAGGAAATCGACGAAATATATATAATATATATATATATTATATATATAACGGCCTGAATAGAACGCGCCGCGCCGCGGCAGTTCGTGAATTTCGACCATTGACTTCGAATTGACGTTGCGGGAGATCCGACCGCCGGATTCTGCTAAACCCGGAACCGTTAGGTTCGTATCGTAAAGAGCTTTCCAATGAATATTAGAAATTTTAAATCCAACGGTTGTATTTGGAATTATGCCCAAATCAAATTTGAAAAAGGTCACTGTAAGTGCAGTTCGATGGCCATTGATGGAAATCGACTGTACGGGCCTTGATAAAATTATTAAAAATATTAATAATTTGTGTAAAATCATAACATGTGAATTAGAAAGAACTGGGATGAAAAACTCCATATTTGAAAGGGTAAAAATAGATTTTTGTCGAAATGAACTAGTTTTGAACTAGAATTAAAATCAATTTATTTTTGAAATAAATAAATTGAATTTGAAAGTGATTTAAAAAATAATCAATATTCCCAATACGTGAATTGGACTGGAGTTGAATCGAAATTATCTTCGGAATATTTCGATGTTGGATTTCGTGACTGTACAGATATTGTTATGGGAATTTGAAAGATATATTCTATATCGTTATTTCCAATATGATATTTGTTGGTTTCAGAATTTGATATTGAATATAAGCCGGTATATTTTCTATACAGAGCCTTGTATTTAATATCAAATGTGATTTGGGTTTGTCGTGAACGGTGTCTTTATCAACACTGTTCTTAAGCCCAATAGAGAAAAAGATTAAATCTTTCTATTTAGATTTAATGAAGTGTATCAATTAAATAATATTTAATTGGAATTGAATTTGAATTGGTTTTTGGGTTTATCATGAGCGGTGTTTTGAACAACACCTGTTCTTTAACCCGATTAACAATAGATTATGATTTTGGGTTTATCGTGAATCGTGTTTTAAATGACATTGGTTCTTTAACCCAGTTAAAGGCAGGATATTGATTTTTGAAAAGGTTAAAACTAAATGAAGTTTTAATGAACCTTTAATCAGATTGAAAAGTGAATTGATAATTTAAATTATCAAATTTGAAAGGTGATCGAGAATGGAGTACCACCAGTTTTGCTCCAAAGCGATAGTTAAATCTTTAATTAGATTTGAACGTGAAATGGTAATTAATTTTACCGATAACACCTTGGTGTTAGATATGGAGTATTACCAGTTTTGCTCCATGGGATGAATAGGTTGGGATTGGGAAATAAAATAAATAATTACTTCGGTGTGGTTCGCTAATCCCGACTAGTTTGAAATGACATCCAAAGGAAGATTAAAGAATAAATTTAGAAGAATTTATCTTGGATAAAATTAATGGGAACCTTTCCCTAAGAATGCGATTTTGTGAATAAAAGAATATTCTGAATTGGAATCAGGCGTTCGTTGTGTTTGCGTGACATTTGTTTATTATATACGTGGGTTATTCAGAAAGGCCGGGTTATACCCATTCTGAATAACCGATTCGACGAGATGTCGAAGATGAAGACGGTGGTTGAAGACCGGAAGTCTTCACATCGTTTGGGTGATTACTGATGATTTCGATTGGGCTGTACACCCAAGATGAGGGAAACAGTTGGTGATCGTCTATACGTACTTGGAGATGGATGGATATGCGAGGAAAGTGCCTCCGGTTTCGTTTAGACCCAGAACGAACTTGTAAATGGATAGTGTGTCTGACATTGGATTTTATTCTGTGTTGATTGATCTCTATTAAATATGCATCTGTTTGGCGGCAGTGAATTTATTCTCTTGCTTAACGCCCTTCTCCGAGACGTATGAGCTCAGAGGTTGTACATCGATGGACATCAGTCGCATGGAGTGAATAGCCAGTGTGGCACGCGTAATTGGCAATTGATCAGGGCTTCTGTTGAAAAGCAAAGTCTTGTGGTTGATGATCAAAGCACGACCTGTGTGGTGTAGCTTTGTGTATAACGTGAATTCGCGAGCCTCACACCTCGGTATGAGTCAAAAACGGGATAGTGACTGCAGGGAGAGCACGACGTTTCTTTCTAGCTTGGGTGGTGTCAGTGACCTACCAGCCCTGACATTTATATAATTTTCACCTGTGTGGTTGTTGGATACGAGGCGCCTCGGATATAGGTCTGTAAGGACCGGGAAACGTGTGTTCAGGAATAACTAATCCTCAAAAGAAAGAGAGGACCGGCCCTGAAGATCCAAGGATCATAGTGGGGTCCTGGGACATTTTCTAGAGTGTCTCGAATCGGAGAGGAGCTTGCCCCTTGCCTCGACTCATGACGGAAATCCAATTTCCAATACGTGATAGTACGGTTTTATTTGTAGAACCTAGTATGGCGACATAGTGGTATGGGTCATTCATGCTGCCTATGATTGATATTTATGATTGAAATTGTTTTGACACTATACACCTATAATAGTATCAAATAATGTGTTTTAAACGTATCAAGCATGCTTTGGCTGTTATAAGGTAAAAACCCTATCCTCCGGCTTGCGTTGCATTGTGTGATGGGACCTGGGTCTTATAACAGCTTCATTTTTCTTTATTTAGCATTGCGCTGTTTGTTTTATGCACTGGTATTCTTGAGAGGAAACCCGTTCCGTGTCATACGGCGTGGTCCCTTGATTTATCGAACTTTAAAATAAAGATTAATAATTGTTTTAGTTCTCACACCAGTCCCATGACTGACCTGGAGTTTATCGTTTTAACCTAAACTCTGGGTGCCCCTATTTTCGACACGGGCAGCTAGTAGTTTTGGTTTTGCAGATTTATATTCACAGGATCCTGAATTACAGCTGGAACGATGCTCGGAAAGCTCTGTATCCGTGTATCACTTTCAGTTGTGTTTTGTATATTTTTCCGCTGTAATGTAATTTATTGTAATCTCTGAAATTTATCGTGCAATTTATTCATTCTTACTCTGTATATTCTTGTATCTGATGGAATTGTTGTAATAAACAATGAAATGTTCTTCCGTCTGCGTTCCGATGTGTGTTGTTCTCATCTCAATCCGGGCTTTCCTTACCGGGGGAGTTCGGGTCGTTATAGGTAATTCAACCCGAGGTGTCACCTCAACCATACATTTTGCGAATTATAACTGTTCGATCTTCTTTGTAGAGAGATCCGTATAGAGAAATTTGCCTACCCTCAAGTCTAACCAACTAGTTCCCCTTTTAGACCAACCATAAAGAGGAGGATTAGAAAGCTTAATCCATACAGGTACATACCTTATGCTTTTACTTAAATCTCCTAGACTGGCTTCCCATGGCCTCACTATAAATAGTTTACCTTGTATGATAACTGAATCTGCACGAAGAATCCTATCTCTATCCTCAACACAGTCAACGTAGAAGAAGAAAACCTTACCAGTGGATTTGATTTTAATTCCACCCGATGGATCCAAATCTTATTCAAGTGGTTGGTTACTGCGGTGTAAGAGAGTGGCTTATCGAGGAAGTGACCCACCATGTAGCCATTCCACTATTCCTTTGCTGCTGCGTAGATCTCATCATAGGGTACCATTGTTTTCCCAGAGAATTAGAGCTTCATCGTCGGCGGAGAACAGGATCCTATGTTTTGTGGCTTGGAATTGAAGAAAGAACTCCATTTCTTGGTGGAAGACCATACGGAGGTACTAGGTTTAGATGTGAGAGGAACAGGCGGCTGACATGGTTTTGGATGAGGATCTGGTGGTGGAGGGTTTGGTGGTGGTTGAGGAGCTAGGTGGCCATCTATTTGCGTGGTGAAAGGCAAGAGGAGAGATTTGGCCGAGCAGAGAAAAATAGGGAAGAGGGGTCACCATTTTTGAGGATTGTTATTTTTTATTATGATGATGCTAATTTAATATTTTTAATTTAAGTAATAACTTGTGATCGCAATATCTTTGCCATACATATACAAAGTCAAATGAAACAAGTCGCCTTGGAATAACATGGATGAAGGCTATGCATATGAGATGGTTTGAAATATTCCGAGACAATTGGAATTTTTATATTTTCAAACAAGCGTTTGAAAATATATGAAACAACGCGACATTGTCAAATCAAAAACAAATTGTATGTTAACTCTTACGGCTTCTAGAATCCTATGATGTGACTAAATTCATATAATCAATATTTGTCGTTGATAAGTAAAATTGGATGCTTGGATGCTTTGGATGTTATTGTTTGATTGTTGATTATCGTTATTTAGATTTCATTATTTAAGTAATTCAGATTAGATTATTTATTTCGTATGCATCTGTTAAATGATATCATGAACTGTGATGCAAGGAAAAATATGTTATAGGAATCTAATTGAATTCCTCAAATATTTTTACTATTATTTGATCTCGTATTGTTCATATATGAACTGTTTGACCCCAGTAACATTAAATTCTATTTGGATGATGATTGTTGAATTGAAATTCAACATTGTTTTGTTTTTAATCAATAGACAATATTGATTAAGTGGCTGGTAGCAGATGACCTAAAATCCATCATTATGAGGCGTCGATTTGCTGTTAGGCAAATTGATGAAATTTTAGTTATAAAATTTATTTTTAGATCCAAAGCAAGGTTTTAAATTATATTTTATGTAAGTTTTATGAATAAATCAATATTTATAATGTATTTTATAGAAGTATTATAAAATGATTTTAGCAAATTCTTATGTTTTTATGAGTTTTGTAAGCAAGTAAGATTAGAAATTAACCTTAGGGTTAATAATTTAGGATAATTGTTTTTATGAAACAATTAAGCGATATTATTAAATTAAATAAGATATTAATTAATTTAAGGGAAATGATAAGTGGGAATCAATTAACAAATTAATTGATGTTTCCGAGTTGACTTAGTCAACTATTTTAATTGCAACCGATTATTAGATAAATTTGTTATTAATTAATCTAACAATAATAGTTTTAAAAAATTACCGTCAAAACTTAACAAATGATTATGTAAGTTAATTAATCTTCCCATTTACTGTATTTAAATGTAATTATCGATTGTTTGTTATTAAATAAAGTTAATTTTTATTTTAATAACATTTATAAGAGTTTGACTATTCTATTTTTAATTAATAATGAAATAAAATACTTTTACTTCAATTGATAATGAAATTAATTATTATTTTAATTAATAATAATTAAAGTGATTACATTTTAATGAAATTCATTTAAGAAGTAATCGATTTTTAATGAAATTAGCTAAAATTTGAGAAGGTTTATGAAGAGATTTTACAATAAAATTTGAGTTTTATAAACGAAAATTATAAAAAGATTTTTTTTCTAATGCGATAGTTTAAATAAATGTTTACTTAATATTTAAATTAATTAAAAGGGATCGAGATCAAAAGAAGGTTTCAAGAATGTAAGGGAATATGTTTAAAGGATTTGTGTAAAGAATTAGGTAAAGGGACTTTAGTAATAAATTAAAAATCAAGTTATATGATAAAATGGTTAATGTTTTTAGGATAAAGGATTGATAATAGATTTTGTAATAAAATTCGAGTTATAAAACAATTTGTTATTAGAAGTTTAAAGTCAAAAGTTGATGTTTTAGTAAGAATTTACCTAGTCAACAAATTAAGTAACATGAGTTATATTTGGAAAAAGGGGATTTTGAAAAATAATAAATCAGTTTATAAAACCGTATTTCAAATGGATTAATAAATGAGATTAATGCGATATTATAAATAATATCAGTTTTGAGTTACAAAATTATATTTATCGTAAGATAAGAACGTTATCGATTATGATTTGAGAGGTAAATAAAATACCCCAACATGAATGACTTCAGGATTATCCGGGGATGATATTAGTTTGTAATGGTGAAGATGTTGAAAATAATTTATTATTTCTACAAGAGAAATAGTATTGCAACTTTATTTGCAAGGTTTAAGAAAATATAATAAAACTATTGGGTTTTATAATAAAAAATATATTATATGACATTGCTTGAATTAGATATGATATGTGACCATACTTTTACTATTCAGTTAAGTAAATGGCACTATTTTCATGTAATGAAAATAGTATGTTTTTAAATACTACTATTAATGAAATAAGTAAATGGTTGGAATTTTGAAAAGATGAAATAAGTGGTTACATTAGTGTCGAGTTAGAAATGAATATTGGAAAATAAATTAATATTTCCGTAAGCGATAATGTTAACCTTAATCTAAAAGTTTGGAAGTTAAATAAACTATTTGGGGTTATATTATAAACAACTTGTCAAATGACATCGTTTTGGGATATATATAAGACTAGTGATTAGATTCATGCCACTTGGTTAAGTAAACAAAACGATATTTGCAAAGTAAAGGAAATAAAAAGGGATTTTGGGAAAATATAACTCAAGGTAAAAGGAAATAAAGAGATGAGATTTGGAATATCTTTATTCTAAAAGGATAAGTGTTGGTTATTGTTTTTGATTAATGAAAAACAAATGAGATTTGTTGAGATAAGTTGTGGAATTGATTTTAGGTTGATAAAATAGTTCTAATGAATGGTTTTAAACTAAACGGGCATGAGTTGTTGATGTACTTAGTTGTACTGTTTGCATTGATAGTTAAAAGCCCGACTATTAATAAATATTCCCATTTGACTATTGATGTGTTAATTCGGAGAGACCGAGATGGGAACTAGACCCAAAACTACTTTGAACTGACCTTGTGTTCGAAAACTAACTTGTAGGGATGCTTATAAAGATGAAAAATTAAAGACCATGGATCTTCATGAGCGGAAGAACTACTTGTTGAATTTTTCTGACTTGCAACCAGAGATATTTTGGTAGGGATTCTGTCGTGAATGAAATCTTTGGATTGCAAGGACTACTCGCTACTGATCCTTGGGTGATTCCTATATAGGACATGGTAGGAGAGTGCCTTCGGTTCATCCTATTCCTGGTTGACTTGTATGGACGAATGTCTTATAGAGCATTTCCTAAGAGTCATGTACGTTGATTTTTACAAATATACCAAGTTTGGTGGTAGAGAAGACACTTTCTTTTATAACACCCAATGTATATTTGTGTAAATCAATTAGTGATTTGTTGGATCTGACAATGTGGCATTAAAAGTGAATGATGATGTGATATTCTAAAAGGTAACGTGACCTCAAGTCTCATTAATCGAGAAAATGACAGAAATCGAGCAGACAACATGGCTATGTGGGTCATTCCCATTAGGGTGTATTATCACCATATATAGAAAATTCATTTGTTTATCCTTTCGCTACTATATCTTATAGGAAACACTATTGACCAAATGTTTGTGATAATATACTCAGTACACTCTAGTTGAATGAGTGGTCGGCCATGTGTGGCCGGGTTGCAAGATGTTCTTGTTGAACCCTAGTGTTTCCTCTCTAGACAACACTGATCGATAGGTGGTTCCATACCTTGTCATGTTGGAAATCTAAACTCCAACACGAGCTGTACGTTTTTAGATGTATACCAACTATGTTAGAAAGTGAGATGCAAGCTTTCCGGCTATATTCCTATTTATTTGTGAATCGATAGGCATTATTATAATATCACTGGATTTTTATATAAAAAGTGATTTGGTTATGGTAAGGTAAAAGCACATGTCATGTTTATGCGTGGCTGTGCCTTATGAGAGTTCCATTCTTTCAAAGGATTTTTTAAAGTTAAGCAAGATGTTTGATATGAATTTTATCACTGAAAGTATTCTAGACTAATCCAGGTTGATTTTGCTTTGCTTCAAAATATGCTCAGATCAGACCAAGTATATTTCCGGGTAAGGTTTACTTGGAGCTTCAGATGAGGAGTTGGAATCATGTATTTACTAATATCAATTTATTTCCATTGTTTATATTATTAATATAGTGTGTACTCTAATATTGTAAATCATAAATATACAGTTTACTCCTTGTGTAAAGGGTTTTGATATATTATACTTTATTCGTTCCGCTGTGAGACTCTATCCTACTCAGATTGTGACACCCCATATTTTAGTATACAGTAATTATATAATAAAGATAATAAAATGAAGGTTAGTTAATTTAATATTAAAAATTAGGTAAAACAGACTTTACCGTTGTGTCTGTTACGAAATTTTGGTTCAGATAGACGCTTGGTTTTCGTAAATCGGATTAAATACGAAGAATTTATCCATATAAGAAGATTGCATTAAAATATATGCATAATATTTATTTAAAATATACAACAGTTAGTGGATGACCTACCCATGACTGGGTCGACACAGGGGTCGACCTTTGTCTAAGGCAGGTCGACCCTAGGGTCAACATAGGGATCGACACAAGGGTCGACCCACGTGCATGCAGGATGGGTTCCTACAAATGAATTTGGAATGTTTTCTTCACTATATACATGCACTGACTCAACATTAGGTGTACGGTGGATATATAAACCTAAAATCTAATGGTTTAGGATTATCCTAGGAAATCTATAATTAGGCTAGTAGCGTCATTGTTTTCTACAAAGATGTTAAAGGTGCTGCCTAAACATAGATCTGTTCCGAGGAACGGCTTCCCACCAAGACTAGTGTAGTCTTTATAGAGCTTGGCGAAATTGGCCATAGGTACTTGAACCGCTGCACTACCACCGTTAGCAGCACTACGAACTATCCCTTGCACATCTTTCTCATGAAGTCAGTGAACAATTCCCATTGTTAGATCCTCTACCAATACCCCTTGAAAATCGACTCATCGTTCAATCTGTAAAGAGAAAACGATTAACCATCTCTTAAGTGGTGCCAGTGTAGTGCGACCCCATCCTTAGATATACTAATAGTATATATATATATATAGCTTTAGAAAACTAAAATATCACAAATACGTGCTCTCATATACGTATACTATCTCTCCCTGGTGTCTTTCCTAGGTTAACTGCGCAACCCAGAGCTCTGATACCAAGTGTGACGACCCGCCCCGCACCAACCAACGTTTCCAATGAAAGTGCGTTGTGCCAATGCCCAACTAGCACGGGATGGTCGCTAAAGAAAGGAAAAGAAAGGAATTTGAGCTAACAAGGAACCCGTAGTATATCTCATAGCACATGGAATAAAATATAATAATAACATAACTTTGACATAAAACAGGTGAGACAATGCATAAGCTGAAAACTAAACCATCATAGCAGTGGAAAATCCAAAATACAGCTTATGTTCCACATCATCATTATTACAACTTTTAAAATTGTCTATAAAGCAAAGTAAAGGAAAGGTACACTACTAATGCCCAAAGTAGTGACCAGCAGCGACACAGGGAGAATATATATATATATATATATATATATATATATATATAGAGAGAGAGAGAGAGAGAGAGAGAATAATACGTGTAAGCCTCCTGCTCATCTCCAGTACAACTGCTCGTGCATAACGACCTGACCTGTCTCTAGTCTGCTCGTTTAAGAGAACCTAGAGTAATAAGAAGATACATAAAACTCTGGGTCAGACAAAAGTTTGGTATGAGCGATAAGCAGCAAAACAGAACAATAACAGGTATATTAAACCAAACCTGAACCTGGACCTACAACTAAAGAATTAGCACAACATGATGTACAATACTCTAAGGTGACATAACATATGGTGTAAAGATACGGGGAAGCGGTGTGTATGTCATAGTGATATAAAACAATCAAGCATAGCGACCATCCTCACATCTCTCACTCAGTGCATAAAGAATACGATATCCACTACTTTGACCACCCAAATCCTTTCTATGATCACACTGCCCCATGGAGTCATGGTGACTCCACTGCATTAATCCGTAGCCACTAGTTCTTGCTATGTCCACTCTGCCTCATTAAGTCATGACGACTCCACTGCACTGGCTCATAGCCATGCTACGATCACTCTGCCCCAAGGAGTAATAACTACCCCACTGCACTGATCCGTAGCCTAACATCCGTCTTGGTGGTGAATCAAAGTTAGGGACGTCGATAACCCCTTAGCACACGTCCCGCAGCAAAGCCCAACTATGAAGTTAACTCTTTGGTTTCCAACTGGATTCTGAGTACGAACTTCTCCTTTGGACTACCTTTTCATCTCGGTATTGGTCGAATTGGAGTTGGTCTTCAGAAGAGTCGTCACATCGTAGTAGTAGGAGCTCGAACTCGATTCATGGTCATTGCCTCGGTTCGGTCGTAAAACTCCATGGTGTAGTTCAGTTTGATCCTCAAAGTGATCCTCCCCAAGTTGGTTCGGTTCGGTGTTCCTTCATCTCCAGATCCCGGTTCGGTTCGGTACTCCTGCCTAGGTTCGGTTGGTCCTCTACTTCTCCAGTTGGTCCGACCTGATCCCATACCAAGCTCCGGTCCGATTCCAACTCCAACTCAATGCAAGTGGGGGCCTTCCTTCTTGCCATAACCCAATCCGATTCAGTTCATCTCTTCCGACCTGATCCCCTAGCCGATCCGGTCCCCTTAGCCGATCTAATCCAGATTGCATCGGAATTTCCAACAAGCTTGTATCGTCAATTCTCGCCATACAACGGCGTTTTCAACCATTCTAACTTTACTAAACAATCATGAAACATACCAAATAGTCATAGAAACATGTATAATCAATCATAAACACCAAAACGATGAACAATCATGTCAAAATGGATCAAACATTCTCAAAGCTCATATTTTCCCCTTAATCATGCTTAACCATAACTAATGATATGATTAGCAAAACATATCCAAATTAACCCAAATTTTTATCAGAGCCCTAAAATCATATTTTAGAATGTTACAAATTTTTCCAGATTTTTCTGAGTCATAATTTCGCTAATTATCACTAATCACTCCTAATTAGCCGTAATTAGTGAAAAATAATGCAAATCACTCGCCTTTGCCACAAATTAAGATATAAGATCTAAAACTCTACTATTTGGATCGAGTTCCTAAGCAACACAGCAGCTCCAACTCTGATTTGGTGTTGATTTGCCTTGATTTGATGTGGTTTAGCCTAATCCTTGATTAAACGGTGATTAGAAGGTGTTTTAGGAGTTGGAGGTCATTGTTAGGGTTGAGAGGATGTTAGTGGAGGCTAAAAAATGACAAAGAAAAGGTTTCTCTAACCCTAATCAGGCCTTATATAGCTCTAATCCTGAAATCCCCAATGGGCCTAGCTTCTAATCACCCGGTTAAGCCCAATTAAGTTGTTTTTCACCTTCTAAACAATAATTCAGCCATATCTTCCGAACGGTAAGTTCGTTTGACAAGTGTGACCACTCTACGGAAAGGTAAACAATCATCCGGATCTAATGGAAGTGGTTTCAAGTCAAAACTCCTTACCAATCAAAAGTTATAGGCGAAACAGTGAACATGGAAAATGACCCGAATAGTCGTTCCCCAAAATTACACGACCATACGACCTCATATGAAAAAGAAATAAATATTCTATTATCCTTCAATATGTAGAATGCAGATCGTTACAAAATTTCAGTTCAGTTCAATATTTTGATTTAATTTGGCTAAATTTACCTTTCATTCTCTTATTGGTTTTATCAGTCCAATATTTTTTTATTAGTTAAACTAATAATCACACAACACGACAAGCAATCATTTAGTCGATTAAATTTTCAAACATATAATTTTGTTGTACTCAACAATCCTATTTTTAATGCCAAATCACAACAAATAACACTATCCAAGTTTTGGTTCTCACACCAGTCAATTGGAAATATATAAATATCCCACTTTCAAAACTCAAACACAAATTCTGATGATGAGATTTCAATCATCAGAATCATCTCCGGGCGACTAGATTATGATCTACCCAGTATATTTGAAACTTCGAATACACGTGGATCAGACGTATATTAAAAAATCTCCTTATACCCGATAGTCCAAATCAATTTAAAATAAAATACTTAAATACATAGAATAAGGTATAATATTCAAAATTAAATTTATTTTTAGAAATAGCACTCTTCTACTCATTCAAGGATGTTGCTGATCCCATCTCTAATGAGTCATTCTTATAGGACATTACTAATCCTACCACTGATGAATTCTTTCGTTTGGTTCTAGTATGCCTTGTTCTCAAGATTTGTAAAACCAATGCTTTGATACCACGCTGAAACGTCCCAAACTTCCCCTTACGGGAAAGCCCGAATTGAGTTGAGAACACGAAAAATCAGAACACAAACAATAGAACATTTTATTGCTATTATAACAATTACATCAGAGTACAAGAACATAACAGGGTATGAATAAATAATATACATTAGAAAAATATCAGAGATTTAAATTACAAAGCAGTGGAAAAATAATACATAACACAACCGAAAGAGATACACGGATACAAAGCTTTCCGAATATAGCTCCAGCTATAGTTCCAGGATCCTATGAAAATAATATCTGCAAAAACCAAAACTGCTAGCTGCTCGTGCAGAAAATAGGGGCACCCAAAGTTTAGGTTAAAGCAATAAACTCCATGTCAGTCATGGGTCTGGTGTGAGAACTAAAATAGTTATTAAATCTTTACCTTAAAAGTTGGGAAATCATGGGACCATGCCGTATAACATGAATCGGGTTTACTTCACATGAATCCTAGTTTAAAATAAAACAACGCAATGCTTTTTGGAAAAAATGAAGCTATTATAAGACTCAGGTCCCATCACACAATGCAACGCAAGCTGAAGGATAGAGTTTTTCCCTTATAATAGCCAAACATGCTTGGCACGTTTAAAACAAATCATTTTGATATTACTATAAGTCTACAGTGTCAAAATCAACTTCAAATATAAATGTATCAATCATAGACGGCATAGTACCCCATCCTACTATGTCGCCATACGAGTTCGACAACTAAGTTCGAAAAGTCACGTATTGGAAATTGGATTCCATCTATGAGTCGAGGCAAGGGATGTCTCCTCACCGATTCGAGAAACTCTAGCACATGTCTCAGGACTCGGACGCTGGTGAGCCTTATGAACGGTAGGGCCGGTCCACACATACTTAAGTGGATTAATTTTTCCTAAACAATACATTTCCTGGTCCTATCGCACCTATCACTTGGCCAGTAGCGACCAATATCTAGAGCCACTAGGGACTCAATATCGAGGCGCCTCGCAATCCATCATCCATATAGGTAAAAACGTCTGGGCTCCATACCATGACACCACTTCTAGCTAGAAACAAACGCAAGTTCTCCCCATGGCCACGATCCTATTTTTGAATCATACCGGGTGTGAGGCCCGCTTATTAACGCTGTACACAAATCTATGCTATTTAAAGCTGTGTTTTGATCATCAACCACAAGACTCTGCTTTTCAACAAAAGCCTTGATCCATCAAACTCAGCATGCCACACTATCAATCCATACCGTACCACTTATTTACACCAATATATAACCTCTAAGCTCGTACGTCTCAAAGAAGGGTGTTAAGCAAGAGAATAAATTCTCCGCCACCAAACAGATATATATTTAGAAGAGATCAACGAATACAGCATAAAGAAATAAAATGTCAGACATACCATCCATTTGCAAGTCAGTTCAGGGTCTGAACGAAACCGGAGGCACCTTATTACTCGTCCCATATGTCCAATACAAGAGAGAGGCCCTCGCATATCCGGTCGATCTCCAAGTACGTCTGGACGATCACCACTTATTACCTTGTCTTGGGTGTACAACCCAATCAAGACATCAGTAAACATCCAAATGATGTGTAGATCTTTAGTCTTCAGTCACCGTCTTCATCATCGAATTTTACCGTCATATCAATTATTCAAAATGGGATAAACTCGGTTTTCCCGGATAACTCGCGTATTTTACAATCAATAATCAAGTGCTGTAAAAACACATCATACGCCTCATTCCAATTCACAATATTATTTTATTCAAATATTCACATTTTTAGGGAAAGGTCCCCATTAATTTTATCAAAGAAAAAGTCCTTTAAATTATTCTTTAATCTTCCTTTGGATATCATTTCAAAGGATTTTATTTTATCTTTTCACAATTCTAATCTGAATTAAGGTTTATCAACTAGTCGAGATGAGCGAACCTTACAGAAGTAGTTATTTATTTATCCCAATCTCAACCTAATCATCCCATGGAGCAAAACTGGTAGTACTCCATACCTAACACCCACAATGTTATCGATAAGTTTAATTACCATTTCACGTTCAAATCTAATCAAAGAATTGACTATCGCCTGGAGTAAAATTGGTGGTACTCCATTCTCGATCACTTCTCAAATTTGACAAATTTAATTACCACAATAACATTTCAATCTAATTAAAGATTCCTTAAAACTCCATTTTTAGTTTTAATCTCCAAAAATCATTCTTTAATGATTATTCAAATTTAGTAAGTAAATCCTGTCCTTATTTGGATTAAAGAACCAATGTCATTTAAAAAACACAGTTCACGATAAACCCCAAATTCCTCTTCCATCAAAATTGGAATCTTTATGGAAATTATAACAATATATCATCGATATAAATTTCCGTATCGGATCAATACTTTAAATTGAATAACAGCAAGGGCTTTTGAATTCCATACATAGCAATTGTCTTCCTTCTCAGAATCTCATCTCGATTATCACTAAATCGAATTCCATTCCATTCCAATTTCTTTTATTAAATTGGAAAACTTTAATTTGGAAATTTTCCATTAAATCTTAATAAAAGATTTATAAATTCCAAATCATATTTTCGTTGTTAATTGGGTTAAAGAACAAATGTCGTTCAAAACACAGTTCACGATAAACCCACAATCAACTTTCATTTCAATTCCAATTAAATATTAATTAATTGGTAAACTTCTCTAAATCTTAATTAAAAGATTTATTATTTTCTCAACTGGGTTTAAAACAGTGTTATTTAAGACACTATTCACGACAAATCCAAATCCAATTTGATATTAAATACAAGGCTCTGAATAGAAATTTTATCGGCTTATATTCAATATCAACTTTTGAAACAAATGGATATCGTATTGGGAATAACGATATCTGTATCTTCCAAAATTTTCAACAATATCCGTATAATCATGGAATCCAATACCGAAATATTCCGAAGATTATTTCCATTCAAATCCATTCCACTTCATATTTTGGAAGATTCTGGTTATATCAAAACCATTTCAATCCAATTTATTTATTTAAAAACACTGCATTACTATTCTAGTTAATAACTAGTTCATTTCGATATTCATTATAAAATGGACAAAATCGATTGTTAAACCCATTCGGGTTAAAATGGTGAATCTCTACTTACTCGGCTTCATATATTTCAATATTTTCGTGTCCATCCAAAATCGGACATCAAAATCATATTTTGGTCCTTTATTGATTATTATTTTAAAATATTCGTTATTATAAAATATTCTTTATTTTAAAATATTCTTTATTTCTGAATCAGAATGCGACTCAATCAGTTACCATATAATTTAAGTTATATGGTGATAAATAATCATTACACGTTCAAACATCATCCAGAGTGCATTTTACAACTGTATGAGCATTAAAATAAATAAATAACGCTCATCATGGTCTATCAACCCATCGATTAACATATAATCAAATTCAGGAGAGATGTGAATAAATTATCATCCCCAGACCCGTGTGGGGTTTCCAAACAACAACAGTCGATTCAAAATAATCAATGGTTAATAAATTTAATCAGTCCTTATTCGATTTGAATTATTTTTCTAATTAACCAATTTTCACTATTTAAAGTTATAAATGGATATTTATAATTTAATTTCAACAACCACAAAACAATATTAAATTATTTTTAATATTTTAAACATTTCAGCATCACAATCAACACACAATACATTCAATTAAATCGTCCATGGTCTGTGGACGAGGGAGGTAAGCTAACAGGCACCGTATACAGTTTGTAATGATTAAAAGCTGATAAAAATCTACACCGGCAATTCTATTTATTTTTATACACGATTACTATAACAGGATAAAATATAACTTAAGTGAGAAGGAGTTCTCACTATTAGCTTCCACTCCGTCATTGTTTATTCCTGAATTTCCGGTACGGTTCGGGTTTGAATTTGCTTGAAATTCTTACGTTCTCCGTTTCTGCCCCAATCAGTTTCATTGCGTAGTGCTCAATGTCACGATCGAAATGCATTTTAATTCATCAAATTATGATAAGATTTGAACCAAATTATTGCAATTTATAATTATTTACATAATTTTATAATTAAATATTAACTAAATTCCCTTAAACCTCTTTCTTCTTCTCTCTGTATCATTCCTTTTTTTGCTGAACCCAATTACACCCGACTAGGGCTCACAACCGTCGCCCCTAGGGATGATCGAAGCACGATCAGACGTGCCCTCATCGTAGCCATTTCCTCCTCTTCCCCAGTGCCAATGGTGGCGCCCCGACCGATGCCCACTTCCGCCCTAAAAACCCCTCCGACCGACGTAACTTTCGAGCCCAAAATCGAATCAATTTCTTAACGAAAATTGATCTTCGACGTTCAATTTACAGGACTTGATTTTCCCTTCCATTTTCCTATTCGAAGTTTGTATAATTAATTCGTGGATCACGAGAAAAATGAGGAGCAAGATCTGAGCGTTTTGGCCATCAGTTTGTTTAGATGGCGGCTCCAAAAATGAACGAATTAGGGTTAGCCGATTTTTATATTTATAACCCCTTTTTTATTTCATTTTAAAACTCCAAATCCTCACGAACTCCAAATCAAACACAATGACTGTCTCTCTTAGCTAAATATCCCCATTCTGGAAACAAATGGGATATGTTTCGTAAGCCAATTCGATCGTTTCAATTAGTTTTCATCTGAATTAAAATATAAATCAATATATACTGAATTTAAATGTACATTTTAATTTACTAGGGCCACATACTGACTCCAAAAATTACAGAAAAATAAATCTAGCTATGTTTTGATGATACAGTCCTAACAAAACTAATTTCGTCTAATTTGGAGACTGTTTTCCCTTTTTCCAGTCGATTAAATTCAAACTGAATTGACAAAATACGTTTTAAATTCACCACGCTCACATATTAATTCGAAAAATTCTGAAATTTGAAACCTAAAAATAATTTAACATTCCGGATCCAACAAAAGTGGTTTCATCGAAAACGGATGTCGTTTGTAAAATGGATATTTTAAGGGCTATATATTATATTAAAATATATATAAACTCCATAGCGACTATTTTAAATTTTAAACTGGATAACTTTCAATTTATATTATGAAATCTGAAATTTTCACATTCGTTAGAAAGATATTATTAAACAGATTCTAACATTTCTTTTTTTACTGAAAAACGATTTATTTTGAATCATATACATTCAACTGAAATTTAAAATCGAATTTACGAACTACCACGCCATTTCAAGCTGGTTTTATAATTAAAATAAATTCATATGTTCTAATTTCAATTTAAATAAATTTTTAGTCGTTATTATTTGAAATAAATCATTTTAAATTCTTAAATCCGATTAAAATAGCTAAAATAATTTTTTTAAATTGGTCCAAAAATTTCGGGTTGTTACACTCTCCCCCACTTAAAATCTTTTCGTCCTTGGAAAGGAAAGGAGCAGAAAGTTGTTTGACTAAACAATTCAACTTTCATTCTGGCTTTCATTCTTCAATTTTTCAGAACTTTCTAATTTATCAAAAAAATGCTAACACCCTAAATTTTCAAAAAATTTCGCCATACCCTCCTTCGTACAACCCTATCGGTAAAACCAAAACTTGCCTCACAGGACACTCATCAATCCAAAAGAAAAAGAAAAAGCCAAGCGGCTCATAAAATCATCAAACCCCAACAAATATAGTAAATATGTACCTATTTGTCGTGCATACAATTGTATTCCTCTTATTTGCTTCCATGCTATGACCTGTTCATTAGATATACATGTATATGTATGCAATTCCAATCAAATTTGTGATGGCCCGCCCCGCACCAACCGATGTTTCCAATGAAAGTGCGCTGTGCCAATGCCCAACTAGCACGGGACGGTCGCCAAAAAAAGGAAAAGAAAGGAATTTGAACTAACAAGGAACCTGCAGTATATCTCACAGCGCATGGAAAAAAATATATAATAACATAACTTTGACATAAAACAGGTGAGACAATGCACAAGCTGAAAACTAAACCATCATAGCATTGGAAAATCCAAAATACAGCTTATGTTCCACATCATCATTATTACAACTTTTAAAACTATCTCTAAAGCAAAGTAAAGGAAAGGTACACTACTAATGCCCAAAGTAGTGACCAGCAGCGACACAGGGAGAATATATATATAATAATACGTGTAAGCCTCATGCTCGTCTCCAGTACAGCTACTCGTGCATAACCACCTGACTTGTCTCTAATCTGCCCGTTTAAGAGCACCTAGAGTAATAAGAAGAGACATAAAGCTCTGGGTCAGACAAAAGTCTGGTATGAGCGATAAGCAGCAAAACAGAACAATAACAGGTATACTAAACCATACCTGAAGCTGGACCTGCAACAAAAGAGTTAGCACAATAGGATGTACAATACTCTAAGGTGACATAACATATGGTGTAAAGATACGGGGATGGGGTGTGTATGTCATAGTGATATCAAACAATCGAGCATAGCAACCATTCACACATCCCTCACTCGGTGCGTATTACGATATCCACTACTTTGACCACCCAAATCCTTGCTATGATCACTCTGCCACATGGAGTCATGGTAACTCCACTGCACTGGTCCGTAGCCACTAGTCCTTGCTATGTCCACTCTGCCCCCATGAAGTCATGACAACTCCATTGCACTGGCTTATAGCCATGCTGCTATCACTCTGCCTCATGGAGTAATAACTACCCCACTGCATTGATCCGTAGCCTAACATCCGTCTTGGTGGTGAATCAAAGTTGTGGACATTGATAATCCCTTAGCACACGTCTCACAGCAAAGCCCAACTATGAAGTTAACTCATTGGTTCCCAACTGGATCCTGAGTACGGACTTCTCCTTTGGACTACCTTTGCATCTCGGGTTTTGGTCGAATTGGAGTTGGTCTTCAGAAGAGTCGTCGCGTCGCAGCAGTATGAGCTCGAACTCGGTTCGTTTTATGGTCGTTGCCTCGGTTCGATCGTAAAACTCCGTGGTGCAGTTCGGTTCAGCCCACAAAGTGCTCCTCCCTAAGTTGGTTCGGTTCAGTGTTCCTTCATCTCTAGATCCCGGTTCGGTTCGGTACTCCTGCCTGGGTTCGGTTCGGTCCTCTAGTTCTCCAGTTGGTCCGATCCTATCCCATACCAAGCTCCGGTCCGATTCCAACTCCAACTCAATGCAAGTGGTGGCCTTCCTTCTTTCCATAACCCAATCTGATTCAGTTCATCTCTTCCGACCCGATCCCCTAGCTGATCCGGTCCCTTTAGCCAATCCGATCCGGATTGCTCCAGAATTTCCAACAAGCTTGTATCGTCCATTCTCGCCATACGACGACGTTTTCAACCATTCTAACTTTTCTAAACAACCACGAAACATACCAAACAGCCATAGCAACATGTATAATCAATCACAAACACCAAAACGATGAATAACCATGTCAAAATGGGTCAAACATACCCAAAACCAATATTTTCCCCTTAATCATGCTTAACCATAACTAATGATAGGATTAGCAAAATATATCCAAATTAACCCAAATTTTTATTAAATCCCTAAAATAATATTTTATAATTTTACAAATTTTTCCAGATTTTTCTAAGTCATAATTTCGCTAATTATCACTAATCATCCCTAATTAGTCGTAATTAGTGAAAAACAATGCAAATCACTCACCTTTACCACAAATTAAGATATAAGATCTGAAACTCTACTATTTGGGTCGTATTTCTAAGCAACACAGCAGACCGAACTCTAATTTGGTGTTGATTTGCCTTGATTTGATGTAGTTTAGCCTATTCCTTGATTAAACGGTGATTAGAAGGTGTTCTAGGTGTTGGAGGCCATTGTTAGGGTTGAGAGGATGTTAGTAGCAGATGAAAAATGACAAAGAAAAGGTTTCTCTAATCCTAATCAGCCCTCACATAGCTCTAATCCCGAAATCCCCCAATGGGCCTAGTTGCAAATCACCAGTTAAGCTGTTTTTCACCTTCTAAACCTTAATTCAACCATATCTCCCAAATGGTAAGTCCATTCGACAAGTGTAACCACTCTACGGAAAGGTAAACCATCATCTGGATCTAATGGAAGTGGTTTTACGTCAAAACTCCTTAACCATCAAAAGTTATAGGTGAAACAAGATTCGCTAGGGGTAAAATGGTCATTTAAAAATCGGCAAAAATCGTGAACATGGATAATGACCCAAATAGTCGTTCCCCAAAGATACACGACCATATGATCTCATATGAAAAAGAAATAAATATTCTACGATCCTTCGATACGTAGAATGCAGGTCATTACACTCTCCCCCCTTAAGAAATTTCGCCCCTGAAACTCCCTAATTAAAGCATACAATGGGTCCCACATGCCTAACAGCCATTTACAAACAATCAAACATACTTACAAACACATCAAGTCTATCCTAACATGCGGAATAACTAAAACGCAATTTAAAACCTTACCAGGCAAAGAGTTCTGGATACGTCTCCTTAATTCTCTCCTTTGTCTCCAAAGTACAGTCATTCTCATTCCCGCCCCCACTGAACCTTGACTAGCTTCACTGCTTTCCTTCGAAGTTTCTTTGTATCGTGCTCGATAGTACGAATAGGCTTGCAGTTCCCAACTGCCTCAGGTTCTACTTCGATATCATCCAACTGATTAGGTGAAATAGCCACATCGGGGTCGTGCACGAATTTCTTTAAATGGGAAACATGAAATACGTCGTGAACTCCCGCCATCCTGTCCGGAAACTTAACTTTATACGCCAAATTCCCAATTTGCTCAAGAACTGGGAATGGACCAAAAAATCTTGGTGCTAACTTGCCTCTCTTACCAAATCGAATCACGCTCTTTAACGGAGAAATCTTGACAAACACCAAGTCGCCAACAGAGAATTCTAGATCTCTTCTCCTCTTATAAGCATAACTTTTTTGCCTATCTTGGGCATCCTTCATTCGCTGTTGGATAGCCTTAATCTTATCTGAAGTTTCTCTTATTACATCTGGCCCAAGCACGAATTTCTCACCGGCTTCCAACCAACATGATGGTGAGTTGCACGGTCTTCCGTACAAAGCTTCAAATAGAGCCATACCAATACTGGATTGATAGCTGTTATTATATGCAAACTCCACTAGATGCAAACGATCATCCCATGATCCACCAAAATCAAATACATAAGCTCTCAAGAGATCCTCCAACATACGATTCACCCTCTCTGTCTGACCATCGGTTTGAGGATGGTACGCGGTACTGAGATGTAATTCTGATCCTAAAGCCTCTTGTAAGCTCTTCCAAAATCTACTAGTAAACAACGGATCTCGGTCACTTACAATGCCTTTGGGTACTCCATGAAATCTCACTACCTACTTCATATACAGTTATACTAACTTAGTTGCTGTTCTATTCGACTTGATGGGTATAAACCTTGCACTCTTGGTCAATAGGTCCACAATCAACCAAATGCTATCATGACCCGATCTAGTCCTTGGTAACCCATCAATGAAATCCACTGAGACTTGTTCCCATTTCCACTCTGGAATTTCTAATGGTTGCAAAAATCTACTTGGTTTTTTTTTCTCAGCTTTAACAAGTTGGCAGTTCATGCATTTGGATATAAATTTCACAACGTCTCTTTTCATCCCTTCCCAGTAGTAGGTCTGCTTCATGTCTCGATACATTTTGTTACCATCGAGATGTATAGTCAGTTTTGAGTGATGACATTCTCTAAGCACTTCATCTCTCAATCCTTTACATTGGGTACAACTAGTCTCCCGTTCTTTCTAAGCCATCCATTTCGATCAAGCCCATACTTGTTCATCTCTTCGTCGATACCCATCTCTAACTTGAAGATAATTTCTAATAGGTTAGGATCATCCCTCTGATTGGAACCAATCTGCTCAATCAAAGTGGGTCTGATCGTCAAACTTGCTAACATTTCTGGATCCAATTCGCAGTTTGGTCTAAAATCATACCCTGCGATATACTCCAGTTGCTTCCACTCAAGAAACATAGCCCTTAAACTGGCATGTCTTCTACTTAATGCATCAGCTACCGCATTGCCCTTTCCTGGTGTATATGCGATATTGAAATCATAGGATGCCAAGAATTCTAACCATCTCTGCTGTCGGAGATTTAGATCCTTCTGAGAGAAGAGATAATTTAACGATTTATTGTCAGTAAATAACTCGAATCTTTCTCCCAAGAGATAATGTCTCCATATCTTCAATGCGAATACGATCGCTGCCAATTCCAAATCATGGGTAGGATATCTTTTCTCATGCGGTTTCAGTTGCTGACTTGCATAAGCTACAACCCTGCCTCCTTGTATCAACACAGCACCTAGTCCGGTACCACATGCGTCCGTGTATACTGTCATATCTTCATTCCCTTTAGGAATGACTAACACTGGTGCACGCGTCAACTTTTCCTTTAGATTCTTGAATGCATTCTCGCACCTTTCGTCCCAAACAAAAGCTTGATTCTGCTTGGTCAACTAAGTCAAAGGTGCTGCTATCTTGGATAGACTTAAGATAATATCCAGCTAATCCCAAGAAACTTCTTACGTATTCTTGGGTATAGACCAATCTTGTACCGTAGCCACCTTCGCAGGGTCCATGGCAATACCATTCTCTGAAACAACATGGCCCAAGAATCTCACTTCCCTCCTCCAGATGTAACACTTAGAAAACTTTGCTTTCAATTGGTGTTTTCTCAACACCTCCATCCTCAAATGTTCCTTGTGTTCTTCCTCTGTCCTCGAATAAACCAAGATATTGTCCACGAACATAAGAACAAACTTATTCAACTGATCTTTGAATACCCTATTCATGAGATCCACAAAATATGTATGTGCATTAGTCAACCCGAATTGCAACCACTCATAGAATCCAGACGGCGTCCTAAATTCCGTTTTAGCTATACTCTTAGCTTCCACCCTAAGCTGATGAAAACCTATCGCGAGATCCAACTGGGAGAACACTCTCGCGCCACTCAATGGATAAAACAAATCGTATATCTGCGGTAGAGGTATTTATTCTTCCTCATCACCTCATTCAACTCATGGTATCCACACACAATCGAAGGGAACCATCCGCCTTGGTAGCAAATACAACTGGTGCTCCCCACTCGGAAACACTTCTTCTGATAAATCCCTTCTTCAAAAGATCGCTTACTTGCCCCCCCGAGCTATCGCTGCTCCCTTAGTGCCATACAACGAAGTGGCATCACTATAGGTCTGGCATCTTTCAATAAATCAATACGGAACTCCATCTCTGTGTGTGGTGGAAGTCCGGTCACTTCTTCGAAGATATCCGGATACTGGCCAAAAATGGGGATCCCCGCTTACTCGTCCTGCGGGATGTCGAGGGAATTTAGAAAACTAGCCATCACCTCATCACTAGGTAGGCCACCAAACACTACCCTCCGCCCATCATCCGCCCTAATAGTCGCTGAAAATCCCTCATAGTCTACCACCACCCCGTATCTTTGGAGCCAATAGACTCCCAAAATAATGTCAAACCCAGTAAAGCCAAAAACAAAGCAATCACAAGCAAACATACATCCATGACTCGATAAGTACACATTACGACAAATCATACTAAAGCTAGTCGAACCACTAATCGGTTCGTCCCCGCTAAAAGTCTATCGACTATTTCGGGTTTCAATCCCAACCTATCCATCAGGTCACTAGATATGAAGAAACGGGAATCCCTGGTATCAAACAATACTCGAAAAGGAACATCATAAACATAAAGCATACCTTGAATGATGACATTCTTTCCTTTCTCCGCCGTAGTTGGGGCAATCGACGAAGAAGGAACAACATTAATAGCATATGCTTTCACAATCTGCTTCTTTTTAGGGGGTTGCGGACATTTATCCTTGTGATATCCCACTTGCCTGCAGTTAAATCACTTCCTGTCCGCTAGCTTTGCTCGACATTCTTTGGCATAGTGGCCCTTCTTGCCACAGCTAAAGCATTCAACACCTTTCTTACTCTTCTTCTGACCATCCTTGGTCTCATTCTGTTTCCTTTTGTTCTGAGAATTATTCTTGCCTCCACCGCTTGCTTGCGGCTTTGGCCCTTCTGTAGATGCTACAATGACTTCATCCTCGGGCTTAAGATAAAGTCTGTCTGATCTCAATGCTTTTCCAACAATCGATTCAAAAGTCTCATCAATATGGTTGATAAGACTTTCCCCCAAGTACTGATCTAAGCTGGTTATGAACTTCTCATTCTTCTTCTCGGGAGAGTCAATAAGGGATAATCCATACTTCGATAAGGTATCGAACTCTGCAATGTAATCCAAGACTGCCTTACCATTCTGCTTAAGCTCTAGAAATTTCCTATACAATTCTGATTTTTGAGCAGCTGGGATAAACTTATCGCTGAATCGGGCCTTGAATTGATCCCATGTAACTTGATCCTCAGGGGTATCTGCCTTAATAGCATTCCACCAATTCATAGCCCGTCCGTGCAGCTGATGGGATGCTAGCTTCCTCTTCATCGCATCATCGATCCCTAAGTCTTCGAAGATGCGCTCACAACTATCGAGTCAATCCTGAACTTCTGTAGCCGATTCCGTTCCGAGGAACGACTTCCCACCAAGACTAGTGTAGTCTTTATAGAGCTTGGCGAAATCGGCCCTAGGCACTTGAACCGATGCACTACCACCGTTAGCAGCATTACGAACTATCCCTTGCACATCTCTCTCATGATGTCGGTGAACATCGTCCTCATATCAGGAGCATTCCCATTGTTATATCCTCTACCAATACCCCTCGTATGTCGACTCATCGTTCAATCTGTAAGGAGAAAACGATTAACCATCTCTTAAGTGGTGCCAGTGCAGTGCGACCCCATCCTTAGATATAATAATAGTATATATATATAGCTTTAGTAAACCAAAATATCATAAATACGCACTCTAATATACGTATACTATCTCTCCCTGGTGCCTTTCCTAGGTTAACTACGCAACCTAGAGCTCTGATACCAAGTGTGATGTCCCGCCCCGCACCAGCCAACGTTTCCAATGAAAGTGCGTTGTGCCAATGCCCAACTAGCACCGGATGGTCGCCAAAGAAAGGAAAAGAAAGGAATTTGAACTAACAAGGAACCTGTAGTATATCTCACAGCGCATGGAATAAAATATAATAATAACATAACTTTGACATAAAACAGGTAAGACAATGCATAAGCTGAAAACTAAACCATCATAGCAGTGGAAAATTCAAAATACAGCTTATGATCCACATCATCATTATTATAACTTTTAAAATTGTCTATAAAGCAAAGTAAAGGAAAGGTACACTACTAACGCCCAAAGTAGTGACCAACAGCGACACAGGGAGAATATATATATATAGAGAGAGAGAGAGAGAGAATGATACTTGTAAGCCTCCTGCTCATCTCCAGTACAACTACTCGTGCATAACCACCTGGCCTGTCTCTAGTCTGCCCGTTTAAGAGCACCCAGAGTAATAAGAGGATACATAAAACTCTGGGTCAGACAAAAGTTTGGTATGAGCAATAAGCAGCAAAACAGAACAATAACAGGTATACTAAACCATACCTAAACCTGGACCTGCAACCAAAGAGTTAGTACAACAGGATGTACAATACTCTAAGTTGACATAACATATGGTGTAAAGATACGGGGAAGCGGTGTGTATGTCATAGTGACATCAAACAATCAAGCATAGCAGTCATCCTCACATCTCTCACTCAGTGTGTAAAGAATACGATATCCACTACTTTGACCACCCAAATCCTTGCTAAGATCACTCGGCCCCATGGAGTCATGTTGACTCCACTGCATTAATCCACAGCCACTAGTCCTTGCTATGTCCACTCTGCCTCATGAAGTCATGACGACTCCACTGCACTGGGTCATAGCCATGCTACGATCACTCTTCCCCATGGAGTAATAACTACCCCACTGCATTGATCCGTAGCCTAACATCCGTCTTGGTGGTGAATCAAAGTTAGGGACGTCGATAACCCCTTAGCATACGTCCCGCAGCAAAGCCCAACTATGAAGTTAACTCTTTGGTTCCCAACTGGATCCTGAGTATGAACTTCTCCTTTGGACTACCTTTTTATCTCGGTATTGGTCGAATTGGACTTGGTCTTCTGAAGAGTCGTCGCGTCGTAGTAGTAGGAGCTCGAACTCGGCTCATGGTCATTGCCTTGGTTCGATCGTAAAATTCCATGGTGTAGTTCGGTTCGGTCCTCAAAGTGCTCCTCCCCAAGTCGATTCGGTTCGGTGTTCCTTCATCTCCATATCCCGGCTCGGTACGGTACTCCTGCCTGGGTTCGGTCGGTCCTCTAGTTCTCCAGTTGGGCCGACCTAATCCCATACCAAGCTCCGGTCCAACTCCAACTCAATGCAAGTGGGGGCCTTCCTTCTTGCCATAACCCAATCTGATTCAGTTCAGCACTTCCAACCTGATCCCCTAGCCGATCCGGTCCTCTTAGCTGATCTAATCCAGATTGCTCCAGAATTTCCAACAAGCTTGTATCGTCCATTCTCGCCATACGACGGCATTTTCAACCATTCTAACTTTACTAAACAATCATGAAACATACCAAATAGTCATAGAAACATGTATAATCAATCATAAACACCAAAATGATGAACAATCATGTCAAAATGGATCAAACATACCCAAAACTCATATTTTCCCCTTAATCATGCTTAACCATAACTAATGATAGGATTAGAAAAACATATCCAAATTAACCTAAATTTTTATCAGAGCCCTAAAATCGTATTTTAGAATGTAACAAAATTTTCCAGATTTTTCTGAGTCATAATTTCGCTAATTATCACTAATCACCCCTAATTAACCGTAATTAGTGAAAAACAATACAAATCACTCATCTTTGCCACAAATTAAGATATAATATCTGAAACTCTGCTATTTGGATCGAGTTCCTAAGCAACACAGCAGCTCCAACTCTGATTTGGTGTTGATTTGCCTTGATTTGATGTAGTTTAGCCTAATCCTTGATTAAACAGTGATTAGAAGGTGTTTTAGGAGTTGGAGGTCATTGTTACGATTGAGAGGATGTTAGTGGCAGCTGAAAAATGACAAAGAAAAGGTTTCTCTAACCCTAATCAGGCCTTATATAGCTCTAATCCTGACATCCCGCAATGGACCTAGCTGCTAATCACCCGGTTAAGCCCAATTAAGCTATTTTTCACCTTCTAAACATTAATTCAGCCATATCTTCCAAACGGTAAGTTCATTTGACAAGTGTGACCACTCTACGGAAAGGTAAACAATCATCCGGATCTAATGGAAGTGTTTCAAGTCAAAACTGCTTCCCAATCAAAAGTTATAGGCGAAACAGTGAACATGGAAAATGACCCAAATAGTCGTTCCCCAAAGTTACATGACCATACGGCCTCATATGAAAAAGAAATAAATATTCTATGATCCTTCAATACGTAGAATACGGGTCGTTACAAAATTTCAATTCAGTTCAATATTTTGATTTAATTTGGCTAAATTTACCTTTCATACTCTTATTGGTTTTATCATTCCAATATTTTTTTATTAGTTAAACTAATAATCACACAACATGACCACCAATCATTTAGTCGATAAATTTTCAAACATATAATTTTGTTGTACTCAGCAATCCTATTTTTAATGCCAAATCACAACAAATAACCCTATCTAAGTTTTGGTTCTCACACCAGTCAATTGGAAATATATAGATATCCCACTTTCAAAACTCGAACATAAATTCTAATGATGAGATCTCAATCATCAGAATCATCTCCGGGCGACTAGATTTTGATCTACCCAGTATATTTGAGACTTCGAATACACGTGGATCAGACATATATTAAAAATCTCCTTATACCCGATAGTCCAAATCAATTTAAAATAAAATACTCAAATACATAGAATAAGGTATAATATTCAAAATTAAAATTATTTTCAGAAATAGCACTCTTCTACTCATTCTAGGATGCTACTGATCCCATCTCTAATGAGTCATTCTTATAGGACATTACTAATCCTACCGCTGATGAATTCTTTCATTTGGTTCTAATATGCCTTATTCTCGAGCTTTGTAAAACCAATGCTTTGATACCACGCTGAAACGTCCCAAACTTCCCCTTACGGGAAAGCCCGGATTGAGTTGAGAACACAACAAATCAGAACACAAACAATAGAACATTTCATTGCTATTATAACAATTACATCAAAGTACAAGAACATAACAGGGTATGAATAAATAATATACATTAGAAAAATATCAGAGATTTAAATTATAAAGTAGTGGAAAAATAATACATAACACAACTAAAAGAGATACACGGATACAAAGCTTTCCGAATATAACTCCAGCTGTAGATCCAGGATCCTATAAAAATAATATTTGCAAAAACCAAAACTACTAACTGCCCGTGCGGAAAATAGGGGCACCCAAAGTTTAGGTTAAAGCAATAAACTCCATGTCAGTCATGGGACTGGTGTGAGAACTAAAATAGTTATTAAATCATTACCTTAAATGTTGGGAAATCATGGGAACATGCCGTATAACATGAATCGGGTTTACTTCACATGAATCCTAGTTTAAAATAAAACAACGCAATGCTTTTTGGAAAAAATGAAGCTATTATAAGACTCAGGTCCCATCGCACAATGCAATGCTAGCCGAAGGATAGAGTTTTCCCCTTATAATATCCAAACATGCTTGGCACGTTTAAAACAAATCATTTTGATATTACTATAAGTGTATAGTGTCAAAATCAACTTCAAATATAAATGTATCAATCATAGACGGCATAGTACCTCATCCTACTATGTCGCCATACTAGTTCTACAACTAAGTTCGAAAAGTCACGTGTTGGAAATTGGATTCCATCTATGAGTCGAGGCAAGGGATGTCTCTTCATCGATTCGAGAAATTCTAGCACATGTCTCAGGACTCGGACGCTGGCGAGCCTTATGAACGGTAGGGCCGGTCCACACATACTTAAGTGGATTAATTTTTCCTGAACAATACATTTCCTGGTCCTATCGGACCTATCACTTAGCCAGTAGCGACCAATATCCAGAGCCACTAGGGACTCAATATCGAGGCGCCTCGCAATCCATCATCCACATAGGTAAAAAAGTCTAGGCTCTATACCATGACACCACTTCTAGCTAGAAATAAACGCAGGTTCTCCCCACAGCCACGATCCTGTTTTTGAACCATACCGGGTGTGAGGCCCGCGAATTAACACTATACACAAAGCTATGCTATTTAAAGCTGTGTTTTGATCATCAACCACAAGACTCTGCTTTTCAACAAAAGCCTTGATCCATCAAACTCAGCATGCCACACTATCAATCCATACCGTACCACTGATTTACACCAATATATAACCTCTAAGCTCGTACGTCTCAAAGAAGGGTGTTAAGCAAGAGAATATATTCTCCGCCACCAAACAGATATATATTTAGAAGAGATCAACGAATACAGTATAAATAAATAAAATGTCATACATACCATCCATTTGCAAGTCCATTATGGGTCTGAACGAAACCGGAGGCACCTTATTACTCGTCCCATATGTCCAATACAGGAGAGAGGCCCTCGCATATCCGGTCGATCTCCAAGTACGTCTGGACGATCACCACTTATTACCTTGTCTTGGGTGTACAACCCATTCAAGACATCAGTAAACATCCAAACGATGTGATCTTCAATCACCGCCTTCATCATCGACTTTTAGTCGTCATATCAGTTATTCAGAATGGGATAAACTTGGTCTTCTCAAATAACTCGTGTATTTCATAATCAATAATCAAGGGCTATAAAAACACATTATACGCCTCATTCCAATTCAGAATATTGTTTTATTCAAATATTCACATTTTTAGGGAAAGGTCCCCATTGATTTTATCAAAGATAAAATCCTTTAAATCATTCTTTAATCTTCCTTTGGATTTCATTTCAAAAGATTTTATTTTATCTTTTCACAATTCTAAACCAAATTAAGGTTTATCAACTAGTCGGGATTAGCGAACCTTACCGAAGTAATCATTCATTTATCCAAATCCCAACCTTTTCATCCCATGGAGCAAAACTGGTAGTACTCCATACCTAACACCCATGGTTTTATTGGTAAGTTTAATTACCATTTCACATTCAAATCTAATTAAAGATTTAACTATCACTTGGAGTAGAACTGGTGGTACCCTTTTCGATCACTTCTCAAATTTGGCAAATTTAATTACCACATTAACATTTTAATCCAATTAAAGATTCCTTAAAACTCCATTTTTAGTTTTAATCTCCCAAAAATCATTATTTATTGATTATTCAAATTTAGGAAATAAATCTTGTCTTTAACTGGGTTAAAGAACCAATGTCATTTAAAATACAGTTCACGATAAACCCCAAATTCCTCTTCCATCAAAATTGGAATCTTCACAGAAATCATAACAGTATATAATCGATATAAATTTCCGTATCGGATCAATTCTATAAATGGAATAAGAGAAAGGCCTTTTAAATTCCATACATAGTAATGGTCTTCCTTCTCAGAATCTCATCCCGATTATCAGTAAATTGAATTCCATTCCAATTTCTTTTATTAAACAAGAAAACTTTACTTTGGAAAATTTCCATTAAATCTTAATAAAAGATTTATAAATTCCAAATCATATTTTCGCTGTTAATTGAGTTAAAGAACAAATGTCATTTAAAACACAGTTCACAATAAACGCACAATCAACATTCATTTCAATTCCAATTAAATATTAATTAATTAGTAAACTTCTCTAAATCTTACTTAAAAGATTTATTCTTTTCCCAACTAGGTTTAAGAACATTGTTATTTAAGACATTATTCACGACAAACCCAAAATCCAATTTGATATTAAATACAAGGCTCTGAATACAAATTTTATCGGCTTATATTCAATATCAAATTCTGAAACTAACGGATATCGTATTGGGAATAACGATATCTGTATCTTCCAAATTCCTTAACAATATCCGTATAATCACGGAATCCAATATCAAAATATTCCAAAGATTATTTCCATTCCAATTCATATTTTGGATAATTCTTGTTACATCAAAACCATATCAGTCCAATTTATTTATTTAAAAACACTGGATTATTATTCAAATTAATAATTAGTTCATTTCGATAAAAAAATATTTATCTTTTCAAACTTGGAATTTTTTATCCAAAATCTTTCCAAATCGGTTATTATGATTTTACATAATTTTTCCTTATTTTTAATTTATTAAGGCCATTACAGTCGGTTTCCAATAACGGCCACCGAACTACATCCATAGCGACCTTTTCTGAAATTGATTTGGACATATCTTAAAATATGACCATTCAAATTTAAATCTATTATGTTCATTGGAAAGCTCTTTTCGATACGAACCCAACGGTTTCATTTTTAGGAGAATCCAACGGTCGTATCTCCTGTTACATCAATTTGAAGTTAATAGTCGAAATTCGCAAACAGTCGCTGCGCGGCGCGTTATATTCAAGCCATTAAATATATATAATATATGTATCGTCGATTTACATTTAGAACATATTTTTAAATAGTTTATAAATTCATTTTAAATGATTTCAACTTCGGTTTCAAATTTAAATCAAAACTGAATATTCTATATCATTATAATATTAAAATAATTATATTTTCAAAATATCTGATTTAGAGATCAAATCTATTCGATATTCATTATAGAATGAATAAAATCGATCGTTAGACCCGTTCGGGTTAAAATGGCGAATCTCCACTTACTCGGCTTCATATATTTCAATATTTTCATGTCCATCCAAAATCGGACATCAAAATCATATTTTGGTCCTTTATTGAATATTATTTTAAAATATTCGTTATTATTTCTGAATCGGAATGCAACTCAATCAGTTGCCATATAATTTCAGTTATATGGATTTCATACATCACTTGTATTCAATAATAATGATAAATAATCATTACACATTCAAACATCCTCCAGAGTGCATTTTACAACTGTATGAGCATTTAAATAAATAAATAACTCTCATTACAGCCTGTCAACCCATCGATTGACAAATAATTAAATTCATGGGAGATGTGAATAAATTATCATCCCAGACCCGTGTGGGGTTTTCAAACAACAACAGTCGATTCAAAATAATCACTGGTTAATAAATTTAACTAGTTCTAATTCGATTTGAATTAATTTTCTAATTAGCCAATTTTCACTGTTTAAAATTATAAATGGATATTTATAATTTAATTTCAACTACCACAAAATAATATTAAATTATTTTTAATATTTTAAACATTTAAGCATCACAATTAACACACAATACAGTCAATTAAATCGTCCATGGTCTATGGACGAGGGAGTTGAGCTAACAGGCACTGTATACAGTTTATAATGATTAAAAACTGATAAAAACTACACTAGAAATTCTATATATTTTTATACATGAATACAATAACATAATAAAATATAATTTTAGTGAGAAGGAGTTCTCACCATTGGTTTCCGCTCCATCATTGTTTATTCCTGAATTTCTGGTACGGTTCGGGTTTGAATTTGCCTGAAATTCTAACATTCTCCGTTTCTGTCCCAGTCAGTTTCATTGCGTAGTGCTCAACGCCACAATCGCAATGCATTTTAAATCATCAAATTCTAATAAGATTTGAACCAAATTATTACAATTTATAATTATTTACATAATTTTATAATTAAATATCAACTAAATTCCCTTAAACCTCTTTCTTCTTCTCTCTGTATCATTCCTTTTTTTGCTGAACCCAATTACACCCGACTAGGGCTCACAACTGCCGCCCCTAGGAATGATCGGAGCACGATCAGACGTGCCCTCTTCGGAGCCGCTTCCTCCTCCTCCCCAGTGCCTGTGGTGGTGCCCCGACCGATGCCCACTTCCGCCCTAAAAACCCCTCCGACCGGCGTAACTTTCGAGCCCAAAATCGAACCAATTTCTCAACGAAAATTGATCTTCGACGTTCAATTTATAGAACTTGATTTTCCCTCCCATTTTCCTATTTGAAGTTCTTAAAATTAATTTATGGATAACGAGAAAAATGAGGAGCAAGATCTGAGCGTTTTGGCCATTGGTTTGTTTAGATGGCGGCTCAAGAAATGAACGAATTAGGGTTGGCCGATTTTTATATTTATAACCCTTTTATTTATTTATTTCATTTTAAAACCCCAAATCCTCACGAACTCCAAATCAAACCCAATGACCATCGCCTTTAGCTAATTGTCCTTATTTCGGACACAATGGGATATGTTTCGTAAGACAGTTCAAACGTTTCAATCAGTTTTCATCTAAATTAAAATATAAATCAATATATATTGGATTTAAACGTACATTTTAATTTACCAGGGCCACATACTAACTCCATAAATTACAGAAAAATAAATCTAGCTTTGTTTTGATGATACGGTCCTAACAAAACTATTTTCATCGAATTTCAAGACTGTTTGAAAAATGACCCTTTTTCTAGTCGATTAAATTCAAACTGAATTGACAAAACACGTTTTAAATTCACCATGCTCACATATTAATTCTAAAATTTTTGAAATTTGAAACCTAATAATAATTTGACATTCCGTATCCAACAAAAGTGGTTTCGTTGAAAACGGAGGTTGTTTGCAAAATGGCTATTTTTAAGGGCTATATATTATACTAAAATATATATAAATTCCATAGCGACTATTTTAAATTTTAAACTGGAAATAACCTTCAATTTATATTATGAAATCTGAATTTTTCACATTCGTTAAAAAATTATTAAATAGATTCTAACATTTCTGGTTTTACTGAAATCCGATTTATTTTGAATTCTATACATTCAATTGAAATTAAAATTGAATTTTCAAACTACTACGCCATTTCAGGCTCATTTTATAATTAAATTAAATTCATATGTTCTAACTTCAATTTAAATAAATTTTTAGTCATTATTATTTAAAATAAATCATTTTTAATTCTTAAATCCCATTACAATAGCTAAAATAGTATTTTTTTAAAATTGGTCCAGAAATTTTCTGGGTTGCTACAAGGATAGAGGTTAGGTTGGATTTGGCTTGTTTATATAGGAGCTAAAGACTGATTTTGTCCATTGGACTAACCCTAGAAGTTTTAAAGTACATCACAGTCGTTGTCTTAATTACTTCATAATGAAATAAGATATTATAATACACCTCATATGTTCGTTCTTATTTTCCTCTAATCAATGACAAAAAGAGAGATTTGAATATACCATTTAAAATGGGAAATCAATGAATATGTTTTGAATCCTATTTAAAAATTGCCACTTATATAAGAGAATAGTTGTTATTCTTTAGGAAACAAATTTCTAATAAGACAAATTAATTGGCATACATGTCAATCAGTGCCTACTTAATCTTCACATGTGCAATTAATCAGTTAATAGTATATAAAATTGTGGCATTTACATATTTATACATATAACAAAATTTAGATTTGTCTAACAATTGTACGAATAGGCAATAAACCCCATAGTCATCTATAAATCAAATATGTCATTGATTAATGCACAATTGATAGCTAACTTGTTTTCAAAAGTGGAAAGCAGATATAATTTTAATTCCCTTTTTTTCTTTGTGACTTCCCTATAACATAGAAAGTCTATGCATGATCAAGTTATATACATGCATATATATATATATATATATATATATATATATACAAACACACACATAAAGGATTTAAATAATATGTTAATTAATGTGCGATTAATTTACAGCCTATGTATTATAATTTGGAAACAATATTCATCACATATGTATGTAACATATATACATAAAACCGCATAAAACATTTCCTTATATGCAACTCTTGATCTTATATGTCTCCTATTTATATGTGCATGCATACACAAATACATCATATTTGGAACATGCATAAACTTGATTATTTTATTAAAATTCCAAAAAAATATGTATTTGATGGGGATTGAACTCATTACTTCATGTATCAAAGTCTACTCACTTAACCAGTACACCAAACACTATTTTTGTTCTTAAAATTAGAACATAGAAGAAAAAAATGGTTTCATGTGTGTATCTTTCATTCTTAAAAATATCAATATCTTATAAACCATAATTCCAAGTATATCAAAATTATATATCAAACTGGTTGTTGGGGAAAGACTTTCGCAATGGTTACAAATAAGACATCCATTTTATCTTCTAGTAAAAATTAATTCTTAATTACTTAAGTTATAGAACCGTAAAGTTGTGGGATGTTACAAAATGTGAGTCTATACCACAATTATATGTTTATATGTCATTGTTTTACTGTCAGTTATCTATTTAGTTTTCCGTTATTTATTGTTACATGTATATCCCAATTATCCCTTTTTTGTCTTAGTTTTATTTACAGTCTTATGCCTATTTGTTTAGTTTATGTATTTTTGAATTAGATCTATATTTTTCTCCTTTTCCTTTTTATTTTCTGGGCTATCTAATGCATAGGTTGTTCACGTTAGGATTGCGTAAATTGGGTTGAATTGAAATAACTTAAAATGACAGTAAAAAGGAGGATTAGGAATATTGAAACATGAGATCCAATGACTGTAAAATTGGGATAATATGAAAAACATGTTAAACTGAATAGGTTAAACTTAATTTAATAGTTAAGTAAGAACATGTTGGGAGTATCAGATGTAACTAAGTTAAATAGGCAACTTAATCTATATATACATCTAAGAAGGTGCTTGTTTTGGGGTAGGGGTTGTACACAGAATAACATTTATAGGAAATGTCATTTACAGCCATGCTTATTAACGAATTTAAGCATGCTAAGTTATTACTTGTCAATTGTAAGCTAAGCGGTCCCATGTCTTATTGTTGGTATCTAGTTTTGGGACTCTTAAAATCCTAGTTTGGGGGCACATGCCTAGGGGGTGGCTTGTGTTAATCTTGTTGTGCGGAACCCATATCAGTCAAAATCCCTGTTAGTATCTTAGAGATGGGCCGCTCTAGGTAAGGGTTAGGGAACGCTTTACTGATTTGGATTGTAAGAGGTTCAAAGGTGAGTATGGGCACATTCTGGCGGAGTCATGAGCGTGCATGAGTCCGATGAAGGAAACTAAGACGCTGTAACACTAGTGAATAGGGATGTGTCTTATAGTTGATGGGTTAAGGACTGATACCCCCTACTGCCGTAGCTAGCATAGGACATTGTGTAGTAAGGAGCCGACCGCATAGGTAGTAATTAGGGTATCACCTAATTATGATACTCTAGTAATTGGTGTAAAAACTTATACTTGGGATATGAATGTGAAGTGTACATGATCTTTACCTTATCTTATTATCTCATTATCATGTAATCTCGTACTTGTTTATTTTACTATAGTTTCATGTTTAGCGTTATTTATATGTCTTGATACTTTATATCTTATCCTATTGCTAAAAGTCACTGAAACTAGCCAGACTTTATGTCTGACCTATTTTGTTTCCTTTCTCTCTCTTCCTTTTCCCCCTTAGGTTCTCAGAATGGTGGCGGACAATAGTTGAGACCATGATTCTATTCTTGGACTTGGATTTCTTCTGACTCGATGTATTGATATGAATTTTGTTCTAATTTGTTATGGCTTTTGAGGATGGATATGATTTTACAGCTTTGTACTCTGATGTTTTGTGTCATGAGACAGATGGTTATGACTATTGTTTTTGGTATTTGAAATTGTAACGATGGAATGTGATTTTATAATAATAAAAAAAATTCCACTACATATTTACATTCTGTCTTGTGAATTTTAGTTACAGTTTACCTGTTGCGCTTCACAGAACTTAATGCATCCTCCTATGGGTGACATTAAGGGACATGGGTTGTAACATTTAGTACCAGAGCCTAAGATTACAAGATCAAAGAAAAAAATTTGAAAAGTGTATTCAAAGAAAAAGGATTTACAAATAAAACACATTTTTTTGGAGAAAAAAATGTATCCCTTCAAGTCATTTACAATATTCCTTCGATTCTCTCTCTGATTTCTTATTTCGTACTTTTTTCAGCATGTCCAGGGATCCTAACTTCCCCGAGGGCATTCCCATTCCGACATTGTTAGAGTGCAAGAAAATGTCCCTCCCCCAGTTGCAGCTGCAGTAGCTCCATCTCCTCTTATAGTCAACTTTTCTAAGCTTTGTAAGGACTTCCGCACAATAGGAGGCAAGCCGTTTCGTGGTATTGAGAGTTTTGTGGAGGCGTGCAATTGGCTTAGAGAAACTGAGAATGTGTTTAACTTATTGGACCTCGATGATAGAAGGAAAATTTATTTGGCACCCTGGCAACTAAAGGATAAAGCATCGTATTTGTGGAAGGTGATTTAGGCTAGATAAATGGTGGTTGGGATTAATTTAAGCCAGATTGAGATAAGATTCTTATCACAAGCGGAGGAAGGAATGCAAATTGAGATATTTCTGAATTTAAAGCAAAGAAGCATGACAATAAAGGAATATGTTAACAACTTTAATCAACTAGCGAGATTTGGGTTGGAATTGATAAACACTCCTCATAAGAAGGCCTTGACCTTCGCAAAGGGATGAAACCAATTGCTTCAAGATTTAGCACTGACGCATGTATTGGTGGGAGTGACTTTCGAGAGGCTTGTAGACATGACTTTGATGCACGAGGATGGTAAAGAAGATAAGAAAGAGGTTAAGACTGAGGAGGAGAAACCCAAAACTGAGAAAAATAAGTGGTGTCCTAAGAAGGGCATAACTAAGAAAGGAGGAAAGGCCAACAAAGCCCAAACCAATATTGAAGTAAATGCCATGGTTGTGGAAATTTGGGGAACTTTATGAGAGTAAGTAGATTAATAATGCTTGCTTCACTTATTGTCAAGTTGGACATGTTAAAGGGCAATGCCCTAACAAGCAAGGGCAGAAGACTGGATCGTCTAGAGGACAAGTTAATGCTCTAGAGGCTAGTAGACCGGGTCGTGGTAGGAAATTTGTCGTGGAAGGTTTGATTTCTCTTTTTGACTATCCTATTAGAACTCTCTTTGATTTCGGTGTTTCTCATTCCTTCATATCCAACTTTGAGGTAGATAATATGCACGTAGATACTAGTATTGTTTCTGATCCTGTTGTATTCTCAAACGCCATAGAAGGAACGACTCATTTATCTATGATATGTAGGGGTTTGAGAATTTCTGTTATGGGCATCGAATTTGAATGTGAAACATATGTTCTTGGTTTTATGGGTTACAGATCAATTCTAGGAATGGATTGGCTAGCCATGTATTGTGCTATTCTTGATTGTGAGAGGCGAGTTATTAGACTTTTAACTTGCCAAGGTAGAACTCTCGAAATTTCTTGTGACCTACGGGGGTCGATTATGCTTAGTTTCCTAGATTCTCTTTATGCTTTCGTTGATGATATTCCTTCAATGCCCATAGTTAGTGGATTTCTGGATGTGTTCGATGAGGTTAGAGGACTAACTCCCGAATGAGAGATTGATTTCTGGATTTACTTGGTGGAGAATGCGAAACTAGTTGCTTTACTAGTGTGCCACATGGCTCCTAGGGATAGGAGGATCTCAGAAAATAAATACGTGAATTATTCAAGACGGGGTTCATCAGACCAAGGAAATCGGTTCTCTCTGTCTATGCGTTAACTATATGGAGTTAAAAAATCTCACCAAGAAGTATATGCATCCACTTCTGAGGGTTGATGACTTGTTTGAATAGCCGGTAGGCGCTTTGGTTTTCTCATGGTTGGATCTAGCCATAGGATTTCATAAGCTTAGGGTAGCAGATGATAATATTGACAAGGAAGCTTTCAGAACTCCGGATGGTTTCTTTAAGTGGTTGGTCACGCCTTTTGGGTTGACTAATGCACCCGCATACTTTGTGGACTTAATGAGTCGAGTGTTCAGGGAGTATTTGAACAATTTCTTAGTGTTTTTTATGGACGACATTCTAGTTTTCATAGAAGCGAGGAAGAGCATTCCAAACACTTAGAGAAGGTTCTCAGTACTCTTAGATCACATCGGCTTAAGGCTAAATTTTCTAAGTGTCATTTCTGGAGAAAGGAAGTAAGGTTCCCGTGGCATGTAGTCTCCAAGGATGGAATAGCGATGGACCCCACAAAAGTTGTAGTAGTTCAAGATTGGAAAGCCTCTAAGAATGCGATAGAGGTAAGAAGTTTCCTTGGATTGGTGGGTTATTACAGAAAGTTCATTAAAGACTTTGTGCGGATCTCATCTCCACTCAGCCATCTAACGAAGAGGAACTTGGCTTTCGCTTGGAGCATTGATTGCGAGGATGCATTTCATAGATTGAAGACCGCTCTGACATCAGCCCCTGTTCTGGTTCTTGCCGATGGTATCAAGGTGTTTATGGTCTACGCGGATGTTTGTGACATGGGGTTAGGTGTTGTGTTGAAGCAAGTGGGTAGGGTGGTCTGCTATGGAAGTAGGCAACTAAAAGTTCATGAGAAAAACTACCACGCCCATGACTTAGAGTTAGCTACTATAGTGTTCGTACTTAAGTCTTGGTGACACTATCTAGTTGGAGAGATATTTGAGCTATATACGAATCACAAGTCTCTTAAACATATATTCTCGTAGAAGGATCTCAACTTAAGGTGGAAACAATGGATGGAATTCCTTACGTTCTACGATTTTGAGATAGCTTATACACTAGGCAATAGGATTGTAGTTGCGGACACATTGAGTAGGTAGAGGATGACCTTGAGTCCTCTATTCGTAGAGAGGTGGAGCTTGGAGTTTATCTCGACCTTTGGTTCTAAGTCAACTACGAATTTTGTGCTTGGTTTGTTGGCATTATTGGAGATGCAACCTACTCTTATGGGCGCATTGGATCTACCCAGCGAAAGGATCAACGTTTAGTTGACATCTTGGATAGATTCCATAGAGGAGAGGCCTCTAGTCACCTAGATAGATATTTTATGGACAAAAAGGGTGGCTAAGACGATATGGGTGATTTTGTGCGCCACGAGTTGAAGATTTACTAAGATCAGCTCTTTAGGAGGCTCATCAATCTCGGATGACTATCTATCTAGGCAGTGACAATATGTACCCAGACATGAAGCGAGTTTTTCATTGGACTGGCACAAAGAAAGATGTAGTAGAGTTCGTGGCCCGATGTTTGACTTTTCAACAAGCCAAGGTTGAACAAAGGAAACCTGGCGAATTTCTTCAGCCCTTGGATATCCCACAGTGGAAATGGAAGAGCATCTCTATGGACTTCATTGATGGACTTCCCATATCACGGAAGGGCAACAAGGGTATATAGGTTATAGTAGACAAACTTACTAAGAGCTCTCACTTTATTCCAGTCAAGAACAAGAGGACGACGGCTTGGCTAGTACCGGTATACCTTAGAGAGACCGTCTGACTTCATGGGGGCACTTTCAATATAGTAAGTGATCAGGACCCCATCTTTACAAGTGAATTTTGGAGAAGCTTGTGAGAGGCCCTACGTACACAGTTAAGACATAGCACAACTCATCACCCTCAGACCGATGGCCAGACTGAGAGGCTAAATAGAGTTCTCGAGGATCTACTGATATTGTGTATCCTAGACTTCGGAGGGACTTATTAGGAGCATCTCCCATTGGTTGAGTTCGCTTACAATAATAGTTTTCGGTCAAGTATTGGGATGGCGCCCTTTGAGACACTTTATGGATGACCGTACAGATCGCCGACAGGTTCGTGGGAGTCTACAGACAGACTTCTACTGGGGATAGGGATGGTAAGAGAGACTTCTGAGAAGATAGACCTTATTTGAAGAAGGATGGAAGTTGCTCAAGATAGGTAGAAGTCATATGCCGATAAGAGAAGGACTGACTTGGAACTCGAGGTAGGATATATGGTTTTCATCAAAGTATCGCCTTTAAAGAACATAGTTCGATTTGGCTTGGTAGGGAAATTGGCACCAAGGTTCATAGGAATATTTTCCATAGTTAAGAGGATAGGCCAAATGTCCTATAGAGTTAGACTACTAGAGAGGCTGGTGGGAGTTCATGATGTATTCCATCTTTCCCACATGAGGAAATGTCTACATGATACAGCAGAGGTAGTAGGGCCAAGTATGCTTAAGGATGTAGAGATAGAGAAGGAGGCATCAGTTCGGAAAGTTCCTACCTGTTTCCTTGGAGCGGAAGTTAAGAAGCTACACAACAAAGAAATCAAGTTAGTGAAGGTGCAACGGGGAGAAGATCGAGATGACACGACATGGGAACCCGAAGACAAGATTCATGCTTCATACCCTTTTCTCTTTGAGAGTACGTTCTTAATTTCCTTTCTAAGATTTTGAATTTAAATTTGTTTATCTCCGTCGTTTGAATCATTGATCTTTAGGTAGAAAACTATGTTTGAAAACTTGTGTTTGATACATGTTATGTTTGATGATTGTAAGTGGATGCAAGTGTTTGCTAGTGGATGCCCGTGGATGCATACACACACACACATTAGGCGCTAGATCAGCTCAAGCACTTACATATTGCATATGGATATGTGTGCACATTTTAATTTTTCAATGGATGAAAATGGTTGCATCATCACATGGATGTTGCACTTTGATGAATGGTTATGCACACATATAGAACTTATATGTATTATTAGGATTATTTGTATACATATTGGATACATGGCATAGATATACATTGCATTAAGAAGGTCAACTGAATCAGTCGACCGCCTGATTTTCGCAGTAGTTTAGGGAAATATACACAACACCTTTGCATATGTTCATACCAAGCATTATAAATTTTAAGGACAATGAATGCCTATGGATGACGTTTGAGTAGATGGGTGTAAGTTTTAAATAATAACATTCTTCTTAACTTAGAGATTTCAGGGACGAAATCCGTTAAAGAGGGGAGAATGTAACATCCCATATTTTAATATATAGTAATTATATAATAAAGAAAATAAAATGAATATTAGTTAACTGAATATTCAGAATTAGTTAATACAGAATTTACCGTTGCGGTCGTTATGAAATTTTTGTTCAGACAGACTCTTGGTTTTCGTAAATCGGATTAAATATGCAGAAGTTATGCATATAAGAAGATTGCACTAAAATATATATAAAATATATATTTAATTAAAATATACAGAGCAGAGATACAACGGTCCGTGGGCGACCCACCCATGACTGGGTCAACCAACATCTAAGGCAGGTCGAACCTAGGGTCGAACCACCTGCATGCAGGCTGAGTTTCTACAAATGAATTTGGATTGTTTTCTTTATCATATACAAGCATTGACTCGACAATGGTTGTACGGTTGGATTTATAAACCTAAAATTTAATGGTTTAGGATTATCCTACGTAATCTATAAATAAGCAAGTAGCCTCATTGTTTTCTACAAAATATAAAGATGCTGAGGTGCTGCCTAAACATAGATTAAATATGACAATTCTAATTCTTCTACAACAACAAACCTAAAGAGGACTTTCTTCAGCAACAAAGATATTTTTCTAAACTTCAATCCAACCACTGTGAGTTCTAGTTATTTTCATATTTGATAATTAAACATTGACAGTAAATAAATTTGAATGTGAGACTATACCACAATTATATGATTATATGTCATTGTTTTACTGTCAGTTATATATTTAGTTTTCAGTTATTTTACCGTTACATGTATTTCCCTATTATCTCTTTTGTTTCTTAGTTTTATTTACAGTCTTATGGTTATTTATTCATTTTATGTATTTCTGAATTAGATCTATATTTTTCTCCTTTCCCTTTTTATTTTACGCTATATCTAGTTAGTCTAATGCATAGGCTATTCACGTTAGGATTGCGTAAATTAGGTTAAATTGGAATAACTTTAAATGACAGTAAAAAGAAGGATTAGGCATATTGAAACATGAGATCCAATGACTGTAAACATGGGATAATATGCTAAACATGTGAAACTGAATGGGTTAACCTTAATTTAATAATTATGTAAGAATAAGTTGGGAGTATCAGATGTAATTAAGTAAAATAGGCAACTTAATATATAATATACATCTGAGCAGGTGCTTGTTTTGGGGAAGTGGCTGTACACAGAATAACATTTATAGGAAATGTAATTTACAACCATGTTTATTAATGAATTTAAACCCGCTAAGTTATTACTTGTCAATTAATAAGCTAAGAGGTCCCACATCTTGTTGTTGGTATCTAGTTTTGGGACTCTTAAAATCCTAGTTTGGGGACACATGCCTAGGGGGTGGCTTGTGTCAATCTTGTTGTGTGGAACCTGTATCAGTCAGTATCCATGTTAGTATCTTAGAGAGGGGCCTCGCACTAGGTAATGGCTAGGGCACACTTTACTAATCTTGATTGTAAGAGGTTCAAAGGCGGATGGTGGGTACAGGCGCGTTCTGGCGGGGTCATCAGCGTGCATGGGTCCGATGGGGGAAACTAAGATGTTATAACACTAGTAAACGGGTTTATGTCTTGTAATTGATGGGTTAGGGACTGATACTCTCTATTGTTGTAGCTGACACAAGATATTTGCGCGGTATGGATCTGATCGCATAGGTAATAATTAGGGTAACACCTAATCATGATAATCTAGTAATTGGTGCAGAAACTTATACTCGGGATATGAATGAGAAGCATACATGATCTTTACCTTATCCTATTATCCGTTATCGTGTTATCTCATACTTGTTTATTTTACTATAGTTTCATGTTCAACATTATTTATATGTTTTGATACTTTTTATCTTATCATATTACTGGATGTCGTTGGAACTCACCAGACTTTATATTTGACCTATTTTGTTTTCTCTCTCTCTCTCTCTCTTCCTTTCCCTCCTCAGGTTCCACGAATGGTGGAAGACATTAGATGAGACCGTGATTCTATTGTTGGACATGGATTTCTTCTAACTCGATGTATTGCTCTGAATTTTGTTCTACTTTATTATGGCTTTTGAGGAGGGATATAATTTTATAGTTTTGTACTATGATATTTTATGCCATGAGATTGATGGTTATGACTACTGTTTTGGTATCTGAAATTGTAACAATGAAATGGTGATTTTATGATAATAAAAGTTTTCCTCTGCATATTTACATTTTGTCTTGTCAATTTTAGTTACTGTTTATGAAACGACTCGAACTTCCCAGTAAAGGAAAGTCTTAATTGAGTTGAGAACATGACAAATCAGAATACAAACGATAGAACATTTCATTGCTTATTACAACAATTTGCATCAGAGTACAAGAATATACAGAGTATGAACAAATAATATACATTTGATAAATATCAAAGATTTACAAGTTACAATGCAGCGGAAAATAATACAAAACACAAATGAAAGAGATACACAGATACAGAACTTTCCGAATATCATTCCATCTATAAACCAGGATCCTGTGAATATAAATCAGATAAACCAAAACTACTAGCTGTCGGTGTGGAAAATAGGGGCACCCAGAGTTTAGGTTAAAACAATAAACTCCAGGCCAGTCATGTGACTGGTGTGAGAACTAAAACAATTATTAAATCTTTACTTTAAAATAAAGTAAATCAAGGGACCACGCCGTATAACACGGAACAGGTTTCCTCCCAAGAATACCAACGCATAAAACAAACAGCGCAATGCTTTTTGGAAAAATGAAGCTATTATAAGACTCAGGTCCCATCACACAATGCAACTCAAGCCGGACGATAGAGTTTTACCTTATAATAATAACCAAACATGCTTGGTACGTTTAAAACAAATCATTTTGATACTATTGTAGTGTAAAGTGTATGAAAACAACTTCAAATATAATTGTATCAATCATAGATGGCATAGTGCCCCATCCCACTATGTCTCCAATACTAGGCTCAACAATTAAAACCGAAATGCCACGTATTGGATGTTGGATTTCAATCTGTGAACTAAGGCAAGGGATTGTCCTTACCGCTTTGAGACAATCTAGCCTACCATGTCTCAGGAACAGCCGCAACTGCACCTTGGATCGTCAGGACCGGTCCACACGGGGTGGATTAAAATGCCCGAACCATGCGTTTCCCCGCAATATGGGGCATAAATCTGGTCAGTATATCGAACAAACCATCCATCGGCACCGTATTGACCGATATAACCGAGGTGCCTCACTATCCATCATCCACAAAAGTAAAACATCTGGACTTGCAAAACCCTGACACTACTCCTAGCTAGAAAGAAACGCATGTCCTTCCTGATGTCCTCCCTGATGTCCTCTCCTATTTCTGGTTCACACCGGGGTGTGAGGCTCGCGAATTAACGCTATACACAAACTATGCTATATTAAAGCCGTGCTTTGATCATCAACCACAAGACTGTGCTTTTCAACAAAAGCCTTGATCATTTGCATCTCAGCATGCCACACAGGCAATTCACGCCATGCAACTAATGACTATCCGTGACGGTCCGCCCCGCATCAGCCGACATTTCCCTGAAATGCATTGAACCGATGTCCAAACAGCACGGAACGGTCGCCAAAAAGGAAAGGAAAGGGATTTAAAGTGATGAATCAATACAAGGAACCTGTAGCATATATCACACGCATGGAATAAAATATAATAATAACATACTTTGACATGAATCAGGCGAGACAGTGCATAAGCTGAAAACTAAACATCATAGCAGCGGAAAATCCAAATACAGCTTATGTTCCATATCATCATTATTACAATTTTAGAAAATTGTCTCTAAAGCAAAATAAGGAAGGTACACTACTAATGCCCAAAGTAGTGGCCGGCTGGGACACAGGGAGAATATATAGGAATAATACGTGTAAGCCTCCTGCTCGTATCTGGACAGCTACTCGTGCACAACCAGCTAACTGTCTCTAGTCTGCCCGTTTAAGAGCACCCAGAGTAATAAGAAGAGACCTAAAACTCGGGGTCAGACAAAAGTCTGGAATGAGCGATGAGCAGCAAAAACATAAAAATAACAAGTATACTAAACCATACCTGAACCTGGACCTGTAACCAAAGAGTCGGCATAACAAGTTGTACAATACTGAGGTAATACTAGCATAAGGTGTCAAGATAACGGGGGAGGGGTGTACATGTCAATGAGATGGAAAACAATCAAGCATAGCAACCATCCTCACATCTCTCACTCAGTGCGTAAAGCATACGCTATCCACCACTTTGATCACCCAAATTCTTGCTATGATCACTCTGCCCCCATGGGGTCATGGCGGCTCCACTGCACTGATCCATAGCCATTAGTCCTTGCTATGTCCACTCTACCCCATGAAGCCATGACGACTCCACTGCACTGGCTCATAGCCATGCTACGATCACTCTGCCCCATGGAGTAATGACAACCCCGCTGCACTGACCCATAGCCTAACAATCGTCTCTCGGTGGTGAATCAAAGCTATGGACGTCGACAACTCCTTAGCACACGTCCCGCAGTAAAGCCCAATCATGAAGTTAACTCGTTGGTTCCCGTCTGGATCCTGAGTACAAACTTCCCATTTGGACTATCTTTGCATCTCGGGTTTTGGTCATCATCTCCAATCGTGATTCTTCAATTCGGTTCGTTCGCTGTCCAGACTCAAAGATTAGATCGTGATTTCCCCCTGGCCATCGGCTCGTGGTCCCTCCTTCAGCTCGTGGCTCGTGACATCATGCTCCAACATCGGTTCGTGGATTGTGGTCTGCCTCCTCCAACTCATGGTGACCGACTTGGCTCATGCAACATCTAAGTTGTTCATCATATTCCTCACGGTCGGGGTGTGAGGGTTCGCCATCTTCCATACAGTCGGGGTGTGGGGTTCGTGATCATCCTCACGATCGGTGTGTGGGGTTCATGATCATCCTCACGGTCGGGGTGTGGGGGTTCATGATCATCCTCATGATCGAGGTAGGCAGTTCGTGATCATCCTCACAGTCTGGGTGTAGGGGTTCGTAATCATCCCCACGATCGGAATGTAGGGGTTCGTGATCATCCTCACGATCGGGGTGTGCGGTTCGTGATCATCCTCACGGTCTAGGTGTGGGGGTTCGTGATCATCCTCACGATCAGGGTGTGACCAATTTCCTGAAACTCTTTCCAGCCAACCATTTACGCCATACGACAGCGTTTTCGACCGTTCTAATTGATTTAAACAAACACAAAACATTCCAAACAGTCATAGCAACATGTATAATCAACCATAAACACCAAAACAACAAATAATCATGTCAATATGGATCAAACACACCCAAAACCCATATTTTTTCCTTAATCATGTTTAAGCACAACTAATGACAGGATTAGCAAAACTTATCCAAATTAACCCAAATTTCTAACAGAGCACTAAAATAATATTTTAGAATCTTTCAAATTTTCCCAGAATTTAATTACATATAATTTCGCTAATTACCACTAATCACCCCTAATTAGCCGTAATTAGTGAAAAACGATGCAAATCACTCACCTTGGCCACAAACAAACTATAGATCTGAAATATTATCTGTTTTGTGTCGAATTCTAATGCAACACAGCAGCTCTGACTGTGATTTGCTGTTATTTCCCCTTGATTTGACGTAGCTTGGCTTAATCTTCAATTAGAAAGCGATTAGGAGTGATATGGGATGAAATTAGAAGGTGGAGGCCATGGCTAGGGATAGAGAAATGTTTTAGGTGGCTAAAAAAATGAAATAAAAATCGTTTCCTAACTGTTCTCAGCCGCCCCATAACCCTAATCCCGAAATGGGTTATGGGCCCTCTTGTTAACCACCCTAATTAGGCCCGGTTAAGCTGTTTTTCACCTTCTAAAGCTTGTTTCAGCCATATCTCCCAAACGGTAAGCCGGTTTGGCTAACGTGACCACTTTACGGAAAGATAAACCATCATTCGGATCCAATGGAAGTGGTTTCAGGTCAAAATTCCTTACCAATCAAAAGTTATGACCGAAACAAGATCAGCTAAGGGCAAAATGTTCATATAAAAATCGGAAAAAATCATGAACATGGGGAATGACCCCAATAGTCGTTCCCCAAAGTTACATGACCATATGACTTCGTTTGAGCAAGAAATAAATATTCTACGATCCTTCGATGTATAGAATGTGGGTCGTTACATTCCCCTCCCCCCCTCCCCCCAGCAATTTCTCCCCTGAAATTTCTTAACTAAGAAACAAGCAAAGGATCTCACATTCCTATCAACCATTCAAAACAATCAAACATACAAAACAAACAAACAAGTCTATCCTAGCATGCGGAAAACTAAGTCGCAATTAAAATCTTACCAGGCAAAGAGTTCTGGATATGTCTTCCTGATGTTCTCCTCTGTCTCCCAAGTACAGTCATTCTCATTCTCGCCCCACTGAACTTCGACTAGATTCACCGCTTTCCTTTGAAGTTGTTTCGTATCGTGCTCGACAATATGAATCGTCTTGCGATTCCAACCGCCTTGGGTTCTATTTCGATATCATCCAACTAGTCAGGTGAAATAGTCATATCGGGGTCGTGCACGAATTTCCTTAACTGGGAAACATCAAATACGTTATGAACTCCTGCCATCTTATCTGGCAACTTAACTTTATATGCCAAATTCCCAACCTATTCGAAAACTGGGAATGGACCAACAAATCTTGGTGCCAGCTTTCCTCTCCTTCCAAATCGAATAACATTCTTTAATGGAGAGATCTTGACAAATACTAGGTTGCCAACGGAGAATTTCAAATCCTTTCGCCTCTTATCAGCATAACTCTTCTACCTATCTTAGGCAGCCTTCATTCGTTGTTGAATGATCTTAACCTTGTCTGAAGTTTCTCTTATCACATCTGGTCCAAGCACAAACTTCTCACCAGTTTCTAACCAATATGACGGTGAGTTGCATGGTCTTCCGTACAGAGCTTCAAATGGAGCCATACCAATACTGGATTGATAACTATTATTATATGCAAACTCTACTAGATGCAAATGGCCATCCCATGATCCACCAAAATCGAATATGCAAGCTCTCAAGAGATCTTCTAATATACGATTCACCCTCTCTGTTTGACCATCAGTTGGAGGATGATAAGCGGTACTGAGATATAATTCTGACCCTAGAGCCTCTTGTAAGCTCTTCCAAAACCCACTAGTAAACAACGGGTCTCGGTCACTTACAATGCTTTTAGGTACTCCATGAAATCTCACCACCAACTTCATATACAGTTCTGTTAACTTAGCTGTTGTTCTATTCGATTTGATCGGTATGAACCTTACACTCTTGGCCAATCTGAAACACCCCACCTCCGTTAGGGTCACTCTCAAAGGGAATGCCCTAATTTTGGTGGAGGTTTATAAGTACAAGTCACAGATATACAAGACAGATATAAGAACACATATTTGTAAACAGCGGAAGAACAACAAACTTTTATTTCATAAAGTCAAATACGTGTTACAACAACATCCTTTCCAAAAACATAACACTTTCATAATCTGTCTTGAGTACATTATTTAAAGAAGCATAAATAAAACATAGATAAACTGCAAAAGCCCCATAGTGGATTGTCCAAAGCCATAGTTCAAAACATGAAAGTCCAAGCAATACATTTCTCTTCTTCAAGCTGGATGTTGAGGTAGGTCAAGCTGCTGTGTTCCCTCCCTGAGGACCTGGGGGGGAAACGGAAGAAAGAAGACGAAAGAAAAATAGAGTCAGACATAAAGCCTGAGTAAGTCTAGTACTATTTTGTCTATGAATAAAGAACTGGGTATGATAAGTATAAACGAGAAGTGGGCATGCACTATAAACTTGGTTAAGTTGTCTAGGGTCGAATATACTATTGTACCCCATGTCAATCTCTGAACCCATATAAACTAGTTCCCTACTGGCACCCCATAATCAGGGTAATGTGATCCATTCTATGATGATCGGCTCCTACTCGCATAGTTACATGTGTCTTACGGCCCCCGATGTCTGTAGTTACCTATGCTGGTCCCACCATGGGGTGTATCAAGTCCCATAGTGGCAACCCGACACAACCTTAGAGTGCACAGGTATGCTACTGGTGTCCAGTGCCTTATTTTTCTGCGCCGGAGTGTGTGCACGCCCGCACTCCGTTAGAACCTACACTGCTACACCACCGCCGTCGCTTTGACCTCTTACAATCAGCCCAGTAATCGTGCCCCACCCTGCCTAGTTTCAGGGTATCATGATACCTTTGTAGGGTTACTGCGAAAAGGGTCCTCCGCTACTAGGTTTTCTATCTCTAACCACATGCTAAGTTGGTTAAGTGTTTTCTAACCTAACCCCACCAGTCTGTTTCGTTTAGCATGTTCCATTTTGATTAAGTCTTTAGTTCACTTAATCCTAACAATCCTGACTCAGCCTTAATTGTCTTATTAAGGCCCTGACCTCTCACATTAGACAGGTATTGTTGTGGCTGCCTGTTGCCGGTTGGTTCCGGGCAGTCTTACGCCACAACTCAGTCTAACCTCGGGTCCTTATTGGGCTCCATGTTTAACCTCCCACATTGGATAGGTATTGTTGTGACTACTGGACAGCCGGGCGGTTCCGGGCAGGTTTACATCACAACTCAATCCAACCTCGGGTTAAACACATCGTATGCTCTACATTTACATATCTTGTCATTCTTCTTTATTTCTTATATGTAAATATTTGCGGCCCATTATTAAGTTAATGGTGTAAAGGTTACACCAATCATGGGCCCAACCCATTCTTGAATTTGGGCCCTTTTTCTTTAGTTTTCATTCATTAAATTAATTTAGCCCAACGTTATTTACCCCCGTTTTTACACGTCCGTTTATGTATATTGGGCTTAGCCTTTTAAAGCCCAATTTAGCCATGCGAAAGGGGAGGCTTATGGCGTAATTACATACACAAAGAGGGGGAAGGTGAGCGCATGAACTTGCATATGACGTTGGAAATACATACTAGAAACTGGTGTACTTGCATAGTGGTAACATAGGTGACATGAATCAAAGCATGTGAACTTGCATAGGTTTAACTGCAACATGAACCTATATTCTTATTTATGCATAATGTCAAACATAAGCATGGCATAAATATTTCTAGCATAAGCATGGCATGATGTCAAACATAAGCATGGCATAATATCAAACATAAGCATGGCATAGGTATAGTTAAATTTGTTCATGGCATAAATACAAACAAGTCATGTTCATAAGGTTTCTACATGTTTAAAGAGGATACTTTGTTACTAACACAAAAGCATAGTTCAACTTAATTAAATTTAATCACATAACGATGGTATACTTATACATAAATATTCCTAATCATGGTGTTTGCTTTTAACTTGCAAAAAGGGATTTTTGTGTCTAACTTAGCCATGTCTCACATATGTCATCATATAATTCTTTTAAACAAGATAGACTTAATCATGGATTTCAATTATGCCAAATATCATTCATAGCCTAGCCATATTCACAAGTTTTGCAAAAGCATGACTTAATACATGGATTATGGTGTCAAAATTCCAACATAGTTTCATATGAACTATAACAACCAAACTTGTCTCAATTACTTGCAAAATGATTTATGCACAAAAATAGACATCATGATGGCATAATAACAAAGCCCCAAACTTGCATGAATTTCAATCAACTACATACATGTAGCTTCAACATAGACTACATAATTTGCGCAATATTCCAAACGTATATTTGCATAGAACTACCGCATGTAGTTCTTTATAATTGAATGACATAATTCAGAATATCCAAACGTATATAAATTGATAAGAACGCACAAATACGAATTTTATTGCCACAATTCAAGCATACATATCTACACAATCATTTGTTCATACCAAAGTAATACTCTACTTACAATGGTTGCGGCGAATTCTCTAATTAAGAGATACGATTCCTTTGTTGAATTGATTAGCTTAGGTTGCTTGAATTGTTTTGGCTTTAGAACTTCCTCCCTAATCCTCTCTCTAGTTGGCGGCTACTCTTAGTCGTTCCTTAGCAACATGGCGGCTATGCTCTTAATTTGAATGAATAGATTAGGGTTTAGTCTAGGGTTGTTTATATAGAGGTTAGGAATTGATTAGAACCATTGATGTTGCTAGGTTAGATCGTAGCCATTCATTAGATAGAGAGACCAATTAGAACCCGCCACCTAGCCCTAATGACACAGCAGACCACAGAAAATCGGCCAAACACAGACCTGGCCAGCCAGGGCTTGACCAGACCTGACCAACAGGTCATTTTTGACCTGGGCGCACTTGGCAGGTGCGCCAGGTCAAAAAATGTACTGGCGCACTTCACAGGTGCGCCAGTGCATTTTTGTTCTGGCGCACTTCCCAAATGCGCCAGTGCATTCTGACCCGTTATCCGGTTTTTCGCCCAACTTCGTTCGTCCACAACTTCTTCATACGATATCCGTTTTACGAAAACTCGGACTCTATTTCGCGTATTTTTTCAAGACGAACGCAATGGCGTATCCTGTTTCCCTTAGTTCTTTGATTTGAAATTAATTATACTTTAATTTGTGAGTTTCACAGTTATAGAATTCACGGGGTGTTACATTCTCCCCCACTTAAAAGGATTTCGTCCCCGAAATCTCCAAGTTAGGAGGAATGTATATCCTAACATCCAATCATCCATCTACTCATCCATCAAACACGAGCATCCATAGTCCTTAAACGAATTCTAATGCTTCATGATCATATGCGAAGTGTGTGTGTACATGAACTTATCTAATGCAAAATCAGGCGGTCTACTGATTCAGTTGACCTCCTTAATGCGAATTATGTAAGTGCCATGAATCCATTATGTATGCAAATTTTCCTATTCATGATTCTACATGAGTGCACAATCATTCAATACAAATGCAACATCCATATGCCAACACATTACAATTCAACCATATATGCATATGCAATATGAAGTGATTGAGCCGATCTAAAACCTAGATTGTGTGTGTATATGCAACCACGACCAACCACTAGCAATCACTTGCGACCACTTGCAACCATCATACATAACATGTTTCAATTACATGTTTTCATCCAAAAAGGTTTTCTACCTAAAAGATAAGGTCGAGGAAATATACCCTAAAAAGATAGATAAAAGCGCAATTTAAGGAAAAAGAAAGATCAAGGACGTACCCTCGAATAGAAAAGGGTATGCAGTGCGTATTCTAGCTTCAGTTTCCCAAGTCGCGTCTTCCTCGGCGTCGCTCCACTGGATTTTGACGGGTTTGACTTCGCGGTTGCGTAGCTTCTTCACTTCCGTTCCTAAGATGCGGGTTGGAACTCTTCTTATGGTTGCTTCGCGTTCCACTTCGGCCTCTTCGAGTATATTTGGCTCTACCACTTCAGCAGACTCATGTAGACATTTTCGGAGATGTGAAACGTGAAAAACGTTGTGGACTCCGGCCAACTTCTCGGGTAGCTCTAATCTATAGGCCATTTCCCCAATTTTCTCAATGAGAGGAAATGGTCCTACCTAAAGGTATAGTCGAATGATAGAAGCAAGTAAAAACTTTGTGCCCATTAGGCAATGTCAAAACTGGAAATCTATGCCACATATATATTGATTAGGAGAAGAACTCTCTAAGCATCAGCCCCGAAGACCGAAATCAACATCAGACTGACACCCAAAGAATTACTCAACCCATCCAACATATATGATTCTAGGAAACTAAGCATGATGGACTCCTTTTAGGTCACAAGGGAGTCCCTTCCTAAGACCAATCCGTAGCTTATAAAACCCAAAAAGAAGTTTGGTCAATCCAACGAACATCCTCGAGCCCCAACATGTGTTACTAACAGATGAGTCATACTCCCTACGGGGTTTGCAATAGAAATCGGATTAAGAATGGGACCGAGAGGATAAACACAAAAGATAGCATGCAAGTAAGCTCTACAGGAAGAGAGGGATCAAGGACATACTCTTAAGAAGAGATATGATGCACGAATCTAGTCTTCAATCTTCTAAGTCGCATTTCCTTGAGCTTAACTCCATTATGCTTTGTCTGCCTTTAACTTCACAATTTCGTAGTTTCTTAATTCTTGTTTCCAAAATATGAGTTGGAACCTATGTCACTGTTTCCTCTCGTTCCACTTTCACTTATTCTCCTTCTAGTATACTTGGCTCAAGCATAACTGCGTACTCATGGTTCCATGCAAGCTCTCCAAAATTCACTAGCGAATCTTGGATCTTGTTCCCTTACTAGAAGGTATTCCACATAGATGAATTATCTCTTGAAAATAAGCAAATGTCAACTATGTTGCTAAATGTACTTACTAAGGTGATTCTCCACAACTCATTCATAAGCGAAATGAACTTTCTGCCTTAGTGGCGAACACTACTAGAGCGCCCCATTCTGAAATGCTCCTTCAAATGAACCCCTACTCTAGAAGCTCTTCAACCTGTTTACTGAGCTCTTTCCTTTCTCGTGGAGCCATGTGTCTAACGGGCAACGCAACGGGCTTTGCATTATCTGCAAGATATATGCGGAAGTCTATTTCCCGCTTCGGAGGCAAGCCCCTCACCTCTTCGAAGACATCCGGATATCCCCGGACCACTCTAACTGATTTCAAATTTTCAACGGAGGCATCTAGCGACTCAAGATAACTAAGCATAACCGCATACGAGGGATTACAAGAAATTTCCAAAGTATTACCGAGCTGGGTTAGGAGCCTAACAACCCTTTTCTCACAATCAAGGATGGCCCCATTACTGGATAGCCAATCCATACCCAAAATCAAACCATCCCCCGAAAAGCCCAAAACAAAGGCACTACATTGAAATTCAACACTTAGGATAGAAATTTTCAATCCCACACAGATCATAGACAAATGAACTGGGCCCCCGATGGGGTTTCAAACAATTAAGGGGTCCTCTACCATACTAGTTTTTAGGTGCAGAGATTCTACTAAAGCAGACGAGATAAAGGAGTTTGACGCGCAAGAATCAAATAAAGTGCGAACGGGGTGATCATAAAGATAAACTACACTTTCTACCGAAGTATTTGTACCTCGCTGTTGCAAAGGTGGCGCTTCTAGCACATGAACCTGTGCCCTCTGCCCCTGCCCTCGTTTCTTTGGGCAATCCTTAGCCATGTGGCCTGTCTCACCGCAAGAAAAGCACCCACCATTCATCTTGGCCTTCTTTTTCTGACAATCTTTCACTAAGTGCCCCATTTTGCCACAGAATTTACACTCCCTCTTCTCTCGGGACTTGTTGTCTTTCCCGCCCTTCTCAAAGTCTGTCTTCTCAGGGCAGTCTATGCTGATGTGTCCAGTCTCCCCACAATGAAAACATTCTCCTTGCTTTCTTTTCCGCTTTCTACAATCCTTGGCTATGTGCCCTTTCGTACCACAAAAATTACATTTCCTTTTTTCTCGTTTCTTATTATTACTGTTACGATCCTTTCTTGTTAGACTATTATTCGTCTTCCTACTCTGGGACTCTTCCGCTTGCTGGTTCACGTGGAGGAGGAGGAGTGAAAGCGTCAGCAGCTGGGGAGTAAGGTCTCCAGACATGCTGAAACAGAAAGGATAGATTCAAAACGAAGGATAGAAGATAGTACCTATGGCTTTGGGGAGTGGGCTTTGCCTTTTAAAATAAAATAATATTTTTCTTTTAAAAATGCTTCTTTAAATTTCCTTTTTGAAAATAAATTTTTCAAAACTTTTTATCTCATCTGGTAAACCTATGCTCTGATACCAAGTGAAACACCCCACCTCCGTTAGGGTCACTCTCAAAGGGAATGCCCTAATTTTGGTGGAGGTTTATAAGTACAAGTCACAGATATACAAGACAGATATAAGAACACATATTTGTAAACAGCGGAAGAACAACAAACTTTTATTTCATAAAGTCAAATACGTGTTACAACAACATCCTTTCCAAAAACATAACACTTTCATAATCTGTCTTGAGTACATTATTTAAAGAAGCATAAATAAAACATAGATAAACTGCAAAAGCCCCATAGTGGATTGTCCAAAGCCATAGTTCAAAACAGGAAAGTCCAAGCAATACATTTCTCTTCTTCAAGCTGGATGTTGAGGTAGGTCAAGCTGCTGTGTTCCCTCCCTGAGGACCTGGGGGGGGGGAAACGGAAGAAAGAAGACGAAAGAAAAATAGAGTCGGACATAAAGCCTGAGTAAGTCTAGTACTATTTTGTCTATGAATAAAGAACTGGGTATGATAAGTATAAACGAGAAGTGGGCATGCACTATAAACTTGGTTAAGTTGTCTAGGGTCGAATATACTATTGTACCCCATGTCAATCTCTGAACCCATATAAACTAGTTCCCTACTGGCACCCCATAATCAGGGTAATGTGATCCATTCTATGATGATCGGCTCCTACTCGCATAGTTACATGTGTCTTACGGCCCCCGATGTCTGTAGTTACCTATGCTGGTCCCACCATGGGGTGTATCAAGTCCCATAGTGGCAACCCGACACAACCTTAGAGTGCACAGGTATGCTACTGGTGTCCAGTGCCTTATTTTTCTGCGCCGGAGTGTGTGCACGCCCGCACTCCGTTAGAACCTACACTGCTACACCACCGCCGTCGCTTTGACCTCTTACAATCAGCCCAGTAATCGTGCCCCACCCTGCCTAGTTTCAGGGTATCATGATACCTTTGTAGGGTTACTGCGAAAAGGGTCCTCCGCTACTAGGTTTTCTATCTCTAACCACATGCTAAGTTGGTTAAGTGTTTTCTAACCTAACCCCACCAGTCTGTTTCGTTTAGCATGTTCCATTTTGATTAAGTCTTTAGTTCACTTAATCCTAACAATCCTGACTCAGCCTTAATTGTCTTATTAAGGCCCTGACCTCTCACATTAGACAGGTATTGTTGTGGCTGCCTGTTGCCGGTTGGTTCCGGGCAGTCTTACGCCACAACTCAGTCTAACCTCGGGTCCTTATTGGGCTCCATGTTTAACCTCCCACATTGGATAGGTATTGTTGTGACTACTGGACAGCCGGGCGGTTCCGGGCAGGTTTACATCACAACTCAATCCAACCTCGGGTTAAACACATCGTATGCTCTACATTTACATATCTTGTCATTCTTCTTTATTTCTTATATGTAAATATTTGCGGCCCATTATTAAGTTAATGGTGTAAAGGTTACACCAATCATGGGCCCAACCCATTCTTGAATTTGGGCCCTTTTTCTTTAGTTTTCATTCATTAAATTAATTTAGCCCAACGTTATTTACCCCCGTTTTTACACGTCCGTTTATGTATATTGGGCTTAGCCTTTTAAAGCCCAATTTAGCCATGCGAAAGGGGAGGCTTATGGCGTAATTACATACACAAAGAGGGGGAAGGTGAGCGCATGAACTTGCATATGACGTTGGAAATACATACTAGAAACTGGTGTACTTGCATAGTGGTAACATAGGTGACATGAATCAAAGCATGTGAACTTGCATAGGTTTAACTGCAACATGAACCTATATTCTTATTTATGCATAATGTCAAACATAAGCATGGCATAAATATTTCTAGCATAAGCATGGCATGATGTCAAACATAAGCATGGCATAATATCAAACATAAGCATGGCATAGGTATAGTTAAATTTGTTCATGGCATAAATACAAACAAGTCATGTTCATAAGGTTTCTACATGTTTAAAGAGGATACTTTGTTACTAACACAAAAGCATAGTTCAACTTAATTAAATTTAATCACATAACGATGGTATACTTATACATAAATATTCCTAATCATGATGTTTGCTTTTAACTTGCAAAAAGGGATTTTTGTGTCTAACTTAGCCATGTCTCACATATGTCATCATATAATTCTTTTAAACAAGATAGACTTAATCATGGATTTCAATTATGCCAAATATCATTCATAGCCTAGCCATATTCACAAGTTTTGCAAAAGCATGACTTAATACATGGATTATGGTGTCAAAATTCCAACATAGTTTCATATGAACTATAACAACCAAACTTGTCTCAATTACTTGCAAAATGATTTATGCACAAAAATAGACATCATGATGGCATAATAACAAAGCCCCAAACTTGCATGAATTTCAATCAACTACATACATGTAGCTTCAACATAGACTACATAATTTGCGCAATATTCCAAACGTATATTTGCATAGAACTACCGCATGTAGTTCTTTATAATTGAATGACATAATTCAGAATATCCAAACGTATATAAATTGATAAGAACGCACAAATACGAATTTTATTGCCACAATTCAAGCATACATATCTACACAATCATTTGTTCATACCAAAGTAATACTCTACTTACAATGGTTGCGGCGAATTCTCTAATTAAGAGATACGATTCCTTTGTTGAATTGATTAGCTTAGGTTGCTTGAATTGCTTTAGGCTTTAGAACTTCCTCCCTAATCCTCTCTCTAGTTGGCGGCTACTCTTAGTCGTTCCTCAGCAACATGGCGGCTATGCTCTTAATTTGAATGAATAGATTAGGGTTTAGTCTAGGGTTGTTTATATAGAGGTTAGGAATTGATTAGAACCATTGATGTTGCTAGGTTAGATCGTAGCCATTCATTAGATAGAGAGACCAATTAGAACCCGCCACCTAGCCCTAATGACACAGCAGACCACAGAAAATCGGCCAAACACAGACCTGGCCAGCCAGGGCTTGACCAGACCTGACCAACAGGTCATTTTTGACCTGGGCGCACTTGGCAGGTGCGCCAGGTCAAAAAATGTATTGGCGCACTTCACAGGTGCGCCGGTGCATTTTTGTTCTGGCGCACTTCCCAAGTGCGCCAGTGCATTCTGACCCGTTATCCGGTTTTTCGCCTAACTTCGTTCGTCCATAACTTCTTCATACGATATCCGTTTTACGAAAACTCGGACTCTATTTCGCGTATTTTTCCGAGACGAACGCAATGGCGTATCCTGTTTCCCTTAGTTCTTTGATTTGAAATTAATTATACTTTAATTTGTGAGTTTCACAGTTATAGAATTCACGGGGTGTTACACAATCTATCTACAATCAGCCATATACTATCGTGACCCGATCTAGTCCTTGGTAACCCATCAATGAAATCCATTGATACTTGCTCCTATTTCAATTCTGGAATCTCTAATGGTTGTAACAAACAACTTGGCTTCTTTTGCTCGGCATTAACTAGATGGCAATTTATGCATTTGGATATAAACTTCCCATCGTCTCTTTTCATCCCTTCCTAGTAGTAGGTCTGCTTCATCTCTCGATACATTTTATTACCACCGGGATGTATAGTCAGTTTTGAGTGATGACATTCTCTAAGCACTTCATCTCTCAAGCCATTGACATTGGGTACAACTAGTCTCCCATCCTTTCGAAGCCATCCTTCTCGATCAAGTCCATACTTGTTCATCTCCTCGTCGTTTCCCAATTCTAACTTGGAGATGATTTCTAATAGACTGGGATCGTCCTTCTAACTGGAACCAATCCGCTCAATTAAAATGGGTCTGATCGTCAAACTTGCTAACATCTCTGGATCTAATTTGCACTTTGGTCTGAAATCGTACCTAGCAATATATTCCAGTTGCTTCCGTTCAAGAAACATAGCCCCTAAACTAGCATGTCTTCTACTCAATGCATCAGCTACTGCATTGCCTTTTCCTGGTGTATATGCGATATCAAAATCATAGGAAGCCAAGAATTCTAACCATCTTTGCTGTCAGAGATTTAGATCCTTCTGAGGGAAGAGATACTTTAACGATTTATGATCGGTAAACAACTCGAATCTTTCTCCTAAGAGATAATGTCTCCATATCTTCAATGCGAATACGATCGCTGCCAATTCCAAATCATGGGTAGGATATCTTTTCTCATTTGGTTTCAGTTGCCGACTAGTGTAAGCTACTAGTCTACCTCCTTGCATCAATACAGCACCTAGTCTGGTACCACATGCATCCGTGTATACTGTCATCTCTTCATTCCCTTTAGGAATGACTAACACTGGTGCACACATCAACTTTTCCTTTAGGCTCTTGAATGCATTTTCACACCTTTCATCCCAAACGAAACTTGATTCTTCTTGGTCAACTGAGTTAACGGTGCCGCTACCTTAGAGAAGTCTTGGATAAACTTACGATAATATCCAGCTAATCCTAACAAACTTCTTACGTCAGTTGAATTCTTGGGCGTAGACCAATCTTGTACCATAACCACCTTTGCAGGGTCCACGGCAATACCATTCTCTGAAACAACATGGCCCAAGAATCTCTCTTCCCTCCTCCCGAAGTGACACTTAGAAAACTTTGCTTTCAATTGGTGTTTTCTCAACACCTCCATCGCTATCCTCAAATGTTCCTTGTGTTCTTCCTCTGTCCTCGAATAAACCAAGATATCGTCCATGAACGCAAGAACAAACTTATTCAATTGATCTATGAATACCCTATTCATAAGATCCACAAAATATGTTGGTGCATTGGTCAAACCGAATGGCATGCCCAACCACTCAGAGAATCCAGACGGCGTCCGAAAGACCGTTTTAGCAATACTCTCAGCTTCCACCCTAAGCTGATGGAAACCTGTCGCGAGATCCAACTGGGAGAACACTCTCGCGTCACTCAAATGATCAAACAAATCATCTATCCGCGGTAGAGGATACTTATTCTTCCTCTTCACCATATTCAACTCGCGGTAGTCCACACACAATCGAAGGGAACCATCTGCCTTGGTAGCAAACACAATTGTTGCTCCCCATTCAGAAACACTTCTTCTGATAAATCCCTTCTTCAAAAGATCGCTCACTTGCACCCCGAGCTCTTGCTGATCCCTTGGTGTCATACGACGAAGTGGCATCACTATAGGCCTGGCATCTTTCACTAAATCAATACGGAACTCAATCTCTCAGTGTGGTGAAAGCCCGGTCACTTCCTCGAAGACGTCCGGATACTGGCCAACAATGGGAATTCCTGCTAACTCGTCCTGCGGGATGTCGAGGGAATTTAGAAAACTAGCCATCACCTCATCACTAGGTAGGCCACCAAACACTACCCTCTGCCCATCATCCGCCCTAATAGTCACTGAAAATCCCTCGTAATCTACCACCACCCCGTATCTTTGGAGCCAATTGACTCCCAAAATAATGCCAAACCCAATAAAGCCCAAAACAATGCAATCACAAGCAAACATGCATCCATGACTTGATAAAACCAAATTTCGGCAAATCATGCTAAGGCTAGTCGGACTACCAATCGGGTTCGTCACTGCTAAAGGTCTATCGACTATCTTGGGTTCCAATCCCAACCTATCTACCAAGTCACTAGATATGAAGGAAAAGGAAGCCCCGTTATCAAATAGTGCTCGAACATGAACATCATAAACAGAAAGCATACCTTGAATGACAACATTCTTTCCCTTCTCCGCCACAGTTGGGGCATTCGACAAAGAAGGAATAACATTGATAGCATATGCTTTCACATTCTGCTTTTCTCTAGGGGTTGCAGACACTTTTCCTTGTGATGTCCCAGTTGGCCACAGTTGAAGCACTTCCTGTCCGCTGGCTTTGCTCGACATTCTTTAGCATAATGGCCCTTCTTGCCACAGCTGAAGCACTCTACATCTTTCTTATTCTTCTTCCTTTGGCCATCCTTGGTCTGATTCCTCTTGTTCTGGGAACCATTCTTGCCTCACCGCTTGCTTGCAGTTTTGGCTCCTCTGCAGATGCAACCTCAGTCTTCGTCTTAGGGTAAAGACTCTCTGACCTCAATGCTTTCCCCACAATCGATTCAAATGTCTCATCGATGTGGTTAATAAGCCTTTCGCCCAAGTATCCATCCAAACTAGGTATGAATTTCTCGTTCTTCTTATCGGCAGTATTAATAAGGGATAATCCATATTTTGATAGAGTATCCAACTCAGCAATATACTCCGAGACAGCTCTACCATTCTGCTTTAGCTCCAAGAACCTCTTACACAATACCGACTTCTAAGCAGCTGAATAAACTTGTTGATAAAGCGAGTCTTAAACTGATCCCAAGTAATCTGATCCTCGGAAGTAGCTGCCTTCATAGCATTCCACCAATTCATTGTCTGTCCTTGTAGCTGATGGGATGCTAGCTTTCTCTTCATCGCATTCTCGATAACCAAGTCTTCGAAGATACGTTGACAGCTATCCAACCAATCTTGAACATCTGTAGACGACTCCGTTCCGTGGAATGGCTTTCCACCAAGGCTAGTGTAATCCTTACAGAGCTTGGCAAAATCGGCCTTAGGCGCCTGCACCACTGCACCACCACCATTTGCAGCATTAGGAGCTGCTCTCTGAACATCCCTAAGCATTTCTCTCATGAAGTCAGTGAACATAGTCCTCATGTCAGGAGCATTCCCATTATTGGCTTCTCTACCAGTATTCCTCGTATATCGGCTCATCGTTAAATCTGTAAAGAGAAACCGATTAACCATCTCCATAGTGGTGCCAGTACAGTACGACTTCATCCTTACATCTGCTAATACTACATATATATAGCTTTTGAAAACCAAAAAATTCACAAATACGCACTCTTATATACGTATACTATCTCTCCCTAGTGTCTTCCCCTATGTTAACTACCAACCTCGAGCTCTGATACCAAATGTGACGACCCGCCCCGCACCGGCCGACATTTCCCTGACATGCACTGTACCGATGTCCAACCAGCACGGGAAGGTCGCCAAAAAGGAAAGGAAAGGAAAGGGATTTAAAGTGATGAATCAATACAAGGAACTTGTAGCATATCTCACAACGCATGTAATAAAATATAATAATAACATACTTTGACATGAAACAGGCAAGATAGTGCATAAGCTGAAAACTAAACATTATAGCAGCGGAAAATCCGAATACAGCTTATGTTTCACGTCATCATTATTACAACTTTTGAAAACTATCTCTAAAGCAAAATAAGGAAGGTACACTACTAATGCCCAAAGTAGTGACCAGCTGCGACACAGGGAGAATATATCGGAATAATACGTGTAAGCCTCATGCTCATCTCCGGACAGCTACTCGTGCACAACCAGCTAACCTATCTCTAGTATGCCCATTTAAGAGCACCAAGAGTACTAAGAAGAGACATAAAACTCTGGGTCAGACAAAAGTCTGGTATGAGCGATGAGCAGCAAAAACAGAACAATAATAGGTATACTAAACCATACCTGAACCTGGACCTATAACCAAAGAGTCAGCTTAACAAGATTTACAATACTCTAAGGTAACATTAACATAAGGTGTCAAGATAACGGGGGAGGGGTGTGCATGTCAATGAGATGGAAAACAATCAAGCATAGCAACCATCCTCACATCTCTCACTCAGTGCGTAAAGCATACGATATCCACTACTCCGAACACCCAAAGTCTTGTTATGATCACTCTGCCATATGGAGTCATGGCGACTCCACTGCACTGATCCATAGCCACAAGTCCTTGCTATGTCCACTCTGCCCCATGAAGCCATAACGAATCCACTGCACTGGTTCATGGCCGTGCTACGATCACTCTGCCCATGGAGTAATGACTGCCCCCACTGCACTGACCCATAACAATCGTCTCTCGGTGGTGAATCAAAGTTATGGACGTCGACAGCTCCTTAGCATACGTCCCACAGCAAAGCCCAATCATGAAGTTAACTCATTGGTTCCCGTCTGGATCCTAAGTACAAACTTCCTATTTGGACTACCTTTGCATCTCGGGTTTTGGTCATCACCTCCGTTCGTGATTCTTCAATTCGGTTCGTTCACTGTCCAGACTCAAAGATTGGATCGTGATTTCCCCCTGGCCATCGGCTCGTGGTCCCTCCTTCAGCTCGTGGCTCGTGACATCATGCTCCAACATCGGTTCGTGGCTCGTGGTCTGCCTCCTCCAACTCGTGGTGACCGATTTGGCTCGTGCAACATCTAGGTAGTTCATCCAATTCCTTATGGTCGAGGTGTGAGGGTACGCCATCTTCCACACAGTCGGTGTGTGGGGTTCGTGATCATCCTCATGATCGGTGTGTGGGGTTCGTGATCATCCTCACAGTGGGGTGTGGGGGTTCGTGATCATCCTCACAATTGGGATGTGCAGTTCGTGATCATCCTCATGGTCTCATTGTGGGGGTTCGTGATCATACTCACGATCGGGGTGTAAGGGTTTGTGCTCATCCTCACGATTGGGGTGTGCGGTTCATGATCATCCTCACGGTCTGGGTGTGGGGGTTCGTGATCATCCTCACGATCGGGGTGTGATCAATTTCCTACAACTCTTTCCAGCCAGCCATTTGCGCCATACGACTGTGTTTTCGACCATTCTAACTGTTCTAAACAACAACAAAACATTCCAAATAGTCACAGCAACATGTATTATCAACCATAAACACCAAAACAACAAATAATCATGTTAGTATGGATCAAACATACCCAAAACCCATGTTTTCCCCTTAATCATGTTTAAGCACAACTAATGATTGGATTAGCAAAACTTATCCAAATTAACCCAAATTTCTAACAGAGCCCTAAAATAATATTTTAGAAATTTTCAAATTTTTCCAGAATTTAATTACGTATAGTTTCGCTAATTACCACTAATCTCCCCTAATTAGCCGTAGTTAGTGAAAAACGATGCAAATCACTCACCTTGGCTACAAACAAACTATAGATCTAAAATATTATCTGTTTTGGGTCAAATTCTAATGCAACACAACTACTCCGACTCTGATTTGGTGTTATTTCCCCTTGATTTGATGTAGCTTGGCTTAATCTTCACTTAGAAAGCGATTAGGAGCGATGGCTAGGGTTAGAGAAATGTTTTAGGCGGCTAAAAAAATGAAATAAAAATCGTTTCCTAACTGTTCTCAGCCTCCCCATAACCCTAATCCCGAAATGGGTTATGGGCCCTCTTGCCAATCAACCTAATTAGGCCCGGTTAAAATGTTTTTCACCTTCTAAACCTTGTTTCAGCCATATCTCCCAAACGGTAGGTCCGTTTGGCTAATGTGACCACTCTTCGGAAAGCTAAACCATTATTCGGATCCAATGGAAGTAGTTTCATATCAAAATTCCTTACAAATCAAAAGTTATGGACGAAACAAGATCAGCTGGGGGCTAAACGGTCAGGTAAAAATCGGCAAAAATCATGAACATGGGGAATGACCCCAATAGTCGTTCCCCCAAAGTTACATGACCATACGACTTCGTATGAGAAAGAAATAAATATTCTACGATCCTTCGATGCGTAGAATGCGGGTAATTACACAATCAGTCATGCAAAATGAAATCCAATGTCAGACACACATCCATTTACAAGTTCATTCTAGGTCTGAACAAAACTGGAGGCACCTTATTCCTCATCCCTTATGTCCAATACAGGAGAGAGGTCCTCGCATATCCGGCTGATCTCCAAGTACGTCTGGACGATCACCGCTTATTATCTGGTCTTGGGTGTACAACCCAATCAAGACATCAGTAATCATCCAAACGATGTGAAAACCTCCGGTCTTCAATCACCGTCTTCATACTCGACATATCGTGGAATCAGTTATTCAGAACTGGATAAGTCCGGTCTTTCTGAATAACTTGCGTATATAATAAACAAGTGCTATAAAACACAACATACGCCCCATTCCAATCCAGAATATTCTTTTATTCAAATATTCTTTTCACAATGTAAACCAAATTAAGGTTTTCCAAACTAGTCGGGATTAGCGCACATTACCGAAGTAATCATTATTAATTTCCCAATCCCAACCTATTCATCCCATGAAGCAAAACTGGTAATACTTCATATCTAACACCACGGTGTTATTGGTAAAATCAATTACCATTTCTCGTTTAAATTTAATTAAAGATTTAATTATCGCTTGGAGCAAAACTAGGGATACTCCATTCTCGATCATTTACCAAATTTGATAATTTTAATTATCACATTCACATTTCAATCTAATTCAAGATTCATTAAAACTCTAATTCATTTTCAATCTCCAAAAATCATTACTTAATGATTATTCAAAGTTAAGAAATTAATCATATCTTTAACTCGGTTTAAGAACTAATGTCATTTAAAAACACAGTTCACGATAAACCCAAATCACTTTCCACTAATTATGGAATCTTCTAGAAAAACAGATTGATATATATAATTGATATAGACTTCCGTATTCAACCAACAATATAAATGGAATAATGACAAAGCCTTTTAAATTCCATATATATGGTAACGGACTTCCTCCACAGAAGTTCACATCGATTATTACTAAAATCGAATTCCATTCCGTTCCAAATAATTTTATTAAATTAGAAAACTCTTCTTTGGAAAATTTCCCTAAATCTTAGTCAAAAGATTTATAAATTCCAAATCACATTTCACTACAAATCGGGTTAAAGAACGAATGTCATTAAAAACATAGTTCATAATAAACCCAATTCACATTCCATTTTCAATTCCAATTAAATGTTAACTAATTGGTAATTCTTCTTTAAATCTTAATTAAAAGATTTGTTCTTTTCACACGGGGTTTAAGAACAGTGTTAATGAAGACACCATCCACGACAAACCCAAAATCCAATTCTTTTATTCCATTCCAATTAAATATTAATTAATTGGAAAATTTCACTAAATCTTAATTAAAAGATTTATTATTTTCTCAACTGGGTTTAAGAACAGTGTTCTTTAAGACACCATTCACGATAAACCCCAAATCCAATTTGATATTAAATACAAGGCTCTGAATAACAAATATATCGGCTGATATTCAATATCAAATTCTGCAACCAACAAATATCGTATTGGAAATAATGATATATATCTTCCAAATTCCTCCACAAAATCTGTATAATCGCGGAATCCAATATCGAAATATTCCGAAGATAATTTCGATTCAAATCCATTCCAATTCATATATTGGAAATTCTGGTTATTTTCAAAACCATTTCAAATCCAATTTATTTAAAAATATTGGATTATAATTCTTATTCATAACTAGTTCATTTTGATAAAAATATATTTTTACCTTTTCAAATATAGCATTTTTCATCACAATTCTTTCCAAATCATTTATTACAATTTTACACAAATTATTAATATTTTTAATAATTTTATCTAGGCCCGTACAGTCAATTTCCATAAATGGTCATCGTACTGCACTTACAGCGACCTTTTCCAAATTTGATTTGGACATAATTCCAAATGCAACCATTAGATTTCAAATCTCTTATATTCGTTGGAAAGCTCTTTTCGATATGAACCCAATGGTTCTGGTTTTAGGAAAATCCGACGGTCGGATCTCCCGTAATATCAATTTGAAGTCAATGGTCGAAATTCATGAACTGCCGCGGCGCGACGCATTCTATTCAGGCCATTAAATATATAGTATATATATTATGTATTTCGTTGATTTCCATACAAAACGTATTTCATAAATCATTTTAAATTCATTTCAAAACGATTTCAACTTCATATTCAATTTTAAATCAAAATTGAATATTCCATATCATTAATGTGTAAATGATAATATTTTCAAAACATTAGATTTTGAAATTACTTCCTTTTCAATATTCATCTTTAAAATGAACAAAATCGATACAAATATCGTTCACATCAAAATGACGTTAATCTAATCAACACGGCTTTATATATTTAAATATTTTCGTGTCCATCCCAAATCGAACATCAAAATCATATTTGATCCATTACTGAATATTATTTTAAAATATTAGTTATTTTAAAATATTCATTATTCGCCATTTTAAAATATTCGTTATTTTAAAATATGCATTCCTTATGAATTGGAATCAGACACAATCAATTACCATATAATTTTATTTATATGGATTTCATACACACATATACACCGCAATAATCAAACACAGTCAACCATCATCCAGAGTGCATCACACAACTGCATAAGCGTTAAGTATGAATAATCAAGGCTTATAACAGCCTGTCAACCAATCGACTGACATACAACTAAATATTGATATTAGTGTATGTCCAATATCAACCCAGTACCTGTGTGGGGTTTTTAAACAACAAACATTGATTATTATTTGTGTAGTTAGGCGATGTGTAAAATATATTGTCCCAATCAATATCAGCCAAATGTGTGTACATAAACAAATCGTCCGATTTGTAAATGAATATTTATTTTATTCACATACATGTTAAAAATTATATTTTTAAATATAAAATATTTATTTATACAATAAAAATGATATTTTTATCGTTCTAACATTTTAGAAAATTTCAGCAGCATAACGGCGCGATACTAGAATCGGAATAAGCTCTAGCCTTATCCCTCGCCTAATAATGGCTCGTGCCATGTACATACCAATTCTAATCAATTCATTTCACCCAAACAACGAAATTCCAACAAACAACCCAATCAACCAAACAACCAAACAAACATGGTTTCAAACAAAGGTGTCGGGTGCTACTAAGCACCGTCTGTATCCTGGTATATATATTTAACTAGAAAATAAATTAAAGCAAGAAGTTCTCACCTTTGGGATCCACTTCGTCATTCTTTATTTGGCAGATTTTATCGTCGCGCTCCGTTTGGTTGCTTTCTCGCACTTGAATTCGCCTTTTTGGCTCTAGAATTTGCATAGGGCCTCCGACCTTCACCAAACTTTGTCACTAGCCTAAACGCGCCATTCCGGACAACTTTTTCCTTTCTTCCAAAACTACACCAATTCGCGGGAAATCATGAAAAATAGCAGCAGGTCCATTGACTTCGGACGTGATTTCCGAACAGCTCCGAAATCCAAAATATGACTTCCATATACCAAACCGCTGAGAAAATTGTGCTCTTCAATTTTGGTATTGTGGAATTTTGGCCTAAAGCGCACCGTTTGAGAGTTATTGACGAAATAGTGACAGGGTGTTTTACGAAAAATGAGATTTTTGGAGAAAATGGGTTTTTGGACTTGGCGGGGCCCACGGCTAAGGGGAGGTTGGCCAGAGGTGGCACCGGACCTGACTGTGGTGGGGGAGGCGGCAGGTGGCAGTGGTGGTGCGGCGGTGGAGCCGGAGGAGGTGGTTGGTGGTGATTTGGGTTTTAGGGATTTGAAATTCAAAGAGGGAAAGAGGAGGAGAGATAGGAGAGGAAGAAGAGGAGGAGGGATGGCAGTGGCAGCGACGGAAGGGGGGCTGGAGTGACGTTCCTTTCTCTCTTTTTTTCATATGATGAATGAATGAGAGAGAGAGGAAAGGGAAGTTGACCAATTTATATAATTTAATTATTTTATTTCAAAAGGTTACTTTTTTCGAACTCTAAATCAAACCCAACGACTATCACCCCTAGCTAATTACCCCCATTCTGAACACAATAGGATATGTCCGGTATGCCAATTCAATTGTTATGATCATTTTTTATCAAAATTAAAATAAAATTAAAATTAATATAATGTTCAAAATTGATTACAACGTACATTTTAATTTACCAGGGCCACATACTGACTCCAAAAATCCCAAAAAAATAAATTTGTCTATATTTTGATGATACAGTCCTAACAAAACTAATTTCGTTGAATTCGGAGACCATTTGTAAAACGGTCATTTTTCAGTCGATTAAATTCAAACTAAAATTACCAAACACGTTTAAATTCACCACGCTCACATATTGATTCCAAAAATTATGAAAATTGGAATCAAGCAATAATTTGACATTCCAGATCTAAGAAAAGTGGTGTCGTCGAAAACGGAGGTCGTTTGCAAAATCGCTATTTTTAAGGGTTATATTTTCATAGCGACTATTTTGAATTTTCAACTGGACATAACTTTTTATTCCCGTTATGAAATCTGGATTTTTCACATTCATTGGAAAGATATTCCAAAAAAATTCAAATATTTCTGGTTTCACTAAAATCTGGTTTATTCTGAATTTTGTACATTCAATTGAAATTTGAAATCGAATTTTCAAACTACCGCGACATTTCCAATTCCTTTTATAACTAAAATAATTATTTATATTCTAATTTTGATTTAAATAGATTTATACGTTCTAATTCTATTCAAAATAAATTTCTCGTCGTTATTATTTAAAATAAATCATTTTAACTATTCCAAATTCATTAAAATTTCCAAAATAAAAAAATTTGAATTGATTCTGATTTTCCGGGTTGTTACAATCTTCCCCACTTAAAATCTTTTCGTCCTCAAAAAGGAACGGAGCTGAAAGTTGTTTTACAAACCAACTCAACTTTCATTGTTTTCATTATAGCTTAAGTTCTTTAACTTTTCAGTTTTTAAAAACTTTTCTAATTTTTCAAAAATTCGGCCAACACCCTAAATTTTTGAAAAATTTCGCCATAATTACCTCCTTTGTATGGGGAGACATTTAAAACCGCAATAGCCACGCAGGGCCCTCACCAATCCAAAAGAAAAAGAAAATGCCAAGTGGCCAGCCTTAGGCTCATAAACTCTTTAAAAGAAAAAGGAAATTGCTAAGCGGCCAGCCTTAGGTTCATAAACTCTTTGAAAGAAAAAGAAATTGCCAAGCGGCCAGCCTTAGGCTCATAAACTCTTTAAAAGGAAAAGAAATTGCCAAGCGGCCAGCCTTAGGCTCATAAACTAAAAGAAAAAGAAATTGCCAAGCGGCCAGCCTTAGGCCCATAAACTAAAAGAAAAAGAAAATTAGTAAACACGCGCATATTTGTTGGGCATAAAATTTTATTTCTCTTCTTAGCAGTTTATCCATAACCTGTTCAACAATGTGTATATATACATATATGCGTTTCTAAAAAATTTCCAACTCAGTACAATATTTGATTCAACTTGCATAAGTTTACCCATTTATTCCCTTGTTGGTTAGATTAATTATCATTCTAATATTTTGATTAATCAAATAATAATCACACAACACAAACCAACAATCAATTCGTTGATTAACTTTCAAATTCATAATTTTGATATATATACAGAAAATCATGTTTTTGATGCCAATTCACAACAATAAACCCTATATAGTTGTGGTTCTCACACTAGTCAATCGGAAATATATAGATATTCCACTTTCAAAACTCGAAAATAAATACCGATGATGCCGCAGCATCACCAGAATTATTCCCGGGCGGCTAGAGTGTAATTCTATATCTACCCAGTATATTCGAGACTTCAAATACATGTGGATCATACGTATATTGAAATCTTTATATACTCGATTGTCCAAATAAGTATCAAATAAAATATTCAAATACGTACGATAAGGTTTAAATTTTCAAAACAAAGTTCGTTTTCATTTTTATTTTAAAAATAGCACTCTTTCAACTCGTTCTAGGATACTACTGATCCAATCTCTAACGAGTTACTCTCATTGGATATTACTAATCCAATCTCTGATGAATTTTTTCGTTTGATTCTAATGTGCCTTATTCTTGAGTTCTGTAAACCAAAGCTATGATACCAACTGAAACGTCCCGAACTTCCCCGTAAAGGATAGCCCGAATTAAGTTGAGAACACGACAAATCAGAATACAAACGACATAATAGTTCATTGCTTATTACAACAATTTACATCAGAGTAAAGAATATACAGAGTATGAACAAATAATATACATTTGAAAAATATCAGAGATTTACAAATTACAATGCAGTAGAAAATAATTCAAAACACAACTGAAAGAGATACACAGATAAAGAGCTTTCCGAATATCATTCCAGCTGTAAACCAGGATCCTGTGAGTATAAAACTACAAAACCAAAACTACTAGCTGCCCGTGTGGAAAATAGGGGCACCCAGAGTTTAGGATATAACAATAAACTCTAGGTCAGTCATGTGACTAGTGTGAGAACTAAAACAGTTATTAAATCTTTACTTTAAAATAAAGTAAATCAAGGTACCACGCCGTAGAATATGGAACGGGTTTCCTTCCAAGAACACCAGTGCATAAAACAAATAGCGCAATGCTTTTTAGAAAAATGAAGCTATTATAAAACTCAAGTCCCATCACACAATGCAACGCAAGCCGGAGGATAGTGTTTTACCTTATAATAGCCAAAAACGCTTGGTACGTTTAAAATAAATCATTCTGATACTATTATAGTGTTAAGTGTATGAAAACAACTTCAAATATAAATGTGTGAATCACAGACGGCATAGTGCCCTATCCCACTATGTCGCCAATACCAGGCTCTACAATCAAATCTGAAATGTCACGTTTTGGAAGTTGGATTTCCATCTGTGAACCAAGGCGAGGGATCGTCCTTACCGCTTCGATACAATATAGCCTACCATGTCTCAGGAACAGCCGCAACTGCACCTTGGATCGTCAGGGCCGGTCCACACAGAGTGGATTAAAATGCCTGAACCATGCGTTTCCCTGCCCTATGGGGCGTAAATCTGGTCAGTAAAACGACCAAACCATACATCAGTACCGTAGTGACCGATATAACTGAGGCGCCTCGATTTCCATCATTCACATAATTAAAACGTCCGGGCTAGCAAAACCCTGACAACACTCCTAGCTAGAAAGAAACACATGTCCTTCCTAGTCTCCTCTCCCGTTTATGGTTCACGTTGGGGTGTGAGGCTCGCGAATTAACGCTATACACAAAGCTATGCTATATTGAAGCCGTGCTTTGATCCTCAACCACAAGATTTTGCTTTTCAACAGGAGCCTTGATCATTTGCATCTCAGCATGCCGCACAGGCAATTCACACGATGCAACTGATGTCTATCAATCACACTGTGACGACCCAAACTTTTCCGATACGAAAGTTAGGATAATCGTAGGAGTATAACATAATTAAAACAGTAACAGACCTCAAATAATAGCGGAACATATAAATCATTGCAGCGGAAATGGAAATGTCATCACAAACATCATCACAGAACATCAGAGTACGCAGTACAAGATACACTTAGCAAAATAGATGTTTAAAACAGGGAAAGAAATAAAGTATCAATCCCCCAAAATACATCAATTCTCAATACTGTCTCAATGTCTCAAGAAGTAAATAAAAAGATAAAAAGAAAAGATCCTTCATCATCTTCATCAGCAAGCTCTAGTCTAGAAAACATCCCTACCTGAAACCAGTCAATTGGTTGCCCGTGTGGAAAGAGGGCACCCGAGGGACTGGTATAAGAAATCTTATTGAACTAACAATATGGCAAATCACTTGACCATAACGCTAACGTGGAACGGGTTTACTCCATTGGATTGCCAGTGCATATGTTTATAAATTTTTAAGTCAAAACAACGCAATGCTTTTTAGAAAATGAAATCATTATAAGACTAAAGTCCCATCACACAATCCAACGCAAACGGAGGATAGAGTTTTATTTTATAATGATAAAAAATGCTTGATACGCAGAAAATAATATTCTTAACATTATTACTAGTGTCTAGTATGTTTTCAAAAGTACTTCAAAGTAAATGTATCAATCTTAGACGACATAGTACCCCATCCTACTGTGTCGCTATATACAGGTTTACAATTAGAACCGTAATTTCGTAATGGAGATTGGATTTCCATCAAGAGTCAAGGCTAGGAACGATCTCCTTACCGATTTGAGACACTCTAGCAATGTCTCAGAATTCCCCGCAGTGAACCCTTGGATACAGCAGGGTCGGTCCACAAATAACATTAGTGGATTGGCAATTCCTAAACACACGCTCCCTGATCCTATTGGACCTATAAATTGGCCATTGGCGAGCAATAAAAATATCCGAGGCGCCTCATTCCATCAACCACATAAGTAAAAATGTCGGGCCTTGTAAAAACCCAAACACCACTTCTAGCTAGAAAGAAACGTGTGCACTCCCTGCGTTCCCTTGTCCCGTTTTTGACTCTACCGGGGTGTGAGGCTCGCGATGTAACGAAATACACAAAGCTATGCCTAAATAGGTTATGCTTTGATCATCCACAAGGCTCTGCTTTTCAACAAAAGCCTCGATCAATTGCATCTTGGCATGTCACATTGACAGATCACACCATGCCATCGACAACTACCAATATATAACCTTCAAGCTCGTATGTCTCAAAGAAGGGTGTTAAGCAAGAGAATAAATTCTACGCCACCACGGATATATATTAATAGAAATCAATTTAATTACACAGCATGAAATTCAATGTCGGACACACATCCATTTACAAGTTCGTTCTGGGTTTGAACGAAACTGGAGTCACCTTATTCCTCGTCCTGTATGTCCAATACGGAAGTAAGGTGCTTGTGTGTTCGGACGATCAACAAGTACATCCGGAAAACTACCACTTTAACCCTTTATTGGTAGCTATCCAATGCCAGGCATTAGTAGTTATTCTTCCGATGTGGAGATTACTGGTCTTTAATCGCCGTCTTCAAGATCTTCATATTAGATCGATTTAACTCGGTCTTTTTAAATAATCCTCTCATATATATATATATATATATATATATATATATATATTAAAATCATTTCATATCATTAATGGTATTTAATAACGATTAGTCTCTATTTTTATTTATATAAAATAAGCCAAATTTATTCAACGACGCTTCGGGTCGATGGGCGGGCCTAGCGCTGTTTTTACCAAATTTTGTTTTACACTTATCTTGAAATCGAACCGTTGGATTTTAAACAAATTCATATCATTGGGAAGATCTTCCCAAAGCGGTCCTATCGGTTCCAGTTTTGGGAAAATCCAACGGTCGGATCTTACGGTACAATCGTTTGATGTTACGATTACCGAAACGCGAACTACCGCGCGCGATTCGTTTTATTTTTAATTATATATATATAGTTTGGCGGTTTCAACTACTTTCAAACAATCACATGCAAGCTAAATACAGTCTATATTCATGTTAGAAATTTTATATATGATTTTCATAATTCTTCTAACATGATAAAGATGATGATGTGAAGTAAATCGTGCTTTAGTGACTAATAATTTCCAATGTTAACTAAGTTACATAGAAAATATGTTCGTAATGTTCACCCTTTTTGTTGAAACCAAATGGCAATTAAAACACGATTTTTAATTCTACTATTTTTATTGCATCTAAATTTATAATAAAAATGTGACATTTAAATCTATTCTTTTTATTGTCTCTAAAATGACAATAAAAATGTAACATTAAAATATGTTCTTTTTATTGTCTCTAAAATGACAATAAAAATATAACATTAAAATCTGTTCTTTTTATTGTCTCTAAAATGACAATAAAAATGTAACTTTTGATGTATTCTCTTATTCACATTTAATTTGACAATAAAAATGATACTTCTATTCTTATCGTTTTTGCTACAACTAAAATGTGACTTTTAAATCCTATCTTTTTATTGTCTCTAATTTAAAAGTAAAAATGATACTTTTAATCCTATTCTTTTATTTACATCTAAAATATAAATAAAAATGTAACTTCTTAACCTATGCTTTTATTTGCATCTAAAATGCAAACAAAAATGTAATCTTTTTAAAATTATGTTTTTATTCACATCTAAAATACAAATAAAAATATAACTTTTTAAACTATGTTTTATTTGCATCAAGAAATACAAATAAAATACAACTTTTAATTTTATGTTTTATTTGCATCAAAGAATGCAAATAAAAATGCAACTTCTAATTCAATGTTTTATTTGCATCTAAATTTGCGAATAAAAATGCAACTTCTAATTTCATGTTTTACCTGCATCAATGAATGCAAATAAAAATGCAACTTCTAATTTAAATGTTTTATTTGCAAATAAAAATTCAACTTTTAATTCAATGTTTTATTTGCATCAAAGAATGCAAATAAAAATTTAACTTTTTATTTCATATTTTATTTGCATCAAAGAATGCAACTAAAAATTCAACTTCTAATTTCAATGTTTTTTGCATTTAAATTTGCAAATAAAAATGCAACTTCTAATTTCATGTTTTATTTGCATAAAAGAATGCAAATAAAAATTTAACTTTTAATTCAATGTTTTATTTGCATTAAAGAATGCAAATAAAATTTTAACTTTTTATTTCATATTTTATTTGCATCAAAGAATGCAAATAAAAATTCAACTTCTAATTTCATGTTTTATTTGCATCAAAGAATGCAAATAAAAATTCAACTTCTAATTTCAATGTTTTATTTTCATCAAAGAATGCAAATAAAAATTTAACTTTTTATTTCATGTTTTATTTGCATCAAAAATGCAAATAAAAATTCGACGTCTAATTTCATATTTTATTTGCATCAAAGAATGCAAATAAAAATTCAACTTTTAATAGTATATTTATTTGCATCTAAATTTGCAAATAAAAAATGTAATCTTTTTCTACGATGTTTATTTGCATCTAAATTTGCAAATAAAAATGTAATCTTTTTCTACTACAATCAAAAAGCAACAAAGGTGGTGTTTTTATCAGTTAACACCAAAAGTAATGTATTTTATATTGAATTGAAAGCTCAAACACAATTTAATAACATAAACAAAGTGATGTTTTTATTTAATTGAAAATTCTAATTCAATAATATAAACAAAGATGATATTTTTCAACATTTTTCATTGAATTGACAAACTAATTCAATTCAATAATATGACAAAATAATATTTTATTTTTGTTTAATATACATGATTCACCAAATATTGACAAAGAAAAATGATTTATTTTAATTTAACCAACACATACAGATCTATAATTATTCATCACCAATCAATAGATCAATCATCCAAAATTTCAGAACATAGCAGATCTAAATCATATACATACAATCATTACATAGCAAATAAAATAATTAAATTGATTAATTATTTAAAAATCAGAAATCTCACAGTCGGGTTCTTCTGCTTTGTTCAAATCTGCAAATTTGTCCAAAATTCAAACAGTTCAAAATTGCTTTTAGTTAGAACAGCAGTGTAGATCTTGTCATTACGATCGCACTGGATCTGAAATCTTTCATTTTCGATATCGTATGAATTAGTTACGATTTAAATAAGATAGGTAATAATTTTTAAATTAAATTAATAAAATAATTAAAGGATTAAACCTTCTTCTTCCTCTTTCAGAAATCAGCCGTAAGCTTTCAAAAAGGTTCAAAACTTCAGATTAACTTTGCACAAAATCAGAAGCACCAGAGGTCGATCGGAAGGCGACACGTCGAAGGGCTACAGGCGGCGCACCAGGGGGCCCGCTTTGGTGCAGCTCAATCGAGCCTAGGGGAGGGCGGTGGTGGTTTTGGAGCAGGCTTAGGGTCGTGGATCTCGACCTTCGAGCCACTTGAAGGTGATCCAACCATATGAAATTGAGGGGAATGAAAATCTCAACAAAAAAGCCTAAAGGAGTGGAGTCTGTTATTTGGAGGAGGAGCAGAATTTAGTGGAAGAAGGTGGAGGTGTTCTCGGCCATGGATTCAAAGAATAGGCGGCGGCTATAGTAAGGGATAAGGTTTTGGAAATGAATTTTCTATTATTTATAATATTTTAATGTAAATTTTACAACAAAAAAATCCATAAATCTTAAACCAATCCGATTTCACTCCAATAGTAGTTGACCCGACCCAATAGCCCCCGTTCTGGATCCAATGGGCTAGGTCTCGTCAGCCCAAACGGCTGTCTGTGGCCCGAATTCTTTAATTTAATATTTAAATCCTTTAATAAATTAATTCAATTGTATATTTAAATCCACCGGGGCCCCATACGAACTCAGAAAAATACAAAAAAAATATTTCTGGCTTTGTTTTGATGATACAGTTCTAACAAAATTAATTTCGTTGAATTCTGAGACTGTTTGAAAAATGGCCATTTTCAAGTCGATCAGATTTGACTAAAATTGACAAAACACATTTTTGTTTGCCACGCTCATATATTAATTCCAAAAATTCTGGGAAATTAAATTTAACAATAATTCGACATTCTGAATTCAACAAAAGTGGTTTCTTTGAAAACGGAGGTCGTTTGAAAAATGGCCTTTTATACGGGCTATAAATTATACTATAGCGACCATTCTGAATATTCAACTGACCATAACTTTTGACTCCCGCTATGAAATTTCGATTTTTTGGATTCTAGGAAAGATATTTTCAAACAGATTTAGATATTTTTGGTTTCACTAAAATCCGTTAGATTTTGGATCCGGTACATTCAGTCAAAGTTCAAGTTTGACTTTTTAAACTACCGTGCTATTTCCAATTCCTTTTGAAATCAAAATAAATATATTTACTCCAACCTCGATTAAAATAAATTTTTAATCATTATTATTTAAAATAAATTATTTCAACTATTCAAAATTTACTGAAATAGCCAAAATAAAATTTTCAAATTGGTTCAGATTTTCCGGGTTGTTACAATCTCCCCCACTTAAAAGCTTTTCGTCCTCGAAAAGGAAATAATAGTAAAGTAGGAAACAAAACGGTAAATATAAGGTATTGTAAATGTACCTCAACATAGGAGTCACTCGGAGATATCTTCTCTGCACCTGGGATAGGCCTGTTTGATGTTATCCTCCATCTCCCACGTACAGTCTCTAGGATTCCCGCTCCACTGCACCTTGACTAAGTGGATCCTCTTGTTCCTCAGCACTCGGGTTTCTTTGCCCACAATTTTCACTGGTTCCCTCCTCACTGCTGGGCCGGGGTATTCTCCAAATCTCCTTGCGTTGCTTCCTCCACAACTAAATCTGGATCATGAACATGCTTTCGGAGTTGGGACACATGAAACACATTGTGGACTACAGGTAACCAGTCAGGCAACTGCACTTTATAAGTGAGAGTCCCAATCCTTTCTGCAATAGGGAATGGAGCAATGGATCTCGGTGCCAACTTCCCAGTCTTCCCAAATCGAATTACACATCTCAGTAGGGAAACCTTCAAGTATATAAGAACACCAACAAAGAATTCAAATCCCTTCTTCGAGTGTCTACATTGCTCTTCTATCGGCTTTGGGCAGCAAGTGATCGCTTCTTAATAAAATCAACTTTATTTGACGCTTCACGAATCATGTCGGGACCCAGTACTAATCGATCGCCGGGTTCCACCCATCATGCGGGAGATCTGCATGGCCTACCATATAATGCTTCAAATGGCGACATCTGCAGGCTTGCTTGGTAGCTGTTATTATAAGAGAATTCAACCAAGTGCAAATGATCTTCCCGTGACCCACCAAAATCTAGGATGTATGCTCGTAACAAGTCTTCCAATATGCGATTCACCCTCTCAGTCTGGCCATCTGTCTGACGGTGATAAGCAGTGCTATATTCAGCTAAGTCCCTAGCTCTTCTTCGAAAGCCTCCTAGAATTTGCTAGCAAATATCGGATCGCGGTCACTGACAATGCTACTGGGAACTCCATGCAGTCTGATATATCTCTGAAATAAAGCTGTGCCAAACTTCGAGGTGTTATATTGGATTTGACAGGGATGAAATGGGCAGTCTTGGTGAGGCGATCTACAATCACCCATATACTGTCATTGCCTTTCCTAGTCTGGGGCAAGCCATCAATAAAGTCCATAGAAATTCCGCCCCATTTCCAACTCGGAACCCCTAGCGGTTGCAACAGACCCGATAGCTTTTCCTGATCGCTTTTGACTTGCTGGCAGGTGGGACATCTAGCAACATATATAGAAATGTCTCTCTTCATCGCCTTCCACCAAAAAATTCGCTTAAGATCATGGTACATCTTGCTTACTCCAGGATGGATGTTGAGCTTAGACTTGTGACACTCATCCATAACTTCCATTTTTAGCTCGGGGATGTTTGGCACACATATTCGCCCTTGCAGTCTGAGGGTCCCCTTGCTGTCTATTTGGAAGCTTGATGCTTCTCCCTTTCGAACTCGCTCACTAATCATCTGAATAAATCTATCAACTTTCTGGAGCAGAGATCTTGTTGATCAAGGTAGGGGTAATAACGAGATTGGCAAGGATAAGATTGGTGTTGGCCGTATCCTTCCTACTGAGAGAATCTGCCACTACATTGGCTTTCCCTATAGTATATAAGATGTCCAGGTCATAGGGTGCAAGGAATTCAACCCAATGTTGCTGCCTCAAGTTCAAATCTCTTTGGGTGAACAGATACTTTAATGATTTGTGGTCAGTATAAAGCTCTAATTTCTCGCCCAAGAGATAGTGCCTCCATATCTTTAAAGCAAATACGATGGCCATTAGCTCAAGATCATGAGTGGCGTAATTCTTTTCATGCGGTTTTAACTGGTGGCTAGCATATGCGACAACTTTGTCTCTTTACATTAGCACTGCACCAATACCTTAAATAGATAAAAGAATAACATGTTAAAATAAGATTTGACATTAGAAAAATGTTATTTCTGACATGTTTATTTAGATGGAAAGAATAACCTTCTCTAGAAGCATCTGTCCAGAATTTCAGATCCTGATTGCCATCAATAATGGTCAACACAAGGGCAGTGGTCAATTACTGTTTCAGCTCTTGGAAAATTGCCTCACATTCGGGTGTCCAAAAGAACTTTGTATGCTTCTTAGTCAGATTCGTCAACAGACAAAATAATTTTGAGAAATCCTTAATGAATTTCCGATAATAGCCAGCCAAACCTAAGAAACTTCTGACTTCAGTGGGCGTGGTAGGCTGCTTCCAATCTTTGATGGCCGAGATCTTTCCTGGATCGACTGAGATGCCTTCCTTTGATCCAACATAGCCGAGGAATTTCACCTTTTCTTGCCAAAATATGCACTTGGAGAATTTGGCTTTCAGCACATTTTTACGCAAAATCTCCAAGAATTCTTTTAGATGCTTTTCGTGTTCAGCAATGGATTTAGAGAATATTAGAATATCGTCGATGAACACCAACAAAAATTTATTTAAAACATCGCGGAAGACTCTATTCATCAGATCTACGAAGTATGCTGGAGCATTGCATGGGCCGAAGGGCATTACTAGCCATTCATAAAATAAATCTGGTCCTCTGAAAGCTGTCAAAGGCACACATTCCTTGGCACTGTGTAACTGGTGGAAACCTGTAGCTAGATCCATCCTAGAGAATACTCGTGCTTCATTCAAGTGGTCCCGCAGATCATCAATGCAGGGTAGTGGGTATTTATTTTCCAGTGTCTGCTTATTTAGGTCATTTAGTCCATACATAACCTGAGGGTACCGTCTGACTTTAGGATGAAAACCACTGCTGCACCCCAATTCAAGAGCTAGGTCTGATCAGACCCTTCCACAAAAGCTGCTTGGTTTGATTGCTTAGCTTCTATTTTTCTTTCATTGACATCCTCCGAATAGGGTGTACAACTGGCCTTGCATTAGGAACTAAGTCAATTCTGAAATCGATTTCTCTATGCGGAGGTAAGCTGTCAACTTCTTCGAACACATCCGCATAGTCTCTGACAATAGGAATATCCTCAATAGAAGCAGGAGTGACTTCTAGAGAAGACCAGAATTCATTCCTATCTGTGGTTGAGCCGTGGCATGGTATAGTCATCGTATTTCCGAATTTGGTTTTAATTATGACTACTCTTTTAGCGCATAATAACTCAGCCTCATACTTCGTTAGCCAGTCTATCCCGAGTATGATATCGTATGCAGAAAAACTCATAATGGCCAAGTCAAAAGGAAACTGGAAGTGAGAGTAAGAAACAGGCACACTACAGTACTGCTCGAGTATAAGTGAACCTCCTATCGGACTATGGGCTCTAATTGGTCCTTATAGTTTTCTGGGTTTCAATTTAAGCTTTTTAATCGTGTCAATAGATATGAAACTTCTAGATGCACCCATATCAAACAAAACTGTAATAGGAATATTCTTAACGTTAAGAGTACCTCCTAAAACATCAGGTTTAACTGCTTCGGAAGAAGCCGGTGCAGCCGCTCCGTCATAGACATGTGCCACCTGAGAACTCTTCAGCAGCGGGCAGTTAGGCTTGATGTGGCCCCTTAGGTGGAAATTATAGCACTCCCTCCTATCCTGAGAACTTTGGTTAGGCCCAGAGTCATTCCTCATTAGTCTCTTGGGAGCTCGGCATTCATAGTCGAAGTGCCCCATTTTCTAACAGTTGAAGCATTTCACCTTTGATTTATCTCTTTTCTTCTTCACTTGGGGCTTGGCGGTAGAAGAGCTGCCCACCTCAAGTTTCTTGTCCGACTCATTTTTCTTGTTGTTGGCTTGATTCTTTTCATGCTTTTGCTGGGAACCTTTCTGGTCAATCTCCTCATATCTGCAGGCCATCTCGATCACTTTAGCAAATAGACACTCGATGTGTGCCGTCACCCTATTATGATACCTCCTTGCCAGACCATTGATAAACCTCTTATTTTTATGAAGCGGGTCTTGGACTAACTCAGGGGCATATCTGGAAAGCTCATCAAATTTCTTTATATACTCAGCAATGATCATACTCCCTTGTTGGAGGTGGGCAAACTCGTCATGAAGGCGCTCAACTTCATGAGGTTGAATGAACTTCTCATTGAATAGCTCTTTGAATTTCTCCTAAGTTACATCAGCTTCATTATCCCCAACCGCAGCTGTTTCCCACCAAATCTGGGCCTGGTCCTTCAGAAACCATGTCTCCATAAACCGCTTCCTCTGATCCTCTTGCTCCAATCCTCCCAAGATCTTCTCAATTGTATTCAGCCATGCTTGTGCCTCTGTCACCGTTTCTTGGCCTGTGAAATGCACGCCACCTAGATTCTTGATTTTCTCCGCCACTTTGTCAAGATCAAAGGCACGTGGAGGAGGTGGTGGTGTCTCAACCTATGGAGTGTCATGTTCCTGGGCTGCAGGAGTCTCATCTCTGGTGGGTCCTCTTGCCCCACTCCACCACGTGCTCTTGTATGTGCTCTAGTACTCGTTCCTTTGTTAGTTCTATACCATCAAAGAAAGATTCAGACTAACAGAAATGATAATTTTTCAAAGGAAAGATTTTAAAAATAGAGACATATGATAAGATGATGATGATGATGTAATAACTGATTAGTATGTGCTATTCTTCTGTGCTCATTTTAGGACATTACTAATCCTATCTGCAATGAGCTACTCGCCTTAGAAAACTACTGATTCTATCTATACGAATTGTTCTAAAAATGTTATACTCTATAGCAAAGGTTAACCTTTAGCTCTGATACCAAATGTGACGACCTAAACTTCCGCGGTACGAAAGTAAGGATAATCGTAGGAGTATAACATAATTAAAACAATAATAGATCTCAAATAACAGCAGAACATATAAATCATTGCAGTGGAAATGGAAATGTCATCACAAACATCATCACAGAACATCAGAGTATGTAGTACAGGATGCACTTAGCAAAATAAATGTCTAAAACAGGGAAATAAATAAAGTCTCAATCTCCCAAAATACATCAATTCTCAAAACTGTCTCAATGTCTAAAAAGATAAAAAGAAAAGATCCTTCATCATCTTCATCAGTAAGCTCTAGTCCAGAAAATATCCCTACTTGAAACCTGTCAATTGGCTGCCCGTGTGCAAAGAGGGCACTGGAGTTTGCAAAGTGAAACAAACTATGAGTCAGTCATGGGACTGGTATGAGAAATCTTATTAAACTAACAATACAGCAAATTATTGGACCACGCAGCTAACGCAGAACGGGTTTACTCCATTGGATTGCCAGTGCATATGGTTTATAAATTTTTAAGTCAAAACAACGCAATGCTTTTTAGAAAATGAAATCATTATAAGACTCAAGTCCCATCACACAATGCAACGTAAACGAAGGATAGAGTTTTTCCTTATAATGATCAAAAATGCTTGATACGCAAAAAATAATATTCTTAATATTATTACTAGTGTATAGTATGTTTTCAAAAATACTTCAAAGTAAATGTATCAACCCTAGGCGGCATAGTACCCCATCCTACTATGTCGTTATATATAGGTTTACAATCAGATTCGTAATGTCGTAATGGAGATTGGATTTCCATCAAGAGTCAAGGCTAGGAACGATCTCCTTACCGATTCGAGATACTCTAGCAATGTATCAGAATTCCCCGCAGTGAACCCTTGGATACAGCAGGGCCGGTCCACAAATAACGCTAGTGGATTGGTAATTCCTGAACATATGCTCCTTGATCCTATTGCACCTATAAATTGGCCATTGGCGAACAATAAAAATATCCAAGGCACCTCATTCCATCAACGACATAAGTAAAAATGTCGGGCCTTTTAAAAACCCAAACATCACTTCTAGCTAGAAAAAAACGTGTGCACTCCTTGCGTTCCCTTGTCCCGTTTTTGACTCTACCGGGGTGTGAGCCTTGCGAGGTAACAAAATACACAAAGTTATGCCTAAATAGGCTATGCTTTGGTCATCATCCACAAGGCTCTGCTTTTCAACAAAAGCCTCGATCAATTGCATCTTGGCATGTCACATTGATAAATTACACCATGCGATCGAAAACTACCAAAATATAACCTTGGAGGTCGTACGTCGCAAAGAAAGGTGTTAAGCAAGAGAATAAATTTTCTGCCACCACAAATATATACTAATAGAAATCAATTTAATTACACAGCATGAAATTCAATGTCGGATACACATCCATTTACAAGTCCGTTATGGGTTTGAACGAAACCGGAGTCACCTTATTCCTCGTCCCGTATGTCCAATATGGAAGTGAGGTGCTCGCGTATCCGGACAATCTACAAGTACGTCCGGACAACTACCACTTTAACCCTTTATTTGTAGCTATCCAATACTAGGTATCATTAGTTATCCTTCCGATGTGGAGATCGCCGGTCTTCAATCGCCGTCTTTAAGATTATCAATTTAGATCGTCGTATGACCATTTGAAATGATATTTAACTCGGTCTTTTCAAATGATACTCGCATATATATATATATATATATATATATATATATTTAAATCATTTCATATCGTTAATGGTATTTAATAACGATTAATCGCTATTTTTAAATATATATATAAATTGCCAAATTTAATCAACGATGCTTTGGGTCGATGGGCGGGCCCTAGAGCTGTTTTTACAAAAAAAAAATACACTGATCTTGAAATCTAATTATTGGATTTTAACAAAATTCATATCATTGGGAAGATCTTCCCAAAGCGGTCCTATCGGTTACAGTTTTGGGAAAATCCGATGTTCGGATCTTACGGTATAATCGTTTGATGTTACGATTGCCGAAACACGAACTACCACGCGCGATTCATTTTAATTCAATTTATATATATATATATATATATATAAATCGTTTGGCGGTTTCAACTACTTTCAAACTATCACATGCAAGCCAAATATAGTCTATATTCATGTTAGAAATTTTATATATGATTTTCATAATTCTTCTAACATGATAAAAATGATGATGTGAAGTAAATCGTGCTTTAATGACTAATTATTTCCGATGGTAACTAAGTTACATTGAAAATATATTCGTAATGTTCACCCTTTTTGTTGAAACCAAATGGCAATAAAAACACGATTTTTAATTCTACTATTTTTATTGCATGTAAATTTATAATAAAAATGTGACATTTAAATCTACTATTTTATTGCATCTAAATTTATAATAAAAATGTGACATTTAAATATATTCTTTTTATTGCCTCTAAAATGAAAATAAAAATATAACATTAAAATCTGTTCTTTTTATTGTCTCTAAAATGACAATAAAAATATAACATTAAAATCTGTTCTTTTTATTGTCTCTAAAATGACAATAAAAATGTAACTTTTGATGTATTCTCTTATTCACATTTAATTTGACAATAAAAATGATACGTCTATTCTTATCATTTTTGCTACAACTAAAATGTAACCAAAAATGTAACTTTTAGATCCTACCTTTTTATTGTCCCTAATTTAAAAGTAAAAAAGATACTTTTAATCCTATTCTTTTATTCACATCTAAAATGTAAATAAAAATGTAACTTCTTAACCTATGCTTTTATTTGCATCTAAAATGCAAATAAAAATGAAACCTTTTTAAAACGATGTTTTTATTCACATCTAATATACAAATAAAAATATAACTTTTTAAAGTATGTTTTATTTGCATCAAGTAATGCAAATAAAAATGTAACTTTAAATTTTATTTTTTATTTGCATCAAAGAATGCAAATAAAAATGCAACTTCTAATTCAATGTTTTATTTGCATCTAAGAATGCAAATAAAAATGCAACTTTTAATTTCATGTTTTATTTGCATCAAACAATGAAAATAAAAATGCGATTTCTAATTTCAATGTTTATTTGCATCTAAATTTGCAAATAAAAATTCAACTTTTAATTCGATGTTTTATTTGCATCAAAGAATGAAATTAAAAATTTAACTTTTTATTTCATATTTTATTTGCATCAAAGAATGCAAATAAAAATTCAACTTCTAATTTCAATGTTTTATTTGCATCTAAATTTGCAAATAAAAATGCAACTATTAATTTCATGTTTTATTTCCCTCAAAGAATGCAAATAAAAATCCAACTTTTAATTCAATGTTTTATTTGCATCAAAGAATGCAAATAAAAATTTAAATTTTTATTTCGTATTTTATTTGCATCAAAGAATGCAACTAAAAATTCAACTTATTTGCATCAAAAATGCAAATAAAAATTCAACTTCTAATTTCAATGTTTTATTTGCATCAAAGAATGCAAATAAAAATTTAACTTTTTATTTCATATTTTATTTGCATCAAAGAATGCAAATAAAAAGTCAACTTTTAATAGGATATTTATTTTCATCTAAATTTGCAAATAAAAAATGTAATCTTTTTCTACGATGTTTATTTGCATCTAAATTTGCAAATAAAAAATGTAACCTTTTTCTACTATAATCAAACAACAACAATGGTGGTGTTTTTATCAGTCAACACAAAAAGTGATGTATTTTATATTGAATTGATAGTTCTAACTTAATTCAATAACAAAAACAAAGTGATGTTTTTATTGAATTGAAAATTCTAATTCAATTCCAGAATATAAACAAAAATGATATTTCTTTATCGAATTGACAATTCTATTCCAATTCAATAATATAAACAAAGATGATATTTTTCATTGAATTGACAAACTAATTCAATTCAATAAATATGACAAAATAATATTTAATTTTTGTTTAATATACATGATTCAACAAATATTGATAAAGAAAAATGATTTATTTTAATTTAACCAATACATACAGATCTATAATTATTCATCACCAATCAATAGATCAATCATCCAAAATTTCAGAACATAGCAGATCTAAATCATATACATACAATCATTACATAGCGAGTAAAATAATTAAATTGATTAATTACTTAAAAATTAGAAATATCATAGTTGTGTTATTCTGCTTTTTCAAATTTGCAAATTTGTCCAAAATTCAAACAGCTCAGAATTGCTTCTAGTTAGAACAGCAGCGTAGATCTCGTCGCTACGATCGCACAGGATCTGAAATCTTTCATTTTCGATATCGTATGAATTAGTTATGATTTAAATAAGATAATAATAATTTTTAAATTAAATTTATAAAATAATTAAAGGATTAAACCTTCTTCTTCCTCTTTCATAAATCGGCCGTAAGCTTTCAAAAAGGTTCAAAACTTTAGAGTAACATTACACAAAATCAGAAGCCCTAGAGGTCGATCGGAAGGAGACACATCGAAGGGCTACAGGCGGCGCACTAGGGGGCCCCACTTTGGTGCAGCTCGATCGAGCCTAGGGGGAGGGCGGCGGTGGTTTTGGCGCGGGTTTAGGTTCATGGATCTCAGCTTTCGAGCCACTTAAAGGTGATCCAGCCGTATGAAATTGAGGGGAATGAAAATCTCTACAGAAAAGCCTAAAGGAGTGGAGTCTGTTATGAGGAGGAGGAGGAGAATTTAGTAGAAGAAGGTTGAGGTGTTCTTGGCCATGGATTAAAAGAAGAGCTACAGTAAGGGCTAGGGTTTTGGAAATGAATTTTCTATTATTTATAATATTTTAATGTAAATTTTACAAAAATAAAATCCATAAATCTTAAACCAATCCGATTTCAGTCCAACAGGAGTTGACCCTACCCAATAGCCCCTGTTTTGCATCCAATGGGCTAGGTCTCGTCAGCCCAAACGATTGTCTATGGCTTGAATTCTTTAATTTAATATTTAAATCCTTTAATAAATTAATTCGATCGTATATTTAAATCCACCGGGGCAACATACGAACTCAGAAAAATCCAAAAAATTATTTCTGGCTTTGTTTTGACAATATGGTCCTAACAAAATTAATTTCATCAAATTCTGAGACTGTTTGAAAGATGTTCATTTTCAAGTCGATCAAATTTGATTGAAATTGACAAAACACATTTTCGTTTGCCACGCTGACATATTAATTCCAAAAATTTTGGAAAATTAAACTTAACAATAATTCGACAGTCCGGATCCAACAAAATTGGTTCCGTCAAAAACGGAGGTCTTTTAAAAAATGGCCTTTTATATAGGCTATAAATATAATATAGTGACCATTTTGAATATTCAACTGACCATAACTTTTGATTCCCGCTATGAAATTTCGATTTTTCGGAATCTTGGAAAGATATTTTCAAACAGATTTAGATATCTTTGGTTTCACTGAAATCCGTTAGATTTCGAATCCGGTACATTCAGTCAAAGTTCAAATTTGACTTTTCAAACTACCGTGCTATTTCCAATTCCTTTTGAAATCAAAACAAATATATTTACTCCAACCTTGATTAAAATAAAATTTTAATCGTTATTATTTAAAATAAATTATTTCAACTATTCAAAATTTACTGAAATAGCCAAAATAAAAATTTTAAATTGGTTCAGATTTTTCGGGTTGTTACACACACAAAATGAAATCCATTGTCAGACACACATCCATTTACAAGTTTGTTCTGGGTCTGAACGAAATCGGTGGCACATTATTCCTCGCCCCATATGTCCAATAAAGGAGAGAGGTCCTCGCATTTCTGATCGATCTCCAAGTACGTCTGGACAATCACCACTTATTACCTCGTCTTGGGTGTATAGCCCAATCAAGACATCAGTAATCATCCAAACGATGTGAAGACCTTCGGTCTTCAACCACCGTCTTCATCCTCGACATATTGTCAAATCAGTTATTTGGAATGGGATAAACCCAGTCTTTCTGAATAACTCGCATATATAATGAACAAGTGCTATAAAACACAACATACGCCCCATTCCAATCCATAATATTCTTTTATTCAAATATTCTTTTCACAATGTAAACCAAATTAAGGTTTTCCAAACTAGTTGGGATTAGCGCACCTTACCGAAGTACTCATTATTAATTTCCCAATCCCAACCTATTCATCACATGAAGCAAAATTGTTAATACTTCATATCTAACACCATGGTGTTATTGGTAAAATCAATTACTATTTCTCGTTCAAATCTAATTAAAGATTAACTATCGCTTGGAGCAAAACTGGGGATACTCCATTCTCGATCATTTACCGAATTTGATAATTTTAATTATCACATTCACATTTCAATCTAATTCAAGATTCATTAAAACTCTTATTCAGTTTTAATCTCCAAAAATCATTACTTAATGATTATTCAAAGTTAAGAAATTAATCTTATTTTTAGCTGGGTTAAAGAACTAATGTCATTTAAAACAAAACCCAAATCACATTCGATTAATTATGGAATCTTTCGAAAAACGGATCGATATATATAATCAATATAGACTTCGGTATCCAACCAATAATCTAAATGGAATAACGGCAAAGCCTTTTAAATTCCATATATAGTAACGGTCTTCCTCCACAGAAGTTCACATCGATTATTACCAAATCGAATTCCATTCTATTCCAATTTATTTTATTAAGTTAGAAAACTCTTCTTTGGAAAATTCCCTTAAATTTAGTCAAAAGATTTATAAATTCCAAATCACATTTCACTACAAATCGGGTTAAAGAATGAATGTCTTTAAAAACACAGTTCACAATAAACCCAATTCACATTCCATTTTCAATTCCAATTAAATGTTAATTAATTGGCAATTCTTCTTTAAATGTTAATTAAAAGATTTGTTCTTTTCACACGGGTTTTAAGAACAGTGTTAATGAGGACACCATCCACGACAAACCCAAAATCCAATTATTTTATTCCATTCCAATTAAATATTAATTAATTGGAAAATTTCACTAAATCTTAATTAAAAGATTTATTCGTTTCTCAACTGGGTTTAAGAACAGTGTTCTTTAAGACACCATTCACGACAAACCCCAAATCCAATTTGATATTAAATACAAGGCTCTGAATAGCAAATATATCGTCTTATATTCAATATCAAATTCTGCAACCAACAAATATTGTATTGGAAATAACGATATATATATCTTCCAAATTCCTCCACAATATCCATATAATTGCGGAATCCAATATCAAAATATTCTGAAGATAATTTCGATTCAAATCCATTCCAATTCATATATTGGAAATTCTGGTTATTTTCAAAACCATTTCAAATCCAATTTATTTAAAAATATTGGATTACAATTCTAGTTCATAACTAGTTCATTTCGATAAAAAAATATTTTTCTCTTTTCAAATATGGCATTTTTCATCCCAACTCTTTCCAAATCATTTATTATGATTTTAAACAAATTATTAATATTTTTAAGAATTTTATCTAGGCCCGTACAATCGATTTCCATAAACGGTCATCGAACTGCACTTACAACGACCTTTTCCAAATTTTATTTGGACATAATTCCAAATCCAACCGTTAAATTTCAAATCTCTTATATTTTTTGGAAAGCTCTTTTCGATACGAACCCAACAATTCCGGTTTTAGGAGAATCTGACGGTCGGATCTTCCGTAATATCAATTCGAAGTCAATGGTCGAAATTCGCAAGCTACCGCTGCGCGTTCTATTTAGTCCATTAAATATATATATAATATATATATATATTATATATATTCTGTTGATTTCCATATAAAATGTATTTTATAAATCGTTTTAAATTCGTTTTCAAACGATTTCATCTTCATATTTAATTTTAAATCAAACCTGAATATTCCATATCAATAATGTGTAAATGATAATATTTTCAAAACACTAGATTTTGAAACCACTTCCGTTTCAATATTCATCTTAAAAATGAATAAAATCAATACAAATATCGTTCACGTCAAAATGACGTTAATCTAATTAACACGGCTTATATATTTAAATATTTTTGTGTCCATCCTAAATCGGACATCAAAATCATATTTTGATCCATTACTAAATATTATTTTAAAATATTAGTTATTTTAAAATATTCATTATTCGCCATTTTAAAATATTCGTTATTTTAAAATATTCATTCCTTTCGAATTGGAATCAGACACAGTCAATTTCCATATAATTTTATTTACATGAATTTCATATACACATGTACCCCATAATAATCAAATACAGTCAACCATCATCCAGAGTGCCTCACACAACTGCATAAGCAATAAATATGAATAATCAACGCTTATAACAACATGTCAACCAATCGATTGACATATAACTAAATACTGGGATTAGTGTATGTCCAATATCATCCCAATACCTGTGTGGGGTTTTCAAACAACAAACACTGATTACTATTTGTGCAGTTGGGCGATGTGTAAAATATATCATCCCAATCAATATCAATCAAATATGTGTACATAAACATATCGTCGATTTGTAAATGAACATTTATTTTATTCACATACACGTTAAAAGTTATATTTTTAACTAAAAATATTTATTTATACAGTAAAAATGATATTTTTTATCGTTCTAACATTTTAGAAAATTTCGGCAGCATAACTACCGGAATAAGGTCTAGCCTTATCCCTCGCTAGGCCTGTCAAAATAAACAGTGACCCATTAACCCTACCATGTAACCCTGTTTTATTATCGATGGGTAAGGCCCAGTTTCTTCTTTTTCCACTGTGGGTCAGGCCCGCTCATCGCATCCAAAACATACAGCAACCCTTGTTAACCCTAAACCAACTTGCTTTCCACGATGGCGATTGGCGACTGTTCTCTCGAATCATTTAATCGGATTCCTCCACTAATCAATCGCAAGGTACCTTCCTCTTGCCTCGTATGCATGTTAGTGTCTAGCTGCTACTGATCGGTTTTCTTTGCCTGTTGATTTCAGACTATTGCTGAGTCTCGATTGCACCTTTCTCCTTAAATCATGTAAGACTTTCAGCTAATCGATTGTGCTTTCGAATTTTATTGTTGGAATCTTATATTAAATAACTTTAAACATGTTCATGATTCATAAGAAACTGCCTAATTTACGCTAATGAAAATAAAGAATCTCTTTACTGCCAAGTTTTGATAAAATATCCGTTTATCTTGTGAATGAATTAGAGATATTTCATTTATTTTGATAAAATAATCGAATAAACACTTTAAAATGGGTTTATACCATATAGAAGCATCCTTCTTGTGGTACTTGGTATGTAGATTGTATTGCTTTTGTAATTTTCAGACTGAATTGACAAAAAAAAAAAACAAAGAGGATGACTCAAGGAAGTATCCAGCTGGCCCAAAGCATTTAGGTCTGTGCTTTTATACTTTGGTCAGTTATGCAAATACCCAACATATAATCTTGCCTTAATCAGATTTTATTAATTTTGGGATGTATCTTTGGAAGTTTGTACTTAGCAATTACATAACTTGAATGACGGACGGTTGCCTATTCTCCATGGCTAATTCTTTTCACTTTTTTTGTTAGTAATAAAAAGTTTGAGTTAATGCTGACTAATATATGTTTTAATATAATTTGTGCATTTTAATATAATTCACTAGCTGACTGTTATGGATTTGGGCTTAACGTGATCACTTGTCTTCTTTTAAAAAAAAAAATTCTAACATTAAACCCATTTTAGTTTACTTTTGTTAAACAGTTATTACTCTCATCCAAATAAATATACACATGATAGATTCGACAATAGTTAATGCTGCACTTTATGATTTAGAATAAATATATATTTTGAGAGTAAACTGCTATACATGATAGATTTAACAAAAAATAGTATATTCTGAGAGTAAACTGCAAGCTATTATCGAATAAACTGCAAGATATTATCGAATCTATCATGTATATATATCAGAAATAACTATTATCGTATATATTCTGCAAGCTATTATTGTAAAGTGCAGAATATATATATTCTGAGAATAAACTAGCTTGCACTTTACAATTTAGAATATATATAGAATGCGTAAACTGCTATACATGATAATATTTATTTGGATATCAAATAAACATATTAAACTAGCTTGCAGTTTACTCTCAGAATATACGATAATAGTTATTTCTGATATCGTTAAACAGTTAACCCATGTTAGTTTACTCTCAGAATGGATATCAAATCACTGTGGATATATTTTATACCTTTTTGTTGTAGTCCCTTATGGAACACTAGCTTTTCTCTCATATATCTTTTGACTGGCTTTTGAATTGGTATGTCTAACCAAAATGAGCAAAGGAAAGCATATCTTTGAGTTAAAGATATTTGAATAACTACTTCAGATATTATATCTTTTGTTTTAAAATCAGAAATTTTAAGTAAGCTTGTCGCACAAGCTTTCAGATTTTATTCGTAGTTAGATATTTCACTCTTTTCTTATTTTATTTCGTACCACCATTGAAACTATAGTTTGAACCAACAATTTGGTTACTTTTAAGTTTGAGCATGCCAATCAGAATTCGGTTTATAGTATGTATCAATATATATTACCACACATGGATCATCTATACCATACATGCAGACCTCTACAATTGGGCCTTTATCTATTCTTTTCACTCTTTTTTGTTTACTTGCAGATTGAATGGATCATTTATGCTAGCCTCTTCTCCATGGCTAATTCTTTTCCTTGATGGTAACAATATTATTTTATTAGTTAACTATAACAATATTTTTTTTATTAGTTAACTTAGTGAAAGTTCAAACCTTTTGCGTATTGTCACCTGTTAGACATTGAGCCTTTGGAAGCATTTAATCAATTTAGTTGAGGCCATCAATCTGTTTAGAGAGTGGCTAAACCTTTTATTCACATATGCAACATTTTTATATGTACTGTATTCTTTATTAGTGATGGTGAGATTTGTTACTATCAGTTGGCCTCAAATTTTGTTAGGGAAGTTTCATGTTGGTTAATTGATTTGGTTCAAAGTATTAAGTCCATTCATTTCATTTTTAATGAGAGAGTAGTGATGAGGGTAAACTCATAGATATAATTAATATTTTTTCAATCATAAACTAAGTTTGGCTATAATTGTGGTATGAGATAGAGTTGTCCTTTTCCTATTCAATGTGTTTATTTTCAGTTAGCTAAAGGTTTATTTTTACAATAAAAATTAGAATTCAGGTGAAAAAATAGTATGGATATTACTGAACAAGGTACTCAATTAAGAAACACAGTAGAATCGGTGGCTGCGATAGATTCGGTTGGTAGCTCTATAAAAAAATAAGCGACAAAGAAATACTTTCTCTGATGTATGGAAATATTTTGAAAAAAATGAAACGGTTGAAGGTCAAAATCGCACATGTTTTTGCATACAATGCAAAAGAAAATATATATATGGGGAGGTAAATATGGTACAAACAATTTGCTAAGGCATGTAGCAAAGTGTCCGTTAATTGCTAAAAGTTTTGAAAATGATCAAAGAAGTAATTTCGATCAGAAAATATATAGAGAGTTGATGACCAAAGCTATTATTGAACATAACTTGCCATTCAAATTTGTTCAGTATAAACGTATTCGTGAGGTCCATTCATACTTAAACAATCAAGTGGAACATTATTCAAGAAACACATCACGTTCTGATGTTATGAAATTATATGAGGTCGTAAAGATCAAACTTAAGGATTTTCTAAAGTCATGTAGTGGAAGATTTAGTTTGACATCTGATTTATGGACATTAGTAAATACCGATGGGTTTATAACTTTGACAGCACATTTTATCGATAATGATTGGAATTTGCAAAAGACGCTGTTGAATTTTTGTTTAATGCCACCTCCACATTCAGGTTCAGCTATATTTGAAAAAATTTCAAGTATGTTAGTTGATTGGGATATAGTTGATAAGATATTTTCGTGCACTTTGGATAATGCTTCTGCAAATGATAAATTTGTTGGATTATTGGAATCACGTCTTGTTTATAGGAAATCTTTAGTGGCGAATGGACAATATTTGCACGTTAGATGTGCGGCGCACGTATTAAACTTAATAGTGCAAGATGGTTTGAAGTGTGTTTCTTCTTTTTTGAGTAACATTTGTGAAAGCATAAAATATATCAAAGGTTCTCAATCTAGGAAAAAAAAAAATTTAGAATGCATAGCTATTCTCTCATTGGATAGCGATAGAAAAGGATTGCGTCAAGATGTTCCTACTAGATGGAACTCGACATTTACAATGCTCAAAAGTACCATACATTATGAGCAAGCGCTTTGTCATTTGAAATTATTCGATCCTAGTTATACTTATTGCTCAACAACAGAAAAATGGATCAAAGCAAAGAAAATTGCACATTTTTTAGAAGTATTTTATGATGCTACATGTTTATTCTCTGGAATAAATTACCCAACTGCTAACTTGTTTTTTCTGAAAATTTTCAAGGTTCATTACACATTGAAAAAATGCATGGAGGAAAATGATTTTATGTCCATTATGGCAAGTGATATGCTTAAAAAATTCAAGAAATATTGGAGTGAGTTTAATGTGTTGCTTTCCATCGCTTGCATGTTTGATCCACGGTATAAGGCGAATTTTGTTCGATTTTCATATAAAACATTGTATGGAAATTGCTTAGAGTTTAAAAATGTGAAAATGAAATTGGTAGAGCTATATAATGAGTATTCGGAAAAAGTGGAAAAAGATTCCTACGTGGAAACAAGCGTTATAGGAAATATGGAATCCAGCGAACCATTTGCAGGTCCATATTCACAAGAATGCGAAGATGTGATGGAGAAATTCTATTCCTCTGAATTTGCTAGCAATCCTCATAAGTCCGAACTTGATTCTTATTTAGATGATGGCTTGATTGATAGTAAAATACAATTGGATATTTTCGCATTTTGGAAATCACAAAAATATCAATACCCTACTTTGTGTCGCATGGCTAGAGATATTTTAGCAGTTCCAATTACGACTGTGTCTTCGGAAGGTGCATTTAGTATTAGTGGTAGGGTCCTTGATGACTATCGTAGTTCACTTAAGGAAGATGTGCTAGAAGCATTACTTTGTTCAAGAGATTGGTTGTGCGGAACACCAATAATGCCAACAATTGAAGACCTGGTAGAGGATATTACTGTTCTTGATCACGAGGAGCATGCTACACTACCCTTTACATCTTTGGCTAATTGATACTTAGTTTTTAAAGGTATGTTTCTACTTGTATACGGCCATTTAAATTAAGCTGTCTGCTATTTATAAGGTATGTTTGTATTTATTATGTTTCTATTTTAACTGATGCAGTAACATTCATTTTCTAGCTACAGCTCTTAATCGTGTTTGAAAAGAAAATAACTTTGTTTATCTCTTTACACACTTATACCTGTAGTGATTTTTGAGTGGAAAACATAACAGAAATGCTAGTCAAAACTCATATTTATTATCCTTGCTTACTTGAGCGAGTCTAGGTGAAATTTGTATAGAAACAATAGATAGAACTTGTTGATGATCTCTACATATTGAGCGGGTTGATGCTTTCTGAAAAATTGAATATAATTATCTATCTTCTGTGTAGTTTCTCTTTGCTATTTTGCACCTATATGCATATCCCTGTCAGCATATCTTGTGTAATGTCATGTTTAATTTGATAAGCACTTTAGTGTCTGAGGTAAAATAGGCACTTACTTCTACACATTTTTGGGACAGTTATTGTCGTTTGTCAAACAGTATTCCTACAAATATCGGCTTAATTCCCTTCTTGGTTAGAAAGTCTGTCATCAAATTCTCACCAATAGCAGCTTAGCGTTCTGAATACCGATGGTTGTTAGGCATCATTCACAGTCAAATTTAGTCACGTATGTGAACCCCTTCTGTGTATTTATATGTTTCTAAGTGCGTGGTGTCCTCATATTAATTTATCTATTCTAACGTAACAAGGAATGTCAGCCTTTTGTTACACTTAAGCTTGAAATTTCATGTACTGCCATTCATGTTTTCACACATATGCATATTGGCTTGTAGCTTTGTTTTGATTATGTGCATACTGTTGTAGGCACATCATGTGTGTATTGCCCGAGTACCGTGCGGGATACATATGCAAATGTGCATTGCATTCATATGCTGGTGTACCTTGCTCTTTTATTTTCACCTGGCACAATCACTTTGCTAAACATATTTTAAGTTCTATCTTTTATGTATTACCTTTTTTACTTATGATCTGTAATGTGACTCAAACTTTTTATTTGCTCAAACTTTATTCCAGTTCTACTTGGATATGCATAGTTCTATCCTGCCAATGTAGGGATCTTATCTTTGTAACAGGTAAAAAAAAATTTCTATGTTAAACAATCATCTTTTATGCATAAATATTTTCAATAATACAAGCCTCACAACAATAATCTTCTATGCATAAATATTTTCAATATCTTCTATGTAGGGATCTTATCTTTGTAGAATGTGGGTTATCATGTTTATGTAAACTGCTAAGTTATTATCCTCTGTACACAAGTATGAAAATAAATACTAGGCAATTATTGTACAAGCAAGTAAAAGAAAAAAGCAATAATATGAATAAAAACAATCAGATCATCAAAACATGAACCAATCAATGCTCTTAGTGATGCAAAACTGAAACTGTCACAGTTTCATAGCGAGAAAAATATTATCGTTTTCCAAACCCCTTTCAATGCTATTTCTCACAAAAAGACTCCAACTTATCATGATAATATTGATATGTAAATAGCATAGCATAAACAACAAGACTCCAAATTTATCTGCCAACATAGATCATGCAGCTGCCAGGCAATTCAATTTCAGAATAAAGATCATGCTGTCTTAATGATTTTAGTAAAGATGAAGGGCTTTTGTAGTTCGTTAGTTATAAAGTAGAAAACTGAAGGTTTTGTACGATGATACCTTGTAGGAATCATACTTGCAGTTATAAATTTCAAGGTTTCTATTTTCATTTTCTTGTTTTCTATTTGCTACTATTGAACCACACTACACTGAATGTCAATTCGACCTTAGTTGTGGATCCCATGACAAGGGTTAAAAAAACGTTAAAACGAGGAAATAGGCAGTTTCTTCTTATATTGCATTAGTTTGTTGTGAGGCTCAAACATTCTACAAATAGGCAGTATATTGCATTAGTTCATTATTTTAATGCTTTGGCCATTTCTATATGTATTAACAATGTTAGTTTTCACTTATGACCATGCAGATTATGAAAATTAACCAAGCTAGTGAATTATGAAGATGATGCAGCACATTTTTGAGCATGTAATATGTTTTATTTACATGCTTTGAGACTTATGGTTGTAATTCAAGAATTATTTGATGTACTACTCTTGTTTGGTGTAGTTTTCTATTTTCGAGTGTGTAATGTATTTTTTGTTTACTTTTTGAAACCTGTAATGTGTTTTGTTTACTGCAGTTTTAAAAAAAAATATTTGGTGTAGTTTTCAAGTTAATTATTTGATGTACTTATCTTGTTCTTTGGTGCTGTAGCATATAATGTTTCCAGTTTTAATATAAGTTTGACGATTGGTATATTTGTGTTTCCAGTCTATTACTACAGATTTAAGATATATTTTTATAGTTTTAGTATGTGTTTTATGGTTTTTTTTATCGTATTAGGGTTATAAGGGTTGTAGTGGGATAACCCTCTAATCAAGAAAGTTAAAAGGGTTGAGCTATTATATGTAGCGAAAGGGTAGGGTCAAAGTTTATTTGACCTACATGTGACCCTATCTTACCCTTTTTACACTTCTATCCCTCGCCTAATAATGGCTCGCGCCATGTACATACCAATTCTAATCAATTCATTTCACCCAAACAACCAAGTTCCAACAAATAATCCAATCAACCAAACAACCAAACATAGTTTCAAACAAAGGTGTCGGGTGCTACTAAGCACCGTCTGCATCCTATTATATATATATATATATATATATATATATATATATATATTTATTTAACTAAAAGATAAATCAAAGTGAGAAGTTCTCACCTTTGGGATCCACTCCGTCATTCTTTAATTGGCAGATTTTGTCGTTGCGCTCCGTTATGTCGCTTTCTCGCACTTGAATTCGCCTTTTTGGCTCTAGAATTTGCATATGGCCTCCAATCTTCACCAAACTTAGTCATTAGCCTAAACGCGCCATTTTGGACAACTTTTGCCTAGTGGTCTTTCTTCCAAAACTGCATCAATTTGTCGGAAATCGCGAAAAACAGTAGCAGGTCCGTTGACTTCGGACGCGATTTCTGGACGACTCCGCAATCCAAAATAGGACTTCCATTGTAACGACCCAGCGGATTTCGGCCTCGAAAATTGACATAAATACCCTTTACCATACTCATGCCGATCCTCCAAACACCGAAACACTGGAACGTTTAGAAAGAAATTAGAGGGTGAGATAAGAAAGAAAGAAAGTTAGAATAGAAGAAGAAGAACCAACACAGAGTCTCACATCGCAGCGGAACAAAATATAATACAGAAATAAATCCTTACTGAAAGCTTTAAAATACTTACCATATCAGAGTACAACACACAGCTGGACAGTTTTGATAACCTGTCCTCATATATATAATCACACAGCGGAATAGTAATCATGTCTGAACACCTTCATCTTGTCACTGGACTTCTCAGTACTTGATAATCTGAACCTGTACATGCCGGGCTAACCCGAGCATTTACAAAACACCGGGTCAGTCTGGTGAACCAGAGTGAGAAAAACTCGCACAGCTATTAAGGGTAGCACACAACTTGATTTTAGCGTTTAAAATCCTTTCGAAAGAAAATGGTAATCGTAAGACCGATCCACACATAAACACGGACGGTTTTTACCTTACGATAACCTAAACATCCTTTGAAATCATATCTTGATCTGATATTATGATAATGTCTAGATACAAATAACTATCAATTCTAGAGGAACGCTTACATCTCACGCTCCCCGTATATAGTATACAATTGAAACCCGCGGGCGCTTATTGGATATTGGATTTCCAACTTGACAAGGTATGGAACCACCTTCCGCACGTGTATCTCTAGAGGCGAATACACAGGGTTCAACAAGAACTTCTTGCAACCCGGCCCTCACATGACCGACCACTCATTTCGCTTGAGTGTATCGAATGTATATCACCAACGGTTGGACTCAAACCACCGTTCCCGAATGGGCAGAATCGATAGAATAAGAAACAAAAGGAATTTCTCTAGATAGGTGATTATACACCCTAATAGGAGCGACCCACATAGCCATGCTGCCTGCCCGATTTTTGACATCTTCCGGTTGATGAGGCTTGAGGTCAGAACACATCTGATCATCATACACTTTGAATGCCACATCGTCAGATCCGCCAAATCACTAATTGACGTCCATAAAAATATTCTGGTCGTTAAGCTAGAGAAGGTGTCCAGTCTTCTCTGCCACCAACAGAGATACGTTTGTAAAAATCAACGTACGTGACCCTTAAGAACTACTCTGTCAGACATCCGTCCATACAAGTCATCCAGGAACAGGATGAACCGAAGGCACTCTCCTACTGCATCCAATATAGGAATCACCCCATGGATCAGTAGCGATAGTCCTTGCAATCCACAGTTTCAACCACGACAGAACCCCAGTATATCTCCGGGTCGAATCAGAGATTGTAAGTGGTTCTTCCGCTTTATGAAAATCTATGGTCTTCCAATGCTCCATCTCGATCGTCGCTTGACCTCTTCTATATATTCGTACTTGTTGGTTGGAATGGTTTTCGAATATACATTCGAGCCCGGTCTTTCCATACCAACAATTGTAAAGGTCAGACTTGATAGTCGGTTATTTAACTATCAAGTAAACATCCATGAAATCACAAAAATAGATTTACTGGTCTGGTACTCAGCATCACTTGGCTTTTAAAACTTCTCGCCCAATTCCCTTTTTAATTCCATTAATAGGGAAAATATAAACTTATATCATTTCCTTTACTTTGGAAAACTTATCGCACACTCTCGCCATTACCAACTAGTATTATCCTTGGATAATCCCGAAGCTGTTCAAGTTGGGGTATTTTAATTACCTCTCAGACCTTGATCGACAACGTTCTTATCTTCAGATGAATACGAGTTGTAACTCAAAACCTTGGTATTATTATTTCAATTCCTATTTTCAATCCCGTTTACCAATCTCGCATTTAAATCCCTTTTTAACCAATTTCCTTTTTCTTTCTAGAATCTCCTTTCGAATTAATTTAACTTAATACCAATATTAAGTATTTCCAATTAAAACCAACGGTTAACTCACATTCCATTTATAATCTTCGTTTATAAATATTAGGTTTAATATAAACCCTTTTGCATTTTCCTCCTTCTTTTACTTAATTCAATCGTTAAGTAAAACCTTCATTTACGCCTTATCATCGTTTAAAACTCTTTGTTGCTTCTCTATAAAACTCGAGTTCAAACCATAAAACTCATCACTAGCCTTTTTCCAACACGAAACCATTTCATTTCAAACTTGGTTTCTTAAAGATATTTCATTAGTGATTACCAACTCCTTTATTTCAACATTCATCATTCAAATCAATTTTCTCCTTTATTTACTAGAATAATAAATTCCCTTTTTAATACCTTTCTAGGGTAAATCAATTACTCATTTAGTTAATTCACTAATTTAAGGTCTACTAAGTTCAAATGGTCGACTTCATTCACTCAAAACATGATTACTCTCCTAACCAACTCTTTTTAATTCCTTCTTTAAATTAATTAAAATATAATTAATTTAAATAACTTTATTTAAACATTCCTTAGACGAAATCAATCAAATACTTGACTGCTTTGCTTTTAATTCTTATTAACATAAGAATTCATTTTACAAAACAAATTTCAAAATTTCTATATAAACTTTAAATAATCAATTAAATATTTATTTCCCTTTTTAAATACCCTTTCAACGTAGTAACTTCCAAAATATATTTTCGTTATAAAACATATTTATAACTCGAATATTATCAATCCACTATCGATAAAACTCATATTTTATAAATCGATCGATTTATAACCCAAGTGATGCCAACTACTCGACCCATACCATCCATCATAACAAATGTTGAAATAAGGTTCAATAATCAATGGTAATCAACTATTCCTTTTTATTTGACTGATAATGTTTACAACGATCATCAATCAACCAACAGCCAATTCAAACAATTATGCACGTTTATTTTATAAATGTGACCAACCCAGAGAAATTTCTTTATCCGGGTCAAATCAGAATAACTGGTGTTATAGTGAAATTAAACGACCGTTTAATTTCAGAAATTTAATCAACGATAATCATATATCACTAGCAAACAGTCATTCATTAACACCCAGAACACGCAAAACAAAAACCCGATTTATATAAAATATAAATGGAAGAGCTGAGTGAGTTTAACTCACTTTGACTGGTTTGGGTCGTTCAGCGCTGGGTTTTTAATTAAATTAAACAACGTTCAATTTAATTAAAAAGTTCCCGTCCCTCCAGTCCTGACAGAAATTGCTCCATCTCGATCTCCTCGTTTCTACGGTCCCAACGAGACCAACCACGCTTAAATCTGTCAACGTACGAGTGTGATATCATTTAAACAATTTTATAAGCAAATTTAATTACTAAACTTCGATTTTAAGTAATAAAAACATGGGCCTTTTACCTTTTTCCTTCGGCCCGCAAATACCCAGCCCGTTATCACCCTTAAAACCCTAGCCTCCGATCTCCTCTTCATTTGTTCAGCCGCTCCTCAAAAATTGATCTAAACCGAAACCCTAATTCCCCCAATTCCTTCAGCCAAAACCAAAAACCATGGCGTCGCACCCCTTCGAGCTCCACCAACGTTCCGCCACCATACTGTCGAGCAACCCTAGAACCACGACGAGCGAACCCAATCGAGGCTTGGTCTCCAACTGCGAACGTCTTTAATTGAAAGCTAAGTTTTCTTTTCACTTGATTTTTAATTTCCGTATTTTCTTTTGCTTTGGTTATCTTTCTTGTTTGAATTCGGGTTGTTTGAACACTACTGTGATGGCATATTTATACTTGCGGTTGCTCTTAGATACGATTATTATTTTACAGTAGCTACGAGTTGTTATTTCAATCAAAATCAAACCTGAAACTTAGCTTTTAGGTTCGGATTTTAGTCTAGCCTTTTCAGATTGATTCGAAATGGGTTCTGATAGATCTTGGATAGGCTATGTAGCCGTGCTATGTATTGTTCACTCATTTACAGGCATTCGAATCTACCCTTAGATTTTTGTCTGGATTTTTGATCTAGGTTCGAAATGGATTTTGATTGACATTGGATAGATTATATAGCTGTGAGCTATGCATTGTTTATTTCATTACAGACATTTGAAACTATATATCTTGCGTTGGATTTTTAAATATATGGCAGTCACTGTATCCTATAAGGATTCGATTTGTACATCATATATATATATGAATCCATATATTAATTTACTTGCTTGTACAGCAAAGAAAACAGTATCTGTACATCTATATTTTAGATCCTTCTTAGCTGTTTTCTTTGGCTGATACATTTTCTTTTGTAGGTTTTGACAATTCATCTATAGGGTTTCAGCTATTTACCTTAGCTGTTGTTTTTATTTTTATTAGCTACTTCTTCTCACTGTCCTTACGATATTCAGATCAGAAACTCTTGGGTTCTGTGATACATATTTCTTGCTTGGATTTGTATGTATGAGATTCACTGCATGTGAATTTACTGTTGAATTTGACCATACAGATTACATTTGATTTTCTTTTCTAACATTGATCCCTTTTTTTCCATCAGCTGATTTTCTTAGCTGCACATCCACTGTTCCCATGTGCCCATGTTATGTCTTCCTTTTAGCTTTTCATAGCGGTCCTTAAGTTGTCATTTGATTATTGAATGTATATTGGTCTGTTCAGAATATTTGCTTGTTTAATATATATATATATATATATATATATATATATATATATATTCTTTATTTTATTTATTACTAATAGGTTCACTGTTTTTTTTTTCTTGCAGCCGTTTTCAGGCAAATGCTTGTGGGGACACAAAACTCTCTACCTTAAATGTTTTGTTGAAAATCGAACCCAAACAGGCACATGCGAGGTGCAGCTAATGAAATGAAGGATCATGCCAAGATATTTCCTTCTGAAGCCGACATCTTTTGCAAGCCTAACCCTGTAACACCTACCAACCATTTGCTAACCTACTTTGCCATCCATCCTTTCAAATCCACATGGCCACCTACCAATTTCTTCCTGTATGCCTACTCAAATAGCTAAAAACACAAGCCTTGGTCCTTAAGTAAAGAAGTAGGAGTACCCCCTATGCAAGCTTATACCCAGGTAGGGAAATAGGTCAACAGTTACTCTCTAAACTTCAAAGTCACACGGCTACCATATCCATTTTGGTTTGTGTTGTACAAATAATTTTATATATGTTTTATTTGTGTGCACTGTACAGACAGAATATGTATATTTTTTTCCTTCTATGTGTTGTGCGTATGTACAAACAGCTTGTATGAATATATATGTTGCTTTCCCAGTTCCATGTTATGTACGTTTCAGTTTTTTATATATACATATATACATTCTCGTTTTTCATGAATGAATCATGATTAGTCTTTGTTTTTATTGTACAAATATGATTTTACTCGTTTTATTGAACTAGTGGAAATGTTGTTGGTTGTATATACGTTGAAAATGTGTTCTTTGTTGCGTACAAGTTTTGTGGTCGTTATGTTAAATCTCATACGACCTTGTTACAATATGAATAAATTTCAAATAGCTAAAATTAACGATAATAAATAAATAACATTGCATTTATCAAAACAACAGTTCAAATTCAATCGGTCCGTAATCCAAAACTCAACATTAAAAATTCTGGTTTTAAATTCCATTTATATAAAATTTCCTTTTTATAAAAATCCATTCACGTCCATATATATTAAAGAAACGAAATATATCTTGTAAATTCATTTAGAAATTCCAAATCGATATTTAAATAATAAAATATATTAAATATCTGAGTACAGGAAAATGCGGGTCGTTACATTCCTTCCCCCTTAAAATAATTTCGTCCTCGAAATTGCTAAGTAAGAGGAATGTTCTCATCCCCATTTATTCTCAAAATAAATTATTTTCAAATTCTTAAGTTATAAAATTTTCGAAGGGTTTGTCAGCATCCCTGTTACGTTGTTCAACCAAACCAACTGCAAACGCCATTCTGGGCCTCACTTCAATCCAAGAAACAAGAACCCAAACGAGTATCCTTTCAGGGTTATAAATCACCTATCCACTGTTTCAACAACCAATCGATAATATACAATCTATCAAATCAAACAACTTTTATTTTCAAACTTCAAATTCCAATTCCAATATTCTACTCTTAACCGCGTTAAGTTTCCAAATCATATTTGATCAACTAATTATTCTCTAATTTATATATATCTTCATTTCAAATTAAATTTTGATTTCTATTTCAAATGTTATCCATTTTCTCTTTTCTAATTCCATATATGGAAAATTAGAGTTATATTTGATCCTTTCAAATTCATAGTCAAATTCGGATTTAATCCAAATAAATCAACCAACTCAAGATCAATCAAAAACTTATTCTTTTTCTATACAAAATATAATATGGCCAAAATTATTTCATCCGACCAATTTAAATAAAACATTATTGTGTCAGTTGCGAATTCAAAAATCGAACTGGTCAAATAACACAATATAAAACATTTTTATATAGAATTTACAAATACGCTCTCATACATATATACACTCAAACTCAATCTAGGGTGTTACTAACCCCATCTCTATTGAGTTATGCCACAGAGCCAAGGTTACTACTCAACCTATAGCTCTGATACCACTGTAACGACCCAGTGGATTTCGGCCTCGAAAATCGACATAAATACCCTTTACCATACTCATGCCGATCCTCCAAACACCGAAACACTGGAACGTTTAGAAAGAAATTAGAGGGTGAGATAAGAAAGAAAGAAAGTTAGAATAGAAGAAGAAGAAGAACCAACACAGAGTCTCACATCGCAGCGGAACAAAATATAATACAGAAATAAATCCTTACTGAAAGCTTTAAAATACTTACCATATCAGAGTACAACACACAGCTGGACAGTTTTGATAACCTGTCCTCATATATATAATCACACAGCGGAATAGTATTCATGTCTGAACACCTTCATCTTGTCACTGGACTTCTCAGTACTTGATAATCTGAACCTGTACATGCCGGGCTAAGCCGAGCATTTACAAAACACCGGGTCAGTCTGGTGAACCAGAGTGAGAAAAACTCGCACAGCTATTAAGGGTAGCACACAACTTGATTTTAGCGTTTAAAATCCTTTCGAAAGAAAATGGTAATCGTAAGACCGATCCACACATAAACACGGACGGTTTTTACCTTACGATAACCTAAACATCCTTTGAAATCATATCTTGATCTGATACTATGATAATGTCTAGATACAAATAACTATCAAATCTAGAGGAACGCTTACATCTCACGCTCCCCGTATATAGTATACAATTGAAACCCGCGGGCGCTTATTGGATATTGGATTTCCAACATGACAAGGTATGGAACCACCTTCCGCACGTGTATCTCTAGAGGCGAATACACAGGGTTCAACAAGAACTTCTTGCAACCCGGCCCTCGCATGACCGACCACTCATTTCGCTTGAGTGTATCGAATGTATATCACCAACGGTTGGACTCAAACCACCGTTCCCGAATGGGCAGAATCGATAGAATAAGAATAAAAAGGAATTTCTCTAGATAGGTGATTATACACCCTAATGGGAGCGACCCACATAGCCATGCTGCCTGCCCGATTTTTGTCATCTTCCGGTTGATGAGGCTTGAGGTCAGAACACATCTGATCATCATACACTTTGAATGCCACATCGTCAGATCCGCCAAATCACTAATTGACGTCCACAAAAATATTCTGGTCGTTAAGCTAGAGAAGGTGTCCAGTCTTGTCTGCCACCAACAGAGATACGTTTGTAAAAATCAACGTACGTGACCCTTAAGAACTACTCTGTCAGACATCCGTCCATACAAGTCATCCAGGAACAGGATGAACCGAAGGCACTCTCCTACTGCATCCAATATAGGAATCACCCCATGGATCAGTAGCGATAGTCCTTGCAATCCACAGTTTCAACCACGACAGAACCCCAGTATATCTCCGGGTCGAATCAGAGATTGTAAGTGGTTCTTCCGCTTTATGAAAATCTATGGTCTTCCAATGCTCCATCTCGATCGTCGCTTGACCTCTTCTATATATTCGTACTTGTTGGTTGGAATGGTTTTCGAATATACATTCGAGCCCGGTCTTTCCATACCAACAATCGTAAAGGTCAGACTTGATAGTCGGTTATTTAACTATCAAGTAAACATCCATGAAATCACAAAAATAGATTTACTGGTCTGGTACTCAGCATCACTTGGCTTTTAAAACTTCTCGCCCAATTCCCTTTTTAATTCCATTAATAGGGAAAATATAAACTTATATCATTTCCTTTACTTTGGAAAACTTATCGCACACTCTCGCCATTACCAACTAGTATTATCCTTGGATAATCCCGAAGCTGTTCAAGTTGGGGTATTTTAATTACCTCTCAGACCTTGATCGACAACGTTATTATCTTCAGATGAATACGAGTTGTAACTCAAAACCTTGGTATTATTATTTCAATTCCTATTTTCAATCTCGTTTACCAATCACGCATTTAAATCCCTTTTTAACCAATTTCCTTTTTCTTTCTAGAATCTCCTTTCGAATTAATTTAACTTAATACCAATATTAAGTATTTCCAATTAAAACCAACGGTTAACTCACATTCCATTTATAAACTTCGTTTATAAATATTAGGTTTAATATAAACCCTTTTGCATTTTCCTCCTTCTTTTACTTAATTCAATCGTTAAGTAAAACCTTCATTTACGCCTTATCTTCGTTTAAAACTCTTTGTTGCTTCTCTATAAAACTCGAGTTCAAACCATAAAACTCATCACTAGCCTTTTTCCAACACGAAACCATTTCATTTCAAACTTGGTTTCTTAAAGATATTTCATTAGTGATTACCAACTCCTTTATTTCAACATTCATCATTCAAATCAATTTTCTCCTTTATTTACTAGAATAATAAATTCCCTTTTTAATACCTTTCTAGGGTAAATTAATTACTCATTTAGTTAATTCACTAATTTAAGGTCTACTAAGTTCAAATGGTCGACTTCATTCACTCAAAACATGATTACTCTCCTAACCAACTCTTTTTAATTCCTTCTTTAAATTAATTAAAATATAATTAATTTAAATAACTTTATTTAAACATTCCTTAGACGAAATCAATCAAATACTTGACCGCTTTGCTTTTAATTCTTATTAACATAAGAATTCATTTTACAAAACAAATTTCAAAATTTCTATATAAACTTTAAATAATCAATTAAATATTTATTTCCCTTTTTAAATACCCTTTCAACGTAGTAACTTCCAAAATATATTTTCGTTATAAAACATATTTATAACTCGAATATTATCAATCCACTATCGATAAAACTCATATTTTATAAATCGATCGATTTATAACCCAAGTGATGCCAACTACTCGACCCATACCATCCATCATAACAAATGTTGAAATAAGGTTCAATAATCAATGGTAATCAACTATTCCTTTTTATTTGACTGATAATGTTTACAACGATCATCAATCAACCAACAGCCAATTCAAACAATTATGCACGTTTATTTTATAAACGTGACCAACCCAGAGAAATTTCTTTATCCGGGTCAAATCAGAATAACTGGTGTTATACTGAAATTAAACGACCGTTTAATTTCAGAAATTTAATCAACGATAATCATATATCACTAGCAAACAGTCATTCATTAACACCCAGAACACGCAAAACAAAAACCCGATTTATATAAAATATAAATGGAAGAGCTGAGTGAGTTTAACTCACTTTGACTGGTTTGGGTCGTTCAGCGCTGGGTTTTTAATTAAATTAAACAACGTTCAATTTAATTAAAAAGTTCCCGTCCCTCCAGTCCTGACAGACATTGCTCCATCTCGATCTCCTCGTTTCTACGGTCCCAACGAGACCAACCACGCTTAAATCTGTCAACGTACGAGTGTGATATCATTTAAACAATTTTATAAGCAAATTTAATTACTAAACTTCGATTTTAAGTAATAAAAACATGGGCCTTTTACCTTTTTCCTTCGGCCCGCAAATACCCAGCCCGTTATCACCCTTAAAACCCTAGCCTCCGATCTCCTCTTCATTTGTTCAGCCGCTCCTCAAAAATTGATCTAAACCGAAACCCTAATTCCCCCAATTCCTTCAGCCAAAACCAAAGGCCATGGCGTCGCACCCCTTCGAGCTCCACCAACGTTCCGCCACCATACTGTCGAGCAACCCTAGAACCACGACGAGCGAACCCAATCGAGGCTTGGTCTCCAACTGCGAACATCTTTAATTGAAAGCTAAGTTTTCTTTTCACTTGATTTTTAATTCCCGTATTTTCTTTTGCTTTGGTTATCTTTCTTGTTTGAATTCGGGTTGTTTGAACACTACTGTGATGGCATATTTATACTAGCGGTTGCTCTTAGATACGATTATTGTTTTACAGTAGCTACGAGTTGTTATTTCAATCAAAATCAAACCTGAAACTTAGCTTTTAGGTTCGGATTTTAGTCTAGCCTTTTCAGATTGATTCGAAATGGGTTCTGATAGATCTTGGATAGGCTATGTAGTCGTGCTATGTATTGTTCACTCATTTACAGGCATTCGAATCTACCCTTAGATTTTTGTCTGGATTTTTGAACTAGGTTCGAAATGGATTTTGATTGACATTGGATAGATTATATAGCTGTGAGCTATGCATTGTTTATTTCATTACAGACATTTGAAACTATATATCTTGCGTTGGATTTTTAAATATATGGCAGTCACTGTATCCTATAAGGATTCGATTTGTACATCATATATATATATGAATCCATATATTAATTTACTTGCTTGTACAGCAAAGAAAACAGTATCTGTACATCTATATTTTAGATCCTTCTTAGCTGTTTTCTTTGGCTGATACATTTTCTTTTGTAGGTTTTGACAATTCATCTATAGGGTTTCAGCTATTTACCTTAGCTGTTGTTTTTATTTTTATTAGCTACTTCTTCTCACTGTCCTTACGATATTCAGATCAGAAACTCTTGGGTTCTGTGATACATATTTCTTGCTTGGATTTGTATGTATGAGATTCACTGCATGTGAATTTACTGTTGAATTTGACCATACAGATTACATTTGATTTTCTTTTCTAACATTGATCCCTTTTTTTTCCATCAGCTGATTTTCTTAGCTGCACATCCACTGTTCCCATGTGCCCATGTTATGTCTTCCTTTTAGCTTTTCATAGCGGTCCTTAAGTTGTCATTTGATTATTGAATGTATATTGGTCTGTTCAGAATATTTGCTTGTTTAATATATATATATATATATATATATATTCTTTATTTTATTTATTACTAATAGGTTCACTGTTTTTTTTTTGCAGCCGTTTTCAGGTAAATGCTTGTGGGGACACAAAACTCTCTACCTTAAATGTTTTGTTGAAAATCGAACCCAAACAGGCACATGCGAGGTGCAGCTAATGAAATGAAGGATCATGCCAAGATATTTCCTTCTGAAGCCGATATCTTTTGCAAGCCTAACCCTGTAACACCTACCAACCATTTGCTAACCTACTTTGCCATCCATCCTTTCAAATCCACATGGCCACCTACCAATTTCTTCCTGTATGCCTACTCAAATAGCTACAAACACAAGCCTTGGTCCTTAAGTAAAGAAGTAGGAGTACCCCCTATGCAAGCTTATACCCAGGTAGGGAAATAGGTCAACAGTTACTCTCTAAACTTCAAAGTCACACGGCTACCATATCCATTCTGGTTTGTGTTGTACAAATAATTTTATATATGTTTTATTTGTGTGCACCGTACAGACAGAATATGTATATTTTTTTCCTTCTATGTGTTGTGCGTATGTACAAACAGCTTGTATGAATATATATGTTGCTTTCCCAGTTCCATGTTATGTACGTTTCAGTTTTTTATATATACATATATACATTCTCGTTTTTCATGAATGAATCATGATTATTCTTTGTTTTTATTGTACAAATATGATTTTACTCGTTTTATTGAACTAGTGGAAATGTTGTTGGTTGTATATACGTTGAAAATGTGTTCTTTGTTGCGTACAAGTTTTGTGGTCGTTATGTTAAATCTCATACGACCTTGTTACAATATGAATAAATTTCAAATAGCTAAAATTAACGATAATAAATAAATAACATTGCATTTATCAAAACAACAGTTCAAATTCAATCGGTCCGTAATCCAAAACTCAACATTAAAAATTCTGGTTTTAAATTCCATTTATATAAAATTTCCTTTTTATAAAAATCCATTCACGTCCATATATATTAAAGAAACGAAATATATCTTGTAAATTCATTTAGAAATTCCAAATCGATATTTAAATAATAAAATATATTAAATATCTGAGTACAGGAAAATGCGGGTCGTTACATCCATATACCAAATCGAAGAGAAAATCTTGCTCTGCGATTTTGGTATTGTGGAGTTTTGGCCAGAAGCGCACCGTTTGAGAGTTATTGGCGAAATAGTGACAGGGTGTTTTATGCAAAATGGAATTTTTGGAGAAAAATGGGTTTTGGACTTGGTAGGGCCCATGACCAAGGGGAGGGTGGCCACAGGCAGCATCGGACATGATTGGGGTGGGGGAGGCGGCAGGTGGCAGTGGTGGGGCCAGAGGAGGTGGTTGGTGGTGATTTGGGTTTTAGGGATTTGAAATTCAAAGAGGGAAAGAGGAGGAGAGAGAAGAGAGGAGGAAGAGGAGGAGAAGAAGGGGAGGAGGAGGAGGAGGGGACGGTGGTGGCAGCGATGGGAGGGGGGCTGGAGCAACGTTCCTTTCTCTCTTTTTTCATACGGTGAATGAATGAGCGAGAAAGGAAAGGGAGGAGTTGACCAATTTATATAATTTAATTATTTTATTTCAAAAAGTTACTTTTTCGGACTCCAAATCAAACCCAACGACTGTCGCCTCTAGCTAATTACCCCCATTCCGAACACAATGGGATATGTCCGGTAAGCCAATTCGACTGTTATGAACAGTTTTTATCAAAATTAAAATATAAAATAACATAACGTTCAAAATTGATTTCAACGTACATTTTAATTTATCGGGACCACATACTGACTCCAAAAATCCTAGAAAAATAAATCTGGCAATTTTTTGACGATACGGTCCTAACAAAACTAATTTCGTTGAACTTGGAGACAGTTTGTAAAATGGTCTTTTTTCAGTCGATTAAATTCAAACTAAAATTACCAAACACGTTTAAATTCACCACGCTCACATATTGATTCCAAAAATTATGAAAATTGGAATCAAGCAATAATTTGATATTACGTACCCAACAAAAGTGGTCTTGTCGAAAACGGAGGTCGTTTGCAAAATCGCTATTTTAAAGGGCTATATTTCCGTAGCGACTATTCTGAATTTTCAAGTGGACATAACTTTTTATTACTGTTATGAAATCTGGATTTTTCACATTCGTTAGAAAGATATTTCCAAACAGATTCAAATATTTCTGGTTTCACTAAAATCCGGTTTATTTTGAATCTTATACGTTCAATTGAAATTTGAAATTGAATTTTCAAACTACCGCGCCATTTCCAATTCCTTTTATAAATAAAATAAAATTTTATATTCTAATTTCGATTTAAATAGATTTATACATCCTACTTCTATTCAAAATAAATTTCTCATCATTATTATTTAAAATATATCATGTTAAATATTCAAAATTCATTAAAATTGCCGAAATAAAAACTTTGAATTGGTTCTGATTTTCCGGGTTGTTACAGTTTACCTATTGCGCTTCACAAAACTTAATGCATCCTCATATGGGTGATATTAAGGGACATGGGAGTATCACACTAATTTTGTCTTGGTCTTCTTCTTCTTCTATTCTAATATTACTTTCTTTCTTTTCTCATCCTCTAATTTCTTTCCATTAGCTATCCGAGTTTTCGATACCTTGGTTTTGGAAAGTGAATACAAGATTATGCGCTATTGTAAAAATTCGAGCGTCCAATTCCTCGGGTCGTTATAATATCTATTATGCTACTGTTATATTTTATCCTACATGCTATGAGATATACGACAGGTATTTTGGTTATTTACTTACTTTAACCCTGATGATCGCCTTACATTGGCCGATCACTGCCACCGCATACTACTTGAGTGTTGGAAGTGTAGGGCGGTCATCATATAAGACTTTTGATCTTAGACTAGTCTAAATGCTTTAATAACTGTGGTATGCATATAACAATAGAACATCTTGAAAATGATAGATTATCAGTAATCGAAAATTAAAGACTCGAGTGATAATAATAAACTTAAATCAACAAACTAATATATTGGGAGAGGTGAATCTAAGACAAGAAAAACATAATAGATTGGACCCCCTTCTAAGAATATATTAAATATGGATATTTATATTTTAAATTTATTTCTTCAAATCATAAAAGCTTTGAAATAAAGTAAAGAATAATATTTTTATATCATGTCATAAAGGAATGAATCGTTATGTCTTCTTCCCCTTGAAAGAAATAAAGAAAACCAAAAAGGTAATATGTTTCCCTTATGAGACAAGTGAAAAAATCGCCAAAGCAGTGTCATATTTGCAGTTGGAGCAGTATCCAGTATGTGGTGGCTCAGGTGACTATAGGAAGAGGAAATTTATAAGTAACTTTATTACTGTATTATTTATCAGTTTATTTTGTAAAGTAGAAAAAATGGAAATATGGAAAAAGTTGTGTTATTTGTTTTAGCAGACAAAAATACCTAATGATGTAGCTTATTTATTTGATTTTTTTGTATTAAACTTTTCTTTCAAAATAAAATCCAAAGAATTTAACATTTAAACCAAATTATCAATATTTTAGTCATACAAATACGAAGTAGACTTCAAGCTGCATTAGCAAGATATAACCAAGCTATGATTCAATCATTTATATTGCTAGAAAGGGAAATGAATGAAGTGACACATTTGAAGCAATATATTTGAATGGGAAGTTACTCCAAAAGTAGGACTCCATAATACAAAAAATTCCATAGAGGGGCTTTATCAACATTGGAACTCATAACACACCCTCTTTTTTATTCAATTTTATTTCAAATTTAATCAAAGACAAATAACATTTTAAAACCAAACTATCAACAAATTTGTCATACAAACACAAAAGTAGACTTCAAAACCTAATAGACTTAAACTTGAAGCTACACTAATAGAAAAGAATAAAATTATGATTCAATTATCTGCTATGAGTAGCAATGAATAAATTGGCATATCTTGAGAATGGTCTTTGAGTGGAAAATTAATCCATAAAATAGGAGCATGAGAGTAACTTAAATTCCATGTAGGCGTTCTACATTGAAACCTACACCACCTTTTCATTCAATTTTATTGGGATTAAACTTTTCCTTCAAATTAAATCAATAGCTTGTAACATTTTCAAACCAAATTATCAATGTATTTGTCATACAAACAAAAAATAGATTAAAATTTATTATTCTTTAAGTTACATATAAAATTACACTAAAAGGAAATAATCTAGTTGTTGTTGAAACATTTACACTATTATATAGGGTAATTGTAACGACCCGTATTTTTGTACTACTTAACTTACTGAATTTAATATGATTTTTTATTATTATTATGGTTAGTAATAAAACTTAATGATTTAATTATATAAATTGTATGATGTGACATTAATTAAAATATTAAAATAATGAATTTCAACCAATTATAATAATAATAACTTGTACTTGTTTTAAATGAAACTATGATTTGGTTTGTACCAAATATTTGAAATTGAAAAACAAACATGGAAGTACTTAAATTATATTGATTTAATTAATTTATACTTGAAATTCAAAAGTGAGTTTGGAAAATAATCGAAACTGAATTTTAATATAAATATAATTGATTTTTGAAGTTAATTTGAATTCTATTTTGATTAGAATAAGGTTAATAAGTTTTAAAATTAAATTAAAAATAATTATTTGAATTTGGGATTTTACATAATTTTCATTAATCTATTGGAATAGTCATTTTGTAAACGATCTCAGAATTTAATGAAATAAGTTTCGTCAGATCCAAAACTGTGAATTATTGTAAATTTTCAAGTTTCGTGTCAATCAGAGTTATTGTGTTAATCGTGCACGATATAAATGCGTATCGATTTGACAATTTGAGATTAAAATATCCATTTTTTCAAACAACCTCGAATTTTGATGAAATCAATTTCATCGAGTGCGAAATACTGAAATATAACATAGTGCCAACTTTTAGTGTGATTGAAGATACAATGTGGTCGTGCGTGCTTAAAACAATCGATGGGGTTATTATATAATATAATAATAAAATATTTACAAAAATATCTACACTATGAAATCCCAAAACTCTTAAAACCTAACTTCTCAAGTTTACTTTTGTGTAATAAACAAATGAGGCCGCCATCTTCCTAAAACTCAAACAATTAAATCGAGAGTTGTAGGTAATGAAATCATGTAATTTTGGATTCTTTGAACTTAAGTATGTGATTACATCATCTGATATGCACAAATTTGGTGAGGAAAATTTCCAAAGCTTGACATGGGCCAGCGTGATCTAAGGCATCACTTCGCCTTGGATTTAGGAGGAGATAAGGGGATTAGGATATTGCATTGAGATTCTGGAATGGATGGCTTTGTTTTGTGTTATTTTGGTGGAGCTTTGTGCAAAAAAAATTGCACCCTATAGCCTACCAAGGATGGACGAAAATTGTTGCGGAAAAGAAGGTCGTGTGTGATGGTGATTATCTTGTAAAGCTCGTGAAGGTGAAGTGTATGATGAAGTCGGTTTATGATTTAGAAAAGCGAGGAGAGAGTTTGAAAGGTAGAGATGATAGAAGAGATGTCTTCAGGAAATCGCAGCAGGTTTGAAATATGAGAGGGATGAAGAGGGCACGTGAGATGGTTGGGGTCAGGATTACTTTAATAATTACATGAAGTTAATTACATTTATTATCGTATTAACTTGTAAATGTGGTATCTAGTTCGTACGGAGTCGGATTGACACGCCGTCAGTTGCGCTGGGATCATATCAAAATTCTAGAAATTTTTGCCCTCTTCCGTTTCCCACGTACAATCATCGCCATCTTCACTCCATTGTACCTTGACTAGCTTAGTCGTCTTCCTCCTAAGCTGTTTCGTGTCATTCTCCACAATACAAAGCGGCTTATGAGGACTCGCAACTACGGTCTCAACTTCCAAGTTGCCATACGGTTTCGGAGATACCACCACATTCGAGTCGTGCATGAACTTTCGTAGAAACGACACATAGAAAACATCAATCATAAGGTTTGAAACAATCCATAGCATCTTATCAATTTGCTAAGGAAAATAAACCACATCACTTAAGCCATCCACCACAGCGTTTGTAAGCGCTGCTAAAAAAAACTTAGCCTTCTGGACCGACATGACCAGTCCTCCTACTGACCGACCTGACCCATCCTCAACTGACCAAACCGACCAGCCTCCCTATTGACCGACCCGACCCGAACTCATCTGATCGACCCGACCCGGTACTATACCGACCCAACCAGCTACATTCACCTTCTCCTTATATGGCCGACCCGGTCCGAATATGACCAACCCGACCCAAGTGGATCGACCCGACCCATTCTGCTAGGACCGACCTGACCCACTTCTGACTTCCTCTCCAAGTCATAATTTGATCGACCCAAAAGTTTGACCGACCCATTTCCTGGCTTGGTTCTGGGTAGTCCATCGATAAAATCCATCGATACCAAGAACAACTAATCGCCCTTGCTTTCGAAGCCAACCTTCTCGATCGACTTTGAACTTTTTATCTTCCGGTTCTAGTCGCTGGATAAACTTGACAAGCTTTGCATCTCGCTTTTGGCTCTCGCCAATCCTTTCGATAAGAGTAGGTCTTATCGACAAGCTTGCCAACATTTCAGGTTCCAACTCACACTTTGGCTTGAACTCAAACCTTGCTAAATACTCAGAGCTCTTCTATTCTGAAACATCGCTCCCAAACGTGCGTATCGTCGGCTCAATGCATCTGCAATTGCGTTGCCCTTTACTAGGAGTATATGCTATATCAAAATCATATGATGCCAAAAACTATAACCATCGTTGTTGTCGAAGATTCAAATCCTTTTGGGAGAAAAGATACTTCAATGACTTGTGATCCGTAAACAACTCGAATCGGACTCCCAACAGGTAATGTCTCCACATCTTCAAAGCAAACACAATCGCTGACAACTCCAAATCATGAGTTAGGTAATTCTTATCATGCGGCTTTAACTGTAGACACGCGTAGGCCATAACCTTATTCTTTTGCATTAACACTGTTCCAAGTCCAGTACCACTTGCATCGGTGTATACCAACATCTCTTCATTCCCATTTGGAATGGTCAACACAGGAGCACTTGTCGATCTTTCCTTTAGGATCCTGAATGCTTGTTCACAGTTTGCATCCCACATGGACACTTGGCTCTTCTTCATTAATCCTGTCAATGGTGCACCTATCTTGGAGAAATCCTTGATAAATCGTCGGTAATATCTTGCCAATCCAAGGAAACTCTGAACATCCGTCGCATTTTAAGGTCGATCCCAGTCCTGGATTGCTGCAACTTTTGCGGGGTCAACCGCTATCCCTTTTCTAGAAATTACATGGCCTAAGAATCTCACCTCATCCTTCTAGAAGTGACACTTTGAGAACTTAGCTTTCAACTGATGCTTTCGTAAGATCTCTAAAACAACTCTCAAGTCTGTCTTATGTTCTTCCTCATTCCTGGAGTAAACCAGAATATCGTCCACGAACAAAAGCACAAACTTATTCAACTGATCTCTAAACACTCTATTCATAAGATCCACAAATTACATTGGCGCGTTAGTCAACCCGAATGGCAACACCAACCACTCGAAGAAACCGGATGGTGTCCTAAAAGCAGTCTTTGGTACACTATCCTTGGCCACCCTCAATTGGTGAAATCCCATTGCCAAATCCATATGAGAAAACACTTTGGCTTCGTGAAGCTGATCGAACAAGTCATCAATCCTTGGCAACATATACTTGTTCTTCTTAGTCACCTTGTTCAGCTCATGATAGTCCATGCACAATCTTAACGAGCCATCTGCCTTGGTTGCAAACACGACCGGTGCACCCCATTCAGAAATACTTCTCTGAATCTACGTAGTTAAATCCCTATAAAAATCCCCGCTATAGCCCATAGCTCCCTTTAACTACTACGCTATTTCTGTTTAGCGCTGATGAACAGTAGATCTGCTTTTAGCCCCGCTATTTTCTGCTGCATCCGCTAAATCGATGCTTTATAGCATCTGCTATAGAAATATTAATATACAAAGCTTGATTTAACTAGTTCTTTTTTAAAACAAATCAATAAAGTTAGTGTATAAAGATAATTTTAACCCATAAGTGTCTCATATAAGGTAGAAATCTATTATAGTCATCAATCCTAATAAGTGTAACAATGATATTCTTTGATTTTATTATATAAGTTTAATAGATACTAGTTTCTTTTACACAAATGGCATGAGAATGATAATTAATTTTTAAAATACTTATTTTTACATTTAATATACCTTTTTGCACCTCCGTTACATCCCCTCTATTTCCCCGCTTTATCCACACTATAACTTTTTGCACCTCACCGCTACAGAATTGTTAAGCGCTTTAACTACATAGCTCCGAATGAATCCCTACCTTAGAGGGTCACAAACTTGCACCTCAAACTCCCGCTGTTCCTTAGGCGCCATCTTCCTAAGAGGCATAATGATTGGTCTAGCACCTTTGACCAAATCGATCCTAAACTCGATCTCACGATTCGGCGGCAACCCTTTGACCTTGTCAAAGAAATCTACATACTCATTAGTGATCAGCACTGATGATAAGTCTTCTTGTGGAATCACAAGCGATATAGATACCCAACAATGACACCCACTTCGCGCTTACACTTTATCAACACCTTTCGCCCTTCCACATCCCCTACTCTCACCTCTAGCTTCTCACAATTCACCCTTGCCGCATGCCTCTTGAGCCAATCCATGCCCAAGATGATCCCAAACCCAGCAAAGTTAAAAACAAAGCAATCACACACAAAAGAGCAACCATGACTTGACAAAACTAGACCTAGGAAAATCATGCAAAGATTTGATGAACCCCCAATTGGATTAGTTACTATGAAAGGCCTGTCACATATCTAGGGTTCCAAATGCAAGCGGCACACAAGCTCATTGCAAATGAATGAATGAGATGCTCCAGTATCAAACAAAACTTGAACTGAAACACCATGAACAGAAAGAGACCTTGCACCACGACACCATTTCCCTTCTCCTCAACAGTAGGAACCCTCGAAGATGATGGCACTGCCCCCAAATCATAAGCGTCAACCACTTGTTTCCCTTTGGCTGATTTTGGACAATCTTTCTTCTCATGTCCTGGCTTCCCACACTTGAAGCACTTCTTCTCAGCTTTAGGATTCTTGCATTCACTAGCAAAATGGCCCTTCCGCCAACAATTGAAGCAAGTCACTTCTCCCTTCTGCTTCTTTTGGCCATCCTTTCCTTTTTGTTGTTGTTGCTTCCTTTTCTTATTATTACCACCATGTCGTGGATTATGTTCCTCCTTAGGTGCAACAAAAGACATCTTCTTAGGGAACATACTTTCATGCCTCAAAGCCTTCTCGGCGATCTTCTCAAAGCTATCATCGAGGTGATCCACAAGCTGAACCCCAAGATATTCATCCAATCCAAGACTCACTCCTAAGGGTTTGACGACTCATTCTAAATCTAAAATAGAATGATTAGTCCACTTACAAGAAAAATTGCTAAAGGAAAACAACCGCTACTAATATATATGCTAATATATATAGTAAACATCCAACTAAAATCTACAAGTATGTCTCCCATACGTGATTGCATCCTTGAACTTTGGCCAAAATTGTTGACTAGAGCTTTGATACCAAATGTGACGACCGCCCACAACCCTCGCATTATACAAGAGGAATAATGTGCTGAAAGGTATGTCAGGCAGCTATGGACGATCATCAAGGTATGGTAGATAAATGAAACCTGTCGTAAACTCACATCGCAAGGGTAAAATATAATAGAACATATACAACAGGTAGTGATAGTGAAGCAGAAAACACTAAAATTTCATGACAACTAGAAAGTATTTCCCATGCACGTGGATAACAACAATAGTGTTTGTACAATTTGCCTCACTACAACACTCGGAGAAATAGCAAACAGCGTAAACAAATACTAGATAGTTATAAAAATAGTATGTGAGCCTCCTACTCGCCATCGATTAGCATCGTTGTCCTCACTAAAGCAATACCCGCCACCTGTTACTCAGTCTGTCCATTCACAACTGGATGTACAACCCAAGGTAATAAGAGGAAACATAAAACCTTAAGTCAGACAATAGTCTTAGTGAGCGATAAAACAGCTAACAAACTTCATCAATAAAGTATATGAGAATGGGTAAATAAACAAGCTAATTTACCTAGCTCCATAGAAGAACTTACACCTGACTTCCCCACAACATGACAGTGATAGCCTTTACGATCTATAACATCCAAGGTAACAACAATTCATCCATGGAAACTAGAACATTCATTCAGTCATGGAAAGCACTAATAACATACAGATTACATAGGTCTCAAGCGGACAACCCTAATCAAGTTTAACATTAGCTAAGCACTCTCCGCAAAGGCCTAAACTAGTATCAGTCAAGCACTCAAAGAACATCTCCTTCGACATTGGGATAATCCACATGAGATGGCACAAACAGAACAACCAATCATCCATGATTTCTCTGGCTATCACCGCCGATCCTACTTTGGAATCTCCGTTAATCGTATGACTGGCTAAACAATTTGCCATCAATTGTCGAAAGCCATACAATGAAACCTCGGTTCTAGCAAAAATCTGCATGCTATACTCAACAAGTGCTACACGCTATACTCAACACATGTCTAGGTCATACACGACACCCAAGGCACTCGACCTACAACTGGTCTTCAATTGTACCTTTTCTTTAAGCCCGCTAGAACCTACGATAGCGACAATTCCTCGGCCTTCATCTCTTTGGTCGTTATCAATTACGACTACTAATCATCTCAAAACACTTTAGAGCAATCACTTCACATGAATTCAATACACCCTTGAGTTGTCTGCCTATTTGTTGCTTTTCATCGATCAACGAGCATATCACATCATTTCGAACATCCCCTTCTGGAATCTCGTTGAGGCCATCATCATCGTCGAACCAAACAACACCTTTATAAGGTTTAAAGCAACCTGTAGCATTATTTCAACACTTCCTAACTTCCTAATTGAATTTACTTTGAAGTCACATCATCACCGGAAATGTCCGACCAGAAATAGCCGGCAGAAATGGCTAACAAGAAATGGCTGACCAGAGTAGGCCGACCCAATTTGGTCCGATCCAACTTCGGTCCGATCCAACTTCGGTCCAATCCAACTTCGGTCCTATCCAACTTCGGTTCGACCCACTTTGGTCCGATCCACTTTGGTCCAATGCACTTACTCCGATCCAAAACCTGCATATTGCAATTCAACTCCGGTTTCGAGCAAAACTTCGCCAAACGATAAATCCGACGAAACTAACTCATCAAAATCATCAAAAAGGATTACAAGCATGTTATGAAGTCAACAATATCATCAATATGACAATTTTATCCATGATAATGTCAAATTCACCAAAATCACCACAAATATGCATATGAACAAAAACCATGGATCTAACTTGAACATTTGTATGAAATATCATAGAAATTAGCTACCTAAACTTGCTAAATCAGATCCTAGGGTGATCTACATGAAAATGAACTTACTAATGCATAGATCTAAGGAAAAACCCTTGAATTTGATGAAAACCATGATCTACTACTCATACACTTTATTGAGTCCATGCAAGAGATGTAATCCACTCACTAATTCTCCAAAACAAGCAAAAAAATAGAAATATGAATCCGAACAGCGAATACTTAAAATCAAGCTCCTTGATCTAATGAATTTGCCCTTGAAACGATGCAAATCTCGCCTCGAATGGTGTAGATCTTCGATTTCCCTCCTTGGATTTCTAATGGTGGAAAAGTGTTTAGAGGAAGGAGTACAAGGCCTCCAAATGAGAGAATGGGAGAAGTAACCTCTTCTCCATACCCTTCACCCTCTATTTATAGATTCCGCCAGCCCACTAATGTGCCTTCTCCAAATCAGCCCATTAGCTTTCCAAAACATGGATAGCCAATTGCAAAACCTTAAAACAACAATTCTACCCAAACCGCTAAACCGAATCCTTAATGTAACCACTCTACGGAAAGGCAATCATCAATTTCTTTCCAATGGCACAGGTCTCACCCTCTGATTCGACCTGGGTCAAAAGTTATTCCCTGTACAAGGCAGATAAGGGCAAAATGGTCACAAACAAAATCAGTAAAAATTATGGATATGTCTCACATCCCTGTAAGCACATATTAAAAGATGAGAATGATCCAACCCTCAGGGAATAAAATAAAAATATTTTACGATCTTCTGATACGTAAAATGCGGGCTATTACAAGAAGTGTACCTCTACACCTTTGCATGTATTGAAAAGAAATAAGAAATTAACAGGTGAAATATTAAAATTTTGTAATACTTAATATGATAGATTACAAATTCGTTTTACTACTAGAATATAAAGCTATTACTTGAACTCTATTCAAGTAAACAATTCACAGAAACCAGCTTGCTGTTTCAAACAGCAAACATTGGCATGCTTGCTGTTTCAAACATCGAGTATTGGCACATATATATATATATATACATACATATATTCCACTGCGCCAACACACATAAATACTACACATGTTACTAATCATCCTTCTCACAGGCACCAAATAACACACAACACATATTAAATGATCTAACCTGTAGAAGATATGGGAATGTAAAGTCAATCATGTTGTTGGTCCATGCAAGTTCTAGAGCAACATCATGTCGAATCAAATCATAACAAATAAAGAGGCATGAGGCAAAACATTCTTTTTTTCCTTGTCAACGCATATTAACAAACAAAAATAAAGCAACCATCAGATTGTATTTCTATATCATTTATATGTACTACTGCCTACGATTACTCAATACAAAATTCCAACATTTAAGTAACAACATGTTTGATATAGAATACATGTTCAATAAAAAAGATGAGTAACTCTTCGCACAACTCACGATCTTCAGATTGAGAGCAAAAGTCTACATGGCATCTTTGTACATTTTGTCCTTCTTGGAAAGTGCAATGGATTGTTTCCATCTTCCAACTTTTTTATAAATATATGCAGCAACCTGTCTCATCACAAGTATCTTGTGCTTTTCATTCTGATTGAAACATAAAAACAATTAGCAAAAGAAAATTTCTTCCATATCCAACATGATATCCATGATAATCAGATAGTTGTACGACAAAACAGAAATGTTCTCCTTCTGTGCAAGCCAATTTGATCAAAATTATCGTGCAGATCAGTAGATTCCCTCAACCTATCATAATCTTCTTCATCTACATAGATTTCATTCAAAAGCTTCATTCACAGCAGATATGTTGTTGCTCTGGACAACAACCATGTAAGGTTTCACAAGATGCAAGTAGCCAGTCTGAGATGAAACAAAAAGAGGAGTGCACATAATTTATACAAAGTTTACAATGGGGGGAAAAGAAAGAAAAAGAACCCATAAACCCCGCACAAACATTGCACACAAAACTTTCGCACTATGTCCACAACACATGTATGATCTACCCATAGAGCAAGAACATTGAGCATATCATTGATAAGATCATGATGCTCATCCAGATAAAAATAGACAACCTTACAATAAATCTCCATGCTGGCAACTTTGACAAGAACATCTTTAAATGGCATGTGATCCCACGTTGGCAACTTTGGACAAGAACATCTTTTAATTGGCATGCCAATGCTTGCTGTTTGACATAGCGAGCCCATCAAACAGCAAGCATGTTGTTTCAAACAGAGAGCCAGGTGCCAATGCTTGTTGTTTCAAACAGCAAGCCTGCCAATGCTTGCTGTGTCAAACAAAAACAGCAAGCCTGGCTTAATTGCTATTTGACACAGCAAGCAAGCCTAGCTCATCCCCTAAATTATTATGAATTTTTTTTAAAAAAAAATTGTAACTTAATTGTTTACATAAACTTAACCCGTAGCCCAAAATCTTGCAAAGTACTTTGAACTATATGTAAATTTACAATTCTCATCCCCTAAATTATTTTGAATTTTTTTTAAAAAAAATTGTAACTTAGTTGTTTATATAAACTTATCCCGTAGCCCAAAATCTTGCAAAGTACTTTGAACTATATGTAAATTTACAATTTACATACAACTAAAATATTTAAATACACACATACACATGTGTTTGTGAGGGGGAGAGAGATATCCCAAACAGGAGGCAACAAATGTGGGGACCAGGGGATCAGGGGATCACCTTCTTAACATATGTGTGTAAATATTATATGCTTTGAAAATTCAGAAACCAGATATCTGACCCATCTCCGACCTACTTAACCAAAGGTCTCAACGGTTGACTAATGGTTATTGGAAATCACACACACACACACACACACACACACACACATATATATATATATATATATATATATATATACACATACATACATATATATTCAGAATCCTTAGCTTCAAAAGTTACTTCAAAATTTTGGAATGTATACAATATAAAGGAAAATGTTGAGTGATAACAGCAATTGTCACAGTTCAACAAAATTCAAACCAGCAATGTGGTAAACCAACCATGTACAACAGGAAAAAAAACTGAAGTTACATAAGCCATTAAAATATAAATAACAAACCTTCGAATCCAATAAAAAAATCCATCTTTTAATGAAATGGCAGGAAGCTCCGCGTCAAGAGGTGGATTTCGCAAGTGTATTTTCTCTCCAGATAATAATAGCTCTTCTAACAGTTTCAGAGAAACATTTGCCAGTGCAACCTGTTTATTTTATTTTATTTTGAGAAAATGCTCTAATAATTAGAAATGCAATAGGAACATATTAACGAATTTACTAAAGAATCAACACAAGCATTGTAAAGCAAACAATACTGCATCATTTAGTATTCAATACTACATTAAGTTATTTTAGAAAATACTCTGATAATTAGAAATGCAACAGGAAAATAGTAATGAATTTACTGAAGAACCATCCCAAGCATTGTAAAGCACACAATACTGCATCATTTAGTATACAAAGTGAACTTATAGTGCGGTCTACACTATTTATGGATGGCTAACAAAATAAGTAGAAGCAGGAGTATATTTGTATACAAGGGATTATTATTTTAAGAGAACCACTAGCTCAATAGAAGGTTTTAAATCATGGATTTCACAGTGCCTGGATTTTGAATAAATTATACCCTGTCAAGTTTGCATTTCATTCTATTTTAAGAAAAATAAAATAAAAACGGCCATATAAACCTTTATAATAATTATCACAATTATAACAATCTTGTTGTCTGACACCAGTCTAAAGATAGCCAAATATCAGAAGAAGAAAAAAAATCTAAACAACAGAGAAACGCATATGTTCTGACAAAATCTAGTTAGCTACATCACATTTGGAATCGTAAACAGAGGGAAACGCAAAACTGAAAATAATGACAATGATGTGAATGCTATTGCAGATGTCAAGTCCTCGCCAAGTAAAGAGTGCAACCCAAACGACACCATTGTTACCACAACTGGTATGCTACTATTAAGAATAAAAGAATTGCATTGTAAAAATATAGAAGCACAACATTAAATCTCTATATCTAAAATGTATTCAATATTTAGAGGAATGAAGAGGCTGGATGTGCACATGCATTTGCAGCATCGTAATGAATGTTTGAAAGCGTACCACAGCCAGAAACTAATGAAATTACATGAAAAGTAAACTTTATGTGTAAACAATGATATAAAGATGAAAAAGTTGTCGCTTCAATATCTGTAAGTTTGCATGAAAAGTAAACTTTACATGTATTCAATATTCAAAATCTATCAGCGTTATCGCTTCAAGTAAACTACTTTCTAGTTGTTTAAGAAGTAAAGTAGGGGTTGCAGGAATCAAAATTAATTGACATTAGGGAACATATAGCTTATCGGGTATTGCGTGTGTTAAAATGACACAAACCAACAACCAAGATTCAAGACATTGATATAAGTTTGCATTCAGACAAGAATTCATACAGTGATTTCTTGACATTGCGTTTAAGATGTTAAGGCAATATTAGAAAGTGTTGAATACAATGAAAAAGAATGTTATACATACGTTATAAGATGCTATCTACAGACAGCACGATGCCTCTCATTTCTGCGGAAATGCTCAAGCATGATTTCATCTGTTGCAGTTTGCCTTCGTATGATAACATCTGACTTATTTATTTCTGTCTTTGTTACTATGTCATTTACTTTTGCTTTAATGCCTTTACCCTTGTACAAGTGTGAGTTTTCTGCATATGACAAGCTTACCAGCTATTAAGAAAGTGTTGAAAACCTGGTCATCGATCAAACATTAATCCAACAAATTAACAAAGAAAACTAGAGCATGTTTTGACGTCTTCCCTTAGTTGGTTGCCTATTATTTATCTATTTTTACTATTGAAATTTGTAATGGAGTATTTCATCCAAAATGTATAACGGTTATTTTATTTTATTTTGGGGGTGGTCTCATTGTCGCTGTCTAATCATCAATCCTCATTTCGTATTAAAAAAACATCTAAATTCCTTTCGAATCAATCCACTACACCGCAGATTTACTCCACATTAAATCATTCACAACCAGAATTGAATTTCACATCATTCCCATTGATTTTCAAGTCAAAATTTCAAAACCACTCAAACAAATTCAATTCTTTCGACTCAATTTAAATTTATGACTTCCATCTACTCGATTTGCACTTTTCTGTCAATTAAATTATTATCCATCAATAGCCACCATATATGATTCCAAACATAACTAAATACAAGATATTATTATTACTTTATTATTATTAAAAACCTATGCATAATGCGTATTACTTCTAACAAAAATCAAAAGAAATGTTTTTGTCTTTTTACGGGATAATAAAGTTGAACATTATTGTCAATTATAAAGAAAGGCATGTAAATTCAACCAACTGTTATCAACTTTTTTGCTAGCACACCCAAGTGTAACTGAATGTGCATCATCTAATTTTAAGTCGTGTAACTTAAGTTCTTAGCTTTAGATCTTCTCTAAGTTTTAAGTCTGTTAACCATCTTTTTGGCAAAAGATGCCACGGATCAAATCGAAGCCCAATATCCAAAAATGCGCAACCAGCCAAAGTTCAGTCCAAAACAGTCAGACATGGGCCCGAGCTAGTTCCTGCCAGCTGATAACCCACTCCAGAAGAATCACTCTCCCAGTCGACCAAATATCACACTCTCATAAAAAGTGCATCGGCCGAATATCTCGGATCAGCATGGAAATATTCAGCTGAGTCATTCATATGCTCAGCCCGACTTTTAAGGCATTAAAGGCGGTCAACCATATCCGTACAAAGCCCTACTTTTGATACACCTCACCTTGAATGCCAAATAAGCCACGATTTCCGAAGATACTATTTATGGATTGTATAACAGCCTTTCAGCCACAACTATGACCAAGGATCGATCTCCACCTATCCAAGCTTTCCCAAAAAGGTCGAGCCACGTCATATTCGCCCTAGCCGTTTTCTCCATCTACAAATACCATCTTCCCCAAAGAAGAAAGGGTAGTTAGTTTTTTGGTACTCCAAGCTCTGGAAAAGGAAGATTTTATGGCTTATTACTCGAATAGCCAACTCTCATTCCTTTAAAAACTTATCATCTCCCATTTTTCTTTAAATAGGAAAAGCTTTGTACTTGTAATGAAAAGAAAATCAATACATATAAAGGGGACATAGGCATCGTCTTTTGCCGAATCACTAAAAAAATCTTGTGTGTTTCATGTTCTCTTTACATTTTTTGCATTTTATAATTATTATTCGTGTGTCAGCAGCACGATTAGGGGTTGACAATCACTTGTGACCAACTTTTGACGTCAACACTTTGGCGCGCCAGGAAGGGGTCGAACCTACGACCTTTTGCTAGTTTAGGTCCATGGCGAACAAACGGAAGAAAGATGCAATAATCAATTTTAAACCCTTTTAGGTTATAATCAAATGTTTGTCTGAGGGTGAATTACACAAAGTAAGAACAATAACAACAACCCTTTTATTCTTAATCCAATACAGAAATCTAAATGCATAAACCCATATAACCATACATTGACAATTCAAGCGTAAACATAAAATACAGGATTTATGGATTTTTAGTATTTATGTTTTCGGTTTTCCAAATCCTCTTGGTCATATCTATCAACATGATAATCTAGTAAAAATATGAATATGCCTAAGAACACAATATTCCACTCACAAATATAAGGAAGAAAAGATAGGATTCTTTGTTGTAGATCTAGATCTGTGCTCAAACTTTGTAATGAACGTGCTCCAATCCTCCTAATATATGTGTATGAAACATAATTAGAATCTTATACATATATTAAATTTCAGAATTCATACTAAACCTATATGAATTAGAAAGAAGATGAGAATAAAGATTAGATAAATTGTAGAAATTCTCAACCCTTTTTCTTGAACTTAGCAATGGCAGAAAGATAGCATGGAGGCGGAGATAAGAGAATGGTTAGGGTTCTATTGTGAGGTTAGGAGGCCTATATATAGTCTCTTGTCTAAGCGTAGGTCGTTAGATTGTTTAAATATAATCTTGGCCATTCATTTATATAATCCCCTAAAAAAAACCTTACCAAAACAGATTCATAGAAAATTTCCGCCGCCAGGCGGTTGACCCCCTGGTCGAGGATTTGCTCAATGAGCGTGTATAAAGCTGAGTTGTCTAATAATATAATTTGTTGCTTGATTTTCTTAATTCTATTCCGTATAGGAAATATCCTATGTCCCCTTGATCTTATCCAAAATTTTGAATTTCAAATTCTCCCTCTTTAATTTAAGCATATGTTGGATATATATCTTATCCATCTAATTATTATTATATATATGTTTTCCTCATTTTACTGTTCAAATTCATTTGCTCATATCTTCTTCACACTTTAACCATTTTCAGCATATTAAATATGAAAACGATGCAGAATTTCGCCATGAATTCAAATAAAAGAGTTTCGTAGCCAAATTCCTTAAGCTGCAAAAATCTCATTTTCTAGTCATGTTATTTAATTGCTTATTTTTTACTTAATTATTTATTATTTATACTTATGTATTTTACGAGATGTTACATTACCCATACAATCCGTAGTTTCCGTGTGAGAGATATCTTTCACTCACCAATTACTAGATCTGATGCAAACTTGTTGAATTCAGATCTGGGCAGCAATGAAATCCCTTGAATTCGATGCAAATTGATGTGTTTAATCCCCTTTGATGTTGATCTATCCTCTAAATGCATACTATGAATATGAATGAAGAATATGAAGAGATCGGTTTTTTGGTTGAATCGAAGGATCACAAACGCCCAACTAAAATTTAGAATGAAGAGAGTAACCCTAGTTCTCCCCGCAAACACCCTTATTTATATCTATTGGTCATAGGTCTATTGGGTTTGGCTGTTCAGCCCACTAGCTGCTGACTAGTCTGCTAAACACAAGCTAAAACTTAAAACAGCGATTCCTTCCAAACCGCTGAACGAAATCATTCATAAGACCACTCTATGGAATCGTAAACTACCATTCTAATCCAATGAAATTGATCTCAACACGTGATTCGATTCCTATCAAAAGTTATTGCCCAAACAGTAAATGAAAAGGCAAAATTATCATAATCAGGTTTGATAAAAATCATGGACATGTCCCACATCCTCATGAACAACATATCAAAACTTGAGAATGATCCAACCGCTAGGGAATATAATATTATTATTTTACGATCGCTCGATACGTAAAATATGGGTCGTTACATCATATATAAATAGCCATCCAAAGCTACGAAAAATGGATCTTTTGGCCATGCTTTTGTTATTTTATTTATTATTACTGTACTATACTCGAATTAGCCACTGAACCACCATTTGTACTCAAAGTTTATATATAATCAAAAGATTATAAAGTGGACGTAGGCTTGTTAATTTCGAACCACTATAAGTATATGTGTGATTGTATTTTCTCTCGTTTTCATTTATATTTCTTCATTTTATTCTCTACATCATCTCTATTTGAGTGTTGTGCCACTTTTTGGTGTCAACACATGATAAGTTTAGATTAGTTAGTAAGTATGCTAAATCTTTGTGTGATTTTATGCATTTGGGTGATTGTCTATGTTTGATATTAATATGTTCTGCTATTTGATTCACTGAAATGCTTGAACTGGATGTTATGATTGATTTTTATGTTAGAATTATCCATAATTAGGACTTAGGTTGAAGGTTGGAGCATATCCAGGTCATAGTTCGACGAAATCGCATGAATCTTGCGCTCGCAAAATTTGGAGTCCATTAGATCTAACATCCCGTATTTTACGTATCGGAGGATCGTAAAATATTTTTATTTTTTTCCCTGAGGGTTGGATCATTCTCATCTTTTGGTATGTTATATATGGGGATGTGAGACATGTCAATAATTTTTCCTAATTTTGTTTGTGACTATTTTACCACTATCAGTATTGTACAGGGCATAACTTTTGACTCAGATCGATTCAAGTGCTGAAATGGGTCTCATTGGAAAGGAAATGATGTTTCTCATTCCGTAGAGTGGTCACATTAATGTTTTGGTTCAGCAGTTTGGGAGGAATCGTTGTTTTAAGGTTCCACAATTGGTTGTTCAGGTTTGGTATGTCTTAATGGGTTAATTTGGAGAGGCCCATTAGTGGGCTGATAGGAGGCTATAAATAGGGAGTGGGAGGCATGGTAAATACTTTACTTTTCCTAATCTCTCATTTCGGATCCTTCATTTCCTCCATCCTCTCCACTTTTCCACCATTAAAATCTTGATCTACCTAAGAGAATCGAAGATCTACATCGTTCAACGCTAGATCTACGAAAATCGGAGAGAGAATTCATCAAATCGAAGGATTTGGAGAAGGTTCTTCACTAATTGGATCTATATTTCATCATTTTTGGGTTGATCAAGAGCTTTGGTGAGTGATATGCATCTCTCACAAGAATTCGATCGAGATATGAATGTTTGATCTCATTTTTCGTCGATTTCAAGTATTTTCTCCTAGACCTACATCATGGTATGTTTATTTTCATATGAATCACCCTAGGAAATTCACAGTTAGAGTTTGGTCTAGTGAATAAATGGATAGAGCTCTATGGCTCTAATTCTGGTAAAATATAAAAAAGCAACTAGCTTTTATTCTTAATTTGAATAATTTCCCGATCTAATTAAACGTTAAAAATATCTTAGTGCCTGATGTGGGGAAGGGGTCTCCTGTAAATGGACCTTTGATTCATTTTTTTCTAGCAACTTAAAAATGGTAATTCCTATGCTATTTCTTATGTTTATGCAAGTTAGATCCATAATTTAGTTCATATGTTCAATTGTCATGGTTTCGGTGAAGTTTTACATAGTTTTTGGTGATCATCGTCATGTTCATGTTGTTAATGATTTCATAACATGTTTATGATCATATTTGATGGGTTGGATGATTTGATTTCGTTGATCTTGTTGTTTGACGAAGTTTTGTATTGAGTTGGACCGGTACAGGCCACGGGTCGAGCGTAGTACAATGTGTAGTACAACGTGCAGTACAGTGTAGTACAGAAGAGCGGTCGGACGTGCATGGGGAGGTGGGTCGGTCGTGCAAGTGGGGTCGGTCGAACCAAGAGTCCTGGTTGTGAATACATGGGGATGTACATGAGGGAGGTCGGTCGGTCAATAGGGTGATCGGTCGGTAGGGGTAGAGGGCTAGTGGGTTGGCCCTTGTCCTGGGAAGCAAGCCAGCGGCTAGTCGTTCGGTCAGAGGGAGTAAGGCTGATCGGGTCAGTCTTGGTAGAGAGGCCAGTCAGTCATAGAGATGGTTTTCGGATCGGTCTGGAAGCAATGGAGCGATCGGTCGGTTACGAAGTGCAGCGGAGCAGAGTACAGTCGGTCGGTGCTTTGTGGTTGGGTCGGTCTAGTGGCTTCAAGGCAAGGGGTCAGTCCTATTTGGGGAAGCTATCGGTCGGGCATATTTTTTGGTGATATACATGTAAATGTGTATATTTTATCCGCATATTTATCTTATTTTATCTTTTAAATAATTGATATTGTGCATTTATATCTGTGTTTACAGATTATTTGAGATGAATGGATTAATGCATTTAATTGTTGAAAAGCTTGAAGAATATGTGCAAGAAGAGTGTTGAAATTTAAGGTTGGATTAAAGCTTGAAGACCTGAAGAAATGTTGTTATTCGATCACCTTCTGCTGCGTATTTTAATGACATGATTCAATGCTTTTCCATAATGATCACTTGGAGTTGTTATTCATTCTCATGGCAATTGGAGTTGAAGCCCACAACCTATTTTCCATGACATTTGCATGCATTCACATTGGTCTAGTTGCGAATTGGGCTAAGTTATTTGTCCCATATCATGTAATTTGCAAGGCTTCTCATTCATGCGCCGCACGCGTTCACATTGAGCTATTTAGCTTATGTGTTATATTTTTGAAAAGGGGATTTATCCCATTGTGGAATTTGCCAAGTAGTCTTTGTCGTATCAGCTATAAATACACTGTATATCATTCATTGTAAAACACATTGGGTTTTATTCTATAATTCTCTTCTTGGAATAAAATCATTCTTCTTCCTTTCTCTCTACTTTTTATATTTTATTTATGTCGTTTATTTTCTTTTTAGTTTCATTTCTTTTAGCTATGTCTAGCTAATTCCCTTTAATTAGGGGGTGATGACGCTTTGATTATATTCAATATGAATCACATAGCCAAAAAGATTAGAACTTCATGTATATAGATCTATATCTGAACTAAGGGTTAGATCTGAACCTTCATACTTTGTGTCGTTTAAAAGCTATGCTCCTTCACAGGGTATATTCGAGTTCGATCTAACGCTTATCAGATTTAGATCTAATTTTTTAAGGATTTAGAAAAAAAGTAGTGAATCTGTCCTGATAGCCTATGGTTGTTTAAGAGCTTGCTCCTGCATTGGCTATGCTTGTCGTTATTCAATATTTGTTTCTAAAAATATATTATTGTTGATTCATGTTTGTGACAAAAACTTGAGTTAGATCCATTGTAATCTGTTTGGCTATTGAATCGTATTAATCTAATTTATGTCATTGCTCCCTAATTGCCTTTTATTTATTATTAAAAACTCTCTTTTTGTTTATTTTTAGATAATTTCAAACAATCCAAAAGTTAGGGATAACTTGTTTGGATTTATTGATAAAATAATATTTGGCCCCAGAGTTCGACACCCTCTACAAAAATCCTTGTTGTTTAGGAAAGACGAACGAATTTTACAATTGTTTTGTTTAATTTGTTCGCAAACAAATTTTGGCGTCGTTGCCGGGGATCATAATAATTTTTATTAGTAAGTTCTTCGAGTTATATTTTTTTTATTTTTCATTTAAAAAAACACAAAAATATTTTTTGTTACTTCTATTTTTTTATTTATTTCCTTTTGTTTTCCTTTATTTATAAAAAAAACTTGCATTTTATTTTCTTTCTCTTTATTGCATTTTGTGATTTTTCATTACATTTTTTTTCTTTTCTTCTTTTACAAATTTATGAAGAAAAACAAATTTCCTTTTCTCCCGGATTGAATTGCATTCAACAATTTCTTCTCCTGCAAACAATTTTCACCACTGCTTTGTGTCGTTCACCACAGCACCTCCTTATTTCCTATGCTTCAGCATCGTCACATTGTTAGGTGCATACAACTCTCGACCAACATCCATACCCAAAACCATACCCGAAACAATATCCAAAATCCGAAAATGCAACTCACTAAACAACTTCTGCTACCAAACCTTAATCCAATTCTATACTAGAACTCATACCAGCAACTTCGCCACTGTAAACTAGAACCATACCATACTTCGTTGACATACCAAATCCCACATCAAATTTTCTCCCCTTCATCTCAAACTACCAGATTCGAATCCTAACACCCACTAAAACACAGATCATCCTCTGCCCTCAGTCCCACCATCAACTTTGCTGATTAACCCTGCTCATCACAATATTCTTCAACCAAACTATCTTCTTCTTGATATTTTGCTACACCAGAATCACTCCAGACCTTCACCATCTCAAACCATACCAACAACTCTGTCACCAACACACAAAAATCCATCCTCAACCACAGTTCAACAATCACGTTCACACAGCCAGAATCACTCCATCACCATTCAGTTTCTACTCTAGTTCATACCCGCACCTTCCCCCTTTCTGCACCGATCAGCCAATTCAACCCGCTCCTTCTTTGGTTCCTGTCACCGCATTGCACAACCAACAACCGAATCTCCAATCCACTCACGCACAACCAAAGATCCATCATCACCTTCACACACCATACATCAGAAATTCCCCCATAACCAACGCCAACATCTCACCAGGATCTCGCTGAAACCCCTGTTCCCCATAATAACAGCTGCAGTTCTTTGTTTGCACAATCACAAACTTTCCCACTGCACCATCCTCAAACCCCATGATAACCAAAGCCATACTCTGCCATAGCCTTCTTCTTTGATAAACAAACGACTACCCTTCTGATCATCACCCATCACGCACAGCAATTCATCCTATCACAAACATCAATTTCAGCCAATTCCCTTTCACGCCTTCGTCTTCCTCACTGAAACCACCATACCCAAATCGTGATCCACCAAATCATCGAGGACCGGAAAGGGTTTACTAGTTTTGAAAGTTTGATTGAGGAATCTTATAAATAGTTTTGGGTTGCGATTTCTTTTGATCGAATCTTTAAAAAAAAATAGGAAAAGCGAAAAAAAGGGACGATTTGTTTTCTGAAACGAAAATATTTGGTTAGATTTATTTGTGGGGGATTGGTCAAATATATATAATAAGTAGTGTCTAAAAAATTAGAAGGTGCGTCTATCTTTTTCAAGTGGGTTGAGCCCAGTTTTGGCGTGGTTTGGGTTTGGCTATTCAGCCTGGCCCTTGTTTTCGTTGATTTTAGTCCTTTTGTTTTTTTCTTTACTAGCCTGGTCCTTTGTTTTTCTTTAGTTCACTCATTTTTTTTGATTTCTTTAGTGTTATTTAGTTTAGTCCTCTTTCAGTTTTTCTTTGTAGTCTAGCTTTCCTGTTAAGTCCAATTTAGTTTTTTCATTTTAGTCTAGTTTATTTAGTTTGGTCAATATTTTTTTTATATTCTTCTCTTCAAAAAAAAAAGGGTCTAACCATAGGCCGAGGTGAAGGATCAGATTCAAACAAGAAACAAGAAATTTAGAGGTCAAACAAATTGCAAACACTGGGGTGTGAACACGCTAGCGCTACTCAGTTGCACTGGACGGACTGCCAATCTCAGTAAAAAAATTCTAAACTCTACAGGTGCTGCAATTGTTAAAAAATATACAGAAATGGCTTGTAAAATCTTCTACAGGTGCAGCGGCTTGCGTGTAAAATTTTATTTCTGTAATTTTCTATGACTATCATTTAATTGATTATTCTGTTTGTTGATGTGTGATTGGAAATTCTAAAACAAACGTGGGGTAAAGTATTTTTGAAATCAAATCGAGGATTCCCCAAAGCTCATAGGACAAAATATTCGTTAAATTGACGATTAGGATTGATACTCTCTGAGGTGTCTAAGGAACGGTAGAGTCCAGAACTTAAACAGGTTCTTAAACCTTCAGTCGTGTTTCTACGGTGATTCGTGGCACACTGATAACCCTTGGCCGAACCTGGCCTAGACTTGTATTCATATAATCCGAAGTTGTTAATTTTAACACATTTTTTTAAGAGCTTTCTTGAAAATGTCACAATTCCCTTATTCCTACGAATTTTACGATAGTTGTGAAAATCAATATAATTTTACACCAAATTCATATGGATATTTTAATAACAACTATTGTACAAACAATTTGGATTTTACGCCACCAACGTTTCAAAATTTTCAAAATAATCCATATTTTGCACCACAAAATTTTCAAAACAACGATCAACTCTCAACTTTGCAAAACGAAGTTAAAACTTTGCTTGAAATGAGCACACAACAAAATAAAGAAATCAGTGAATGGTGCAACAAAATAAATAATTCATACATGTGTAACAATTCAAGTGAAAGTTTACAAAATAATCAAAATTCGATTTCACCTCCAAATTCAAATGATTTTGATTATAACCTTTGTCAATCCAATTTCAAACTCCAAAATGAATTTCAAATTCAAAATGGAAATGTAAATCACTTTTCAAATGATTTTGGCAAAGGGAATAATTTTAATTATGGTGCTGCTGAAAACTTGTGTTCTCAACAATTTCAAATTGAAAATTCTCGTGTAAATAATTATAAATTTGATTTTGTTGAGCCAATGGACGAACTTGATGACTACTTGAAGTTTCGTGAGAAACAAAATAGAATCTAAACATGTGAACTTGATTCGAATAAAAATCCACCTTTGCCAATAATCGACGATTTTCGAATAACAACTTTCGAAATTAATGAAAATCTGAATGAAGTTGTTGAAATCCCTGTAACTGATTTGAATTCAAATTCTTTTGAAAACGAAGACGTCAATCTTCAATTTGATCTTCCTCTCTCTGATTCTAAATTTTTTGATAATTTAGCAACTTTAGATTGTCAACCTGAAATAAATGACAAAGTTGGTAACAATTGTTTAAGTGAGGATGACATCGATGAGGGAAAACTTCTTGAACTGATTGACGATAATGTTGTTGGGTCTGAAACTGAAAATGAAACATTTGAAAACTTTGAAATTTTTTAGGTTGAAAATAATGAAACTGCTGAATGTGATCGTAAATACAATGACGATTTTTCTGAAACTATTGAAAATCCTTGCAACTTGATCGTTTCAACTAAACCTCACTATGATCACTCGTTTTTCAATGATAAATTTCTGCAGCATAAGAACGCTTTTTGGAATAACACTGTTTTTGAGAAAACACGACTTCGAAATTTACTAAAAATTCACTTGTTTGGTTTTGACTTTAGGTTTACGAATGAACCTTTAGTTAACAAAATTTCAAATATCAAAGCAAAATCGAACAATATTTCTCAAAACAAGTGTGGGGATGAGAATGATGCACACGTCTCTCAATTTATACATCATTTGAACAAGTCAAACTTTGTTTTTGAAAATTTCATTAAACCCCGACTCGATGACTTCTCTTTAGTTGCTACAGAAATTCAATTCGATTTTAGGATCAATTGTAAGCTTAAAATTTTCAAATTTGCAACTCAAACTTTTGAAAAAATGAAATTTGTTTTTCCAAATCTAACATGTAACATAAAATCCTTTTTGATTTGGTTTTTTGTGCTTCGGCTGTGTCTCATAATCTTAATGAGGCCGATCCATTGGTCCATTATGGACCGGTTCATCTATTCAATGACTGCGTATTTTCTGCACGCGCATCTGGTAAGCCACGCACATCCGGTAAGCCATGCTTACCCTCTTATTTTCTTTCCCTTTAACTAAGATATGTCTGATTGACGACTGTGGGTACACAGTCTATTTTTAAGTGTGGAGGGGAATTTACGTTACATCAGCAATCAAATTTTATGAATTAGGTCATTCATTGAACAAGGACTAACTTAAATTCATAAATAACACCTTGGTTCTTGTTTGATAAGTTGAATTGTTGGGTGATGGGAATGAACATTATTTATTCATTGAGTTGTAATGTATCTTTTTAAGATGCTAGCTTGAGACTATGCAGACGTTAGTTGTGTTCTGGAGTAAGTGTGTCAACCCTTGTTATACATGTTAGAATGTGCAAGTAAAAATAATCATAAAAAAATTGAATAATAATGATTTTGCACCTACATTAGTTGGGTTTTCTGAGTTCATTTTCATGCATAATATTTTTTCCACTCAAAATTTCAAACTTGTAAGTTCTAAATTCCACTTGGCCCAATTAAGGAGAAATGACTCATTGCAGCGTTCTTCTTCGATACCCCACATAATTCAAACCCAAGTTTTAGTCGATTTATATCCATGTTTCGACAAGTTTTTCTTATATTGGTATAATCAAGAACCTTTTCATTGATTTATTTTCAAAGGTTAAAAACGTCATTTTCTATACCAATATTACACTACCCACTCCGTACTTGTTTTAAGGTAGGATAACCATATACCACATCTTATTTTATATGGGTTATCTATCTTATGAAACTTAGCTTATCTTTCCTTTCAGCTTTTCATATAACATCAATCTAGACTTGTGTGTTGAACCATGGTTATAGAAATAGAGTAACTAGGGCACAAAATTTTACTTTCACGAAGTGTTGGTTATGATTCGTTTAGTAGAGGAGGAATCAAATGAAATAAATTACGGTATCATTCCATTCCATTTCCACTCATCATTCATCATGCAAATATGAAAAAAAAAGTGAAAAAAAAGAAAGAAAGAAAAAGAAAGAAAAAGAAAAAAAATGAAATAAAGAGAGAGTCCCTCAGAATAAGATAGACATTCATCACTCTTGACTATAAAGCATTCATTTCCATTCTATCCACACCCATCATACCGTACTTGGAAGCGAGGATTGTAGTAGAGGAGATGAAAGGAAACAAAATGTCTATATGTGCCTTAGTATTACTTTATTTTTTGTAGCTTGAAGTTCAACTAATACACTTGCCCTTTTATCTATAATATTTTTAGAACTTACAAAATTTTCCTTCATCTATGCATAACTTACATCCAATACAATACAGTTACATTGGTGCAAAATTATTCAAAAAAAAGAATAAATAAATGATTGGGTGCACATTGTCGATGTGTAGAACTTTGGTTGAACCACACTCATAACCTTCAAGACAATTACAGTGTTATCAAGAAATTACAATTCAGCTTGAAAATTTTTATTCGTTTTTGCATCAATAATGGGATGGACAATTTAGGACTGAACCGTTATTATCGAATTTAGGTAAAGTCCTTGGAATGTGAAAGACCTTAAATATATCATTTGATTAGTCCGCGTACATAAGACGCTTTGGATTTTGTGGGTAGCATCCGCTGAAAACCCTCACGAGACAACACTCATCCTACTAGGGACATCTAAGGGTTTAAGGGCTTGTTGCATATGCTAAATGCGATCGTGTTTCCTACGAAAGTGTGACATATCTTAGTTTAGTTTATTCGAGGACGAATAAAAAGATAAGTGTATGGGTATTTGATATACACGTAAATGTGTATATTTTATCCGCATATTTATCTTATTTTATCTTTTAAATAATTGATATTGTGCATTTATATCTGAGTTTACAGATTATTTGAGATGAATGGATTAATGCATTTAATTGTTGAAAATCTTGAAGAATTTGTGCAAGAAGAGTGTTGAATTTTAGAGCTGGATTAAAGCTTGAAGACTTGAAGAAATGTTGTTATTCGATCACCTTCTGCTGCGTATTTTAAAGACATGATTCAATGCTTTTCCATCATGATCACTTGAAGTTGTTATTTATTCTCATGGCAATTGGAGTTGAAGCCCGCAACTTATTTTCCATGACATTTACATGCATTCACATTGGTCTAGTTGCGAATTGGGCTAAGTTATTTGTCCCATATCATGTAATTTGCAAGGCTTCTCATTCATGCGCTGCACGCGTTCACATTGAGCTATTTAGCATATGTGTTATATTTTTGAAAAGGGGATTTATCCCATTGTGGAATTTGCCAAGTAGCCTTTGTCATATCAGCTATAAATACACTGTATATCATTCATTGTAAAACACATTGGGTTTTATTCTGTAATTCTCTTCTTGGAATAAAATCATTCTTCTTCCTTTCTCTCTACTTTTTATTGTATTTTATTTATGTCGTTTATTTTATTTTATTTTCTTTTAGCTATGTCTAGCTAATTCCCTTTAATTAGGAGGTGATGGCGCTTTGATTAGATTTAATATGAATCACATAGCCAAAAAGATTAGAACTTCATGTATATAGATCTATATCTGAGCTAAGGGTTAGGTTTGAACCTTCATACTTTGTGTCGTTTAAGAGTTATGCTCCTTCATAGGGTATACTCGAGTTCGATCTAACGCTTATCAGATTTAGATCTAATTTTTTAGGGATATAGAAATAAAGTAGTGAATCTATCCTGATAGCCTATGGTTGTTTAAGAGCTTGCTCCTGCATAGGCTATGCTTGTCGTTATTCAATATTTGTTTCTAAAAATCTATTATCGTTGATTCATGTTTGTGACAGAAACTTGAGTTAGATCCATTGTAATCTGTTTGGCTGTTGAATTATATTAATCTAATTTATGTCATTGCTCCCTAATTGCCTTTCATTTATTGTTAAAAACTCTCTTTTTGTTTATTTTTAGATAATTTCAAACAATCCAAAAGTTAGGGATAACTTGATTGGATTTACTGATAAAATAATTTTTGGTCCCAGAGTTCGACACCCTCTACAACAATCCTTGTTGTTTAGGAAAGACGAACGAATTTTACAACTGTTTTGTTTAATTTGTTCGCAAACACTAGGAGAAAGACCGATCGGTCGAGCATGTTCGGATTTGGTCATGGGTAGAAAAGGGGTGATCAGTACATGCTGATTGGTCTATACTTTTGGGTTGTTCCATCCATATTCGACTTGATGGTAACGATGACAAATTCGAGGGGTATTCAAGTGGGGATGTTCAGAGTATTTGAGAAGTGTTCGTTGATCTATGAAAGCAACGAATATGAAGGAAACTCAAGAGTGTTTTGACTTGGAGGATATTGGTTGCTCAAGGGTATTTTGAGCTGATAAGTGATCGTGGATGATAACGACTAAAGATGTTGAAGGCTGAGAGATTATCATTGTCATAGGTTCTAGCGGACTCAAAGAAGGGGTACAATAGGGACGCCTAGAAGACCATAAGTATGGTCGTGTACCTTGTGTATCGAAGACAAGCCTAGATACGTATCGATGAAAGGCGTATGGAGTTTTTGCTAGAACCGGGGTTTCCATTAGCCCTTGACATATGGTAGAAGGTCGTCATACGATTAACGGTGGTTTCGAGGAAGGATTTCTCGTGATAGTTAGAGTCTGTCATGTACGCTGGATGTATTGTTTGTACCGATTCACATAGACTGTCCTACGTCGAAAGAGATGTTCCTTGGGTGCTTGTCTGATATTGGTTTAGGCCTTTGGGGCTTGTGCTTGATGAATGTTGAATTCGATTAGGATGGTTTACGTAAGATCTCTAATCTGGATGTTATGAGTGCTATAAATGGTTGTTCTAGTTTCCATGGATGAATGGTTGAAATGTTTGGTGTAATGGCTATCACTGTCCGATATGGGGAAGACGGGAGTTGAGTTCTTCTCTGGTGTTGTGGTAGATTAGTTCGTTTATTTACTCTTTCTCATATACTTTGTTGATGATGTTAGTTAGATGTTTTATCGCTTACTAAGACTATTGTCTGACTCAAGGTTTTATGTTTCCTTTTATTACCTTGGGTTATTCATCCGGTTTTGGATGGGCAAAAGAAGTGGCAGGTGATAGGTGATTAGTGATGACGATGCTGCAGTACAGTGACGAGCAGGAGGCTGGTGTATTATCTTCCTATTATCTAGTATCTTTGTTTCCGCTGTTATATTCTCTTGAGTGCTATAGTGAGGCTATTTGTACAGACAATTGCTGATGTAAATCCTAAAATGTTGGATCCTTCCTTGGTGATATGGAAGTTTTATATTTCTATGCAATCATGCTTTGCTATTATTACCTGTTATATATGTTCTATTATATTTTATCCTTGTGCTGTGAGTTATACGACAGGTTTTCGATTGTGTTTACCTACTCTGATGATCGTCCGTAGCTGCCTAGCACACCTTTCAGTGTATTATCACTCTTATTAAGTGCGGGGGTTATGGGCAGTCGTCACATTTGGTATTAGAGCTCTGGTTAACGATTTTAGCCAAAGTTCAAGGACGTAATAACGTATGAGAGACGTAATTGTAGCTTTTGAAGGATGTGTACCATATATATATATTAGCGTATATAGTAGTAGCGTATGAACTCTTTTTAGCAGTTTTTCATGGAAGGGGGATGATTATTCTAAATCGCATATTTAGAATGAGTCAACATACTACAAGACATGCTACTAGGGAGGGAGCTAGTTATGGAGGGGGAAATTGAGGTATACCAGATTACCCAGCCATGTTCGAGGCCATGGCGGCAGCGATCATGAGGAGGGCTCCCACTCCAGAAGCAGCTGTTGTTGACATAGGAGTTCAGGTACAGGTACCGAGAGCAGTGGACTTTGCAAAGCTATGCAAAGACTTCTCATCTTTGGGAGGAAAGCCTTTTAAAGGAATATAGCCAACAGAAGAAGTCCAGAGGTAGCTAGATGCTTGTATCAGAATCTTTGGACACTTGGGCATTGATGATGCAACAAAGAGAAAGCTTGCATCAACGCAACTGCATGGTAGAGCCATGGATTGGTGGAACTCCATTATGCTTGAGACTCTAGAGGATGAGATCACATGTGATCAGTTCAGAATGAAGTTTGAGGCCAAGTTCATATCTACTGCTCAGAAGTCCGTTCTTTTCAAGAAATTTGTGGAGTTGAAGCCGAATGGCAGACCGGTTCTTGAGTATGTTTCAGATTTCGAGGCTTTGTCCAAGTAAGCTCGCTCATACATTGATACCCCATATCAGAAGAATGAAAAGTTTGTGATGGGATTGGACAAGCATATTGGGAAGGTATTGGTGGATCATCTTGACGATCCGTATGAGAAGATAGTGGAGAAAGCGGTTCGGCATGAAAGCTTGTTTCCTAAGGAAGAGGAGGTTGTTGTTGCTGCGACCAAGGAAGCTCCAAAACCACATCAGGGTGGTAACAACAATAAGAAAAGGAAGCAACATCAACCACAGAAGGGGAAAGATGGCAAGAAGAAGCCAAAGAGTGAGGTAGTCTGCTTTAACTGCCAGCAGAAAGGTCATTTTGCTAACGAATGCAAGAATCCCAAGGCTGAGAAGAAGTGCTACAAGTGTGGGAAACCTGAACATGAGAAGAAGGATTGTCCAGAGGCGGCTAAGGGAAAGCATATTGTGAAGGCACATGCTTTGGAAGCTGTACCATCTTCTTCAAGGGGCCCTTCTGCAGAGGAAAAGGGAAAGGGTGTCATCGTCCAAGGTACTCTTTCTGTCATAGGTGTTTCGATTCGAGTGTTGTTCGACACTGGAGCATCACATTCTTTCATTTGCGATGAGCTTGTGTGTCGCTTGGGTTTAGAACCCGAGATTTGTGATAGACCGTTGATCGTGACTAATCCAGTTGGGGGTTCGTCCAGTTTGTGCATGCTTTGTCGCGGTCTAGTGTTATCGAATCATGGTTACTCTTTTGTGTGTGATTGCTTTGTTCTTAACTTCGCTGGGTTTGGGATCATCTTGGGCATGGATTGGCTCAAGAGGTATGCAGCAAGAATGAATTGCGAGAAGCTAGAGGTAAGAGTCGGTGTTATCCACCAAATTGTTATGGATGCATTTTTGGTAATCATAGCGGGCTTGAATGATCAAAGGCAAAGGACCTGATCAGTGTTTGAACCGATCGGTAGAAGAAGAGGAGCCGATCGGTTGAAGGGGCAGGTCCGTATCATGTGAAGGTTGATCCAGGTGAACCGATCGGTAGAAGAGACAAGCAGACACATCATATTGGAGGATTCCAAAGCAGACCGGACAGTCAAGGTCATAGATATATCAATCGGTCTTGGCAGAAGTACACCAATAGGTCAAGAGCGGAGGTACAGATCGATCAAAGTCGGAGTATACCGATCGATCAGGCCTGGGGTATACCGATCAGGTAGGGGACAAAATGATAGTTGGAGACAGACTGGAGATAGCTGGCCAGTGGCATTTTTGTAAATACTTGAATATACCGATCGGTGGTCCTGGACACCCTTTTTCTCCATTCTCCACACCTATAAATAGAGTCCCCATTTCTTCATTTGGGGGGATCGAATCCTAAGACTACGAAGTGCTATCCAAATCATTCTTGAGCCAATCCTTAGAGATTTTATCCATTTTCTCATCATCTCCATTAAAGATCTTCTTCCTTCTCCGCCATGGCCGCCATCGAAATCGCCTAAGTGCTTGAAAGGTTGAAGGTTCATTCTCCATCTAAGAGATCCGAAGGTTGAAGATCCTCTCTCCAAGCCTAGATCCTTGAAGAAGCTCATCTGATCCTCCTTGGATCATTCCATTCCTACATTGATCTTCATCAATCCTCATGAATCCAAGTGTAATCTACATCTACATGTGAGGGAGTGATGTTTTTCATTGTAAAGAGAGAGATAAAAAGCTTGTAAACGGTGAAGTATTAATAAAATTGAGTTCTAAAGTGGACGTAGATCGTATATCGATTGAACCACTATAAATTTTTCTTTGTTTTTACATTTTATGCTTTTTATGTTGAAGATTATGGCCTCACTTGTTCTCTTTTAGCGTGCTTACACAAGCACCTTCGTGTTTGTGCCATTTTTGGAGCAAACAGTTGGCGCCCACCATGGGGCCGAGTTTTCTCTACTCCATTCTCCCCACTCCCTCAAGGCCAAGTTCCTTATGAGATTCACGAAGTTGTAGTCCTGCTTCTACTATTAGGCTTTTAAGGCTTAAGATCCAGGCTATTCAGTCGTTTTTTCTTCTAAGTCCTGAAGTTTGCTAAGCACAATGGCTGGTTCAAAGAGAATCAGTAAAGCGGCCAATCGAACTTTTGTTAACACCAACAATGAGGAAATGCCTACTCCTCAAGGTCCTAATTTCGAGGTCGGTCAAAGCTCAAGGCCAATGGTATCTCAAGATGGGTTCGAGGCAGCATTGGACGGTGTGAATGACAAGGTGGATGCCACCACGAAGATGTTATTGGATAAGCTCGATGCGCTCTTCAATGCACAAGCCAATCCCGAGCCTCCCAAAGTTGTCGTAGATCTTGGAGAAAAAAGGGCTCCTCCGCTTCGGATGCGAATCGCTCTCATTATTTCGAGGTTGAAGACAATAAAGGAGCCCAAGATAAATTCAATGTTCTGAGGGCCCATGCTCTACATCATATTTAGAGGAATACGACTCAGAGCGCCATTAGTCCTGCAGAAGGGGAACCCTCCAAGAAGGGTCAAGGGCACCAAAACCTGAACCGTGAGAAATCCGGTAAGGGGGCTGACGCCTGCTCCGTAGGACGAATCGACGACGAGAAGTATCTTTCCGGTATGGTTAAACATATAATGAAGGAGAGCATGGCCCGGAACTAAGATGAAAAAGCGTGGGAATTCTCACCAAGCAAGTACCCCTTCACTGAAAGGATTCGAACGGCAAAGTTTCCTAAGAAGTTTGTGCCTCCGACCATCACTCCGTATGGTGGAACGGGAGATCCGAGTATCTTTCTTTTCAAGTAAAGCCTTTATTATGTGCTAAGACTAGAATTTCCATCGAAAAATAATGAAGCATAATATGAAGCCCTGATAGTTGGAATCAGATTGGCAAAGGAGCTGTAATTGAAAGTGGTGCAAATCTTTAGTGATATACAGATTGTGGTGAACCAGGTCAGGGAGGAATTCCAGATTAAGGGAGGAAACTTGCCAGCATATCTTGTCAAGACCTTGGAGCTGCTTGAAAGCTTTGACCATTACACCATATCTCACATCCCTCGTGAGCAGAATACTAAAGCAGATTCGCTTGCAAAGTTGGCTAGCACGGGGGATGCACAGCAAATGGGGTTAGTTCTGGTGGAGGTGCTCTCAAATCCTAGTATTGAGCAAGCAGATGTGGATTGGATCATGGAAGCGGCCGAAGAGCCAGATTCATGGATGGCTCCAATCAAAGAGTACTCGTTGACTAGGGCACTCCCAGCCAAGCAAAGAAGCGAAGAAAGATCTTACAAAAAGCCCCGAGGTATCTCATTTAAGATGGCCGACTCTATCGGCGCGGTTTTTCTACACCACTTCTTCGTTGTGTTACCAAGGAAGAATCAAAAGCAATCCTGACAGAGCTACATAGTAGCGAATGCGGAGGACATACCGGGGGCCAGACATTAGCCAAGAAGGTTCTGCGATATGGTTATTTTTGGCCGGATGTGAATAAAAACTCCGCGGCATTCACCAGGAAATGTGATAGATGTCAGAGGTTTGCTAAGAACCCAAGAGCTCCATCCACTGAGTTGAGCCAGATGGTCAGCCTATGGCCGTTTGCCGTTTGGGGCATCGATCTCATTGGAGCGCTTCCTACTGCAAAGTCAAGTTTCAAATACGCCATTATAGTCGTTGACTACTTCACCAAATGGACCGAAGCTGAGCCGTTAGCCACCATAACCTCAAAGAAAGTTATTAACTTTGTCTTGAAAAATATTATTTGCAGTTTGGTGTGCCGCAAAAGATAGTGACGGATAGTGGAACACAATTTAAGAGCATAGAGTTTTAGAATTTTTGTACCAAGTATGACATTCAAAAGTGTTTTGCAGCAGTGGCCCATCCGCAGGCCAACGGGCTGGTGGAAGTAGTCAATAAGATTATATAATCAACCATCAAGAAGCGCCTCGAAAAAGCCAAAGGGGGTTGGTTGGAAGAACTTTCGTTTTCACTATGGGCATATCGTACGACGCATAAAACTGCGACTGGGCACACTCCTTTTTCTCTTGCATTTGGTTCTGAGGCGATGATCCCTATGGAGTTAGAAGTTCCCACACACAGAAGAATCCACTTCAACTAATAGGAAAACGAGAAGCTGCAATTTGAAGCCCTTGACCAACTAGAGGAAAAGAGGGATGAAGCCGAGCTAAGGATTGCTGCTCTCCAAAGAAAAGTTGCCAGGCACTTCAATTCTAAAGTCAGGCATAGAACTTTTGGAGTGGGAGATCTTGTCTTGTAGAAAGTCATGATAGGAACCGGAGTATTTTGCCCAATTTGGGAAGGTCCATTTTTCATACACCAAAGGCTCCGAGACAGCACTTTCAAGCTGGCAACTACCGATGGATCTGCCATTCCCTGAGCTTGGAATAGCGAACATCTCATACACTACTTCACTTGAATTTCTTTTTCAAATTTTATGTACACTTGCAAATGTTTGTTAATTACTTATGAAATCACTAAAATTCGATCTTAAGTGCAAATGTTTGTGAATTGTAGGCAGCCTAGATGAGCGTAAGCACATTCATGATTTAACAAAGCCTGGTGGTCACTATAGCACATCCCAACTAGGATAGCTCAAGTGGTTAGTCTTCCGAGTGCCTTTCGCAATTAGCAAATAAGCAGTAAGCGTGGCCTCGCGAGTAGACGACACCGGAAAAAGAATGATCACATGATGCAACGCTCAAGCTATGGACAAACTGAGTATTTCATTGAATGAGCACCTTCTTAATTGCAAGGTCCAGGGCCCTAGTTCCAGAAATCGTGATACCGCTCTATGAATGGGCTAGCATCCACTCCATGAGGACATGCAGCACCAAGCAAAAGACCTTATCCAGAAAGCAAAAGACCTCCTCTGGAAGGCAAAAACAAAAAATCTAACCGGTAAACGATGTCTTGGTTAGTTCCTTTGAGGCTTAGTTTAACAAGTCAGAGGAAAGCTGAACTTAGACTCGTTGAACGGGGGTGTCCAAGGTAGTTCCTTCGAGGCCTGGCTTAACTGGTCGGAGGAAAGCTAACTTTGGACTCAAAAACAAAAAACCTAACTGGTAGACGATGTCTTGGTTAGTTCCTTTGAGGCCTGGTTTAAGAGGTCGGAGGAAAGCTGTAACACCCCATGTCCATCAATGTCACTAACAAAGGGAATGCATTAACTTCAATGGAGCGTTTTAAGTAAGTATAGAACAGAAAATCACAACAAGACAGATATAAGCAGTACTTGAAAATTTAAAACTTTATTTCATTGCAGCGTATAAACCCATATGTTTGGTTACATCATCAAAAACCATAAACTAAAGTCAAGTACGTCATATCCATCTTGATAAAACAAAGTACATAAACTGAAATACATAATCCCCAACATCAAAATAGCCATAAATAAAGAGAAGCTGAACTTTACTTCAGCGATCCAAGCAATCTTCTAAAAGCAGTCCAAAATCAAGCTCCACTGGTGCTAGTTCCAACCTGAGCACCTTGGGAGGGAGAGATGGAAAAAGGGGGGTCAGACATAAAGTCTGGCGAGTGCGATAACTCTAACAATATAATTAACAAAGTAACTAGGCTAAGGCATAAGTTGGAAAATAAGGAAATGATCATGAACCATTGAGTATGACAGAGTAAACAAGGAAACAAGATGAACAACTATAACGTTAAAGGCACACCTAAACCACTACAAGATAATTACTATACTGCACCACCGCTAGTATAACAAGATTAGGTGTTACCCTAATGTTTAAACTAAAATAGAATCGAAATAGAATAATCTATACAGAAACAGAATGCTAGTAATGGGCCTTTACCACCCCAACATACAGAAGGTACAGAAGTAGAATACTAATAATGGGCCTTTACCACCCAACTAATGGGCCTTTACTACCCCAACAGACAGAAGGTACGGAAACAGAATCTGAAATGGAATCAGAGACGAAAACAGAATAATCCCTACGGAAACAGAATGTAGAATTAGGTGTACACTAGTAATGGGCCTTTACCACCCCAACAGACGGTACCACGCAGAAACAGACAGGTGTTACCACCCAACAGAAATAGATGGTACCAACAAAAATAGACAGAACTAAGTGTACCCTAAGTCCTACCCCAAGCGATCGGCTCCCTAACTCGTAGATACCCGTGCTGGTCCTATAGTGGGGTGTATCACTCCCCAAAGTGGCAACCCGATATTATCAGAGATGCACGGCTTATACCTAAACGATGCAACAACGTCTTACCTACCAGCCCTTGCCCACACACACACATGAACCCGTTGGACTTGCGTTGCCACCGCTCCCCCGTTTTGGCCTCTTACAGTCAAGCCCAGTACGCGTGTCCCGTCCTTGACTTAGGTCGAGCCTACAGAGATACTTATGGGTTACTGGTTGAAACGGGCCCCCATGATTTGACACAAGCTATCCACCTAAGCTTGGTCCCCTCTAATATTTCCCACTTAACCCACTTCTTATTCATGTTTCAATTACATGCTTCAATTTTGGTTAAGTATTTCTAATCGTATTTCAAATGCCACCCAAGGCACCCTCTAGATTCCACATGCCACCCAAGGCACCCACTTAACCCCCTCATGTCTCACTACATGTTTATCTGGTTAAATGTTTCTTAATTCATTAAGACCGTAACCTCATAAAGACCTCTCACATTAGACTGGCATTTGTGGTAGCCGGATTTGTCGGGTGGGTCCGGGCAGTCTTACACCACAAAAAAGCCTAACCTTGTGTCTTTACAATTGTTACGTATTTAGTTTATGCCTAAGACCTCCCACATTAGACTGGCATTTGTGGCAGCTGGATTTGCCAGGCGGGTCCGGGCAGTCTTACACCACAAAAGAGCGTAACCTCATGTCTTAGACGATTAATTACTCCTAATTAATCATTCCCCAAATTTGAATTACTTTCCCTATTCAAATTATCAATTAATTCCAAATTTAGCGATGTCCATAATTGACTCAATTATGTCCATCCATTTATGGTATGTAAAATCATACCAATTCCACCACAATTACATTTTATGCCTTTTAAGGCATTTATGCCAATTAAATCCTTTTAATACTATCCCCTTTACCCCACGTAGTACGTTTGTTCGTTTAACGTAAAAATATACGTTAGACTCGAATAGTCTAACTCATGAAATAAAAGGAAACATCACAATATATACACATAATTAAAACATAGATCTAACATAGGGACGAACTTGCATATGTGAATGATGTTCTACATCTAAAACTTGCATAGGCCAAAGTTACAACTTGCATAAACAACATATGTCATGGATCCAAATCTAAAGGTGTTAATTTGCATAGGCAATACCCTTAACTTGCATAACATGATTCATATTCTAAACTCATATATTCATATAACTTACATATGTGATTTAAACATCATAACAAGGGTGTAAACTTGCATCTAACATGTAAAGTATCATGTAAAATTTAGCATATAATTCACACATGTTATAGCCTAACTTCCAATTAAATTTTCACATAAACTAGGTGTCATAGCCATGTAAGTTCACATATAATTCTACCCAACATGTATATGATTCATGTTGAATCAAAATCTAAACTTTCCTACAAATGATTTATCATATGAATCGATATAACAAACTAGCATAAGAAACTTGATGATAAAATTACAACATGGATGATAGCAACATAACTTTACATCATAAATGATAGCATCACAACATAACGTCATAGGGATTTCAATCATAATCCTACAACATAATCACAACATGCAATCAATACTTCATATCACATCAATACAATCCGCATTATATCTTAATCCAATTAAATTACTAATTATTTTGTTGAAACTATCGAACTCACAACTCAAAAGCAGTCTTGAGTTCTGAATTCTGATTTCTGGAGTTGAATTAGCGCTCCTTTGATGAAGATTCGCTGTTAGGGTTGAGTAGTTCTGATTTGGTTGTTGTTCTTCCTCTTAATTTTGGTGGCGGCTGCTCTAGGGTTCAAGACAACAGCATGACGGCCATAGTTTTAGTTTTAATTTTGATTTAGGGTTTGAGTCTATGGGTCATTTTATAGAGTTTTGAATTAATTTAAGCCGTCGGATGTTCTTAGGGTTAATCAAAACCATTCAGTCCAGATTAGAACTATCCAGAAACCCTAATGACTCATTAACTAGTCAGAAATGACTCAGCACTGACTCACCGTTCGAACCAGATGGTTGTGCAGGTTTTCTCTCGGCCTGGGCGCACTTGGGAAGTGCGCCAATGCAAATTTATACTGGCGCACTTCCCAAGTGCGCCGGTGCATTTTTTCCAAACTTCGCTCGTCCATATCTTCTTCATACGGTATCCGTTTTACGCAAACTCGGACTCTATCTCAAGCAGAATTCCGAGATGAACGCAATGAAACGATCTGTTTCCCTTAATTCCCACATTTGAAATTAAGTATTCTTAAATTTAGTTAATCTGATTATTCGAAAATTCGGGGTGTTACAAAAGCTGAATTTAGACTCGTTGAACGGGGGTGTCCAAGGTAGTTCCTTCGAGGCATGGCTAAACAGGTTGGAGGAAAGCCGACTTTGGGCTCAAAAGCGAAATCCTAGCCGGTAGGCATCCAGGTTGGTTCCTTCGAGGTCAGGCTTAATAGGTCAGAGGAAAGCTGAACTTGGGCTTGCTGAACAAGGGTCCCCAATTACTCGCCAGTGTCAGGAATATCCCTGACCCGAGTGTGACAAACGTTGGGGTAAGAACCAAAGGCCTCCATTGGGGGCACAGACCCAAAGACCTCCACTGGGGGCACAGACTCAAAGACCTCTCCGGAGGCATCTAACATTAAGCTGGGTCCTATAAATTCGGCTATTGGTTGGACTTCAAAAGACTGGATGACTTAGTTAATCTGGACTCCACGGTTTTCAGATAAGTTGAGAAGCCCAAAACCTAACGACAAGGTCAAGAGAGCTTCAAAACTCCTAATAATATCCAAGGTGATCTAGCAAAGCTGACCAAGTCCGATAGCAGAAGTTGTAACAACCTTTGGTATGTGGGCATCACTAAACCACTAATAAAATAAATAATGTTCAACATACACACCAACAGGTTATTGCAACTCCACAGGGCATTGCCGGTTCGTGCTTGAAATAAAGTGACTCATGTTACATGAATGGTGCATAAGTGTGATGTGTAAGCAAAAAGTATAAAGATGGAATGAAAGCTATAGTACAACAAGTAAAGCATCATCTCATTACACCAACAAACAGAAATCAGAATATTGTTTTATCAACAACACATAGTCAGATGCAAAAGTCACAGATACAGACATGCATAAGAAAGCATAAAGTCGAAAGCGAGGGCCGGGACTCGCATATACAACCGGTCTAAGTATGTTCACAAAAGTAAAAGGGTAGGCAGTTGCAATTAGCTTCACTTCTTCTTCTTGTCACTCGACCTGAGAGATGGCTTGGAGGCAGGAGGAGGAGTTTCGTTGGACTCTCCTGTGAGGATATAGAGATGATCCCTCCTTTCTTTGAGACAGTTCGCTTTCTGCTTCCACGACCATGAGAGGGTGAAGATTTAGCTTTCGGCTTCTTCAAATCAGCATCTGTGGTCTCGTCAGTGCGATCGGAATCCTCCTCGTTAGGAATGTAATCAGAGTCTTCATCCAAGCGGGAAATTGCGAGGATCTTCGTCTCTTGCGACCCTGGGATGTTAGTGCCAAGCAGAGAGGAATCTGGAACAGGATGAGCTGATGATAAAGTCGGGGTGACCGCCGTAGCTTCAACTATGGTTATCTTGCCTGAAGCAGGAGTAGACAGCGGTGAGATTAAACCTAAAATGGATGAATAATAAGTATGGAATGTAATTGTTCCAGGAGAGGGGCATAGGTAGTCTAAGAACGAAATGGCCAGGACAGTTTTATTGTTACCTGTAGCTCCAAGATTTTCTTGGATGGTCCTGTGTTTAAGCTCCCACTTCTCCGAATTGTCGTCATCATCACCATTGCTCCCGTTGTGCTCCGTGGTGGTAGGTGCATCCGTAGCGGTCTCCTTTCCCTTGGAAGCATCATGGAGGGAGGCCTGGATTTGCGAGCTAGAGGCTCCAGTGGTGAGTGAACCCTGAGTTTGTTCTCCAAAGGGCCCCGCATGAGAGTCTATCATATGCCGCACTTTCTGCAGTCGAGCCTTGCCCTCCGCCAAAGCAATGCGGGATTCTTCATCTAGAATATCCTCAATGAGCTCGCACTCGCTGAGATCGCTATCGTTAATCTCCAGTATCAGCTCCTAGACAAGTGGTAGAGTGACTTCAAATTTATCTTCTAGATAGTGAAGGCTACCCTTACTCATGAGGTTGCTAACATAGAAGTTGAACAAGGTAGTTTCAGCTGCTATTTGGGCTTCTTGAAGGGCAGCATCAGCTCGGGATTTTTCTTCTTCAAGTGTGGAAACTTTCCCTTGGAGAATAGCGTTTTCTTGTCGGAGAGTGGCAGCCTGGGACTCAGCAAGTTGGCGAGCAGTGTGATCCTCCTGAGCCTGTTTTTTTAAAGCAACGAGTTCTTCTTTAAGCTTCTAGTTCTCGTCTTCTAGGCTAGTTAAGCTTGTTTTCTTTTCCACAAAGGACGCAATGGTTTTGTCACGAGAAATAAGGGCCCCGATAAGCACAACCTTATCGTCCTCTAAAGTGGAAATTTGGTCGATGTGCTCTCCGTTAAGTTGTTGAAGACCAAAGGCAAATGTTTTCCAAGAGTCCAGTTGTTTTTCAACGTTCTTCGTTGTTGCATCAATTTGCGCCTCAGCTTGACCTAAGGCAACTTCAAAATGTGAAGCCAAACGTGTTTTTACAGTAGCGAGCTCTTCAAGGACGGTCTTCTTGCTAGCCCATTCAATGTCTGAATTGAACTTCAGGCCTTGTAAATTCCAAGTTTTAAATTGTTTTCCAAGTTTAGTACTACATGGCCTGGGCTCATATCGAGGCCTATTGATGATGGTCTGGAGATCGGCTGGGTTCGCAGCATCCAACTTATGAGGCTCTTTAGAAACTCCTGCATATGGGTTGTACTCGTCACCAAGCCAAGTACGTCGCCTTCTCTCCTCCCCCTCTTCCTCCTCCTGATGACGTCTCTTTTCTCTACGAAGTTCCGACTCTCTGACATCAAGAGATTTTCGGGTTACGTCTGATGGTTGTGGTTTTTGATAATTTTGGGGTTGTGAAGGGTGTCTGGAATGTCTCAAGAGTTTTTGGGATCACGCTTGATAAACTTCTCATTGAAATCTTTCATGAATGAGGACTTCATTCCCGCACCTGAAAGAAAGAGATGGGTTATTGACAATAGCAGAAACACTGAGGCATATAAGAGTTAAAGTGATGACAGTTTAAGTAATCTAGATGAATGTTCGTTAACATACCAAGTCCTAAAGATGGGACTAAAGGAACCCCTAAGTCCACAGGTGTTTTCTCTGGAGGGGCAATGTGAGTTTCAAGTGCTGGTTTTTTAGCTATAGGTTCAGAAGATTGCGTCACAACGTCACTTAAAACGAGTTCCCTGGCTGTGCTAAGATCGCTCAAGTCATAGGTATCGATAGAAGCCTCCTTACGAATGCCATGTGTATCGAGATTCTCACGAGCCATGTCAACATCTGGATTGTCGACAGGCATTGCCTCAACATTCGAAGGCTTCTCAGGCCCTTTTGAGGGATTAGATGTGGCATCTAGAAAGGTTCCGTCCTCTTCAATTTGTTCAGATGTTGTCAGGATGTCTTTCCCCTCATGAGCTTGGAGCTCTTCATTCTCCTCGATTTGACTCAACTTAGATTTCGAGGGTGATTGGCTGCTACTCGCTGGATCCGAACACTTCTTTAATGCAGCTTTCTTAGCGGAAGTTTTCTGGGTAACCTCCTTCTTGAAGCCCGGATCCAGTATCAGAATACGGGTGGGGTCGAGTAGGTGATATTCGTGGAGGAATTGTTCAGTAATCAGGAATCTCCTGGTACACTCGTTCTCAGGGACAACTGTCAGAGAGCTAAGCAAATCCTCATCCACATCGCTTTCCTCCAGGTTAGCAAACATAGTCTCTGAAAAATTAATAAAGAAAGGATTCAGTATGAAAGTTGGAAAGTTTTAAAATACATAAAAATGCTCACCTCCTTCCATCCATATGCCAAAGAAGTTTTCCGGACATCGGATATAGCAGTAGTGGTCTATGTAGCCTTTAACACTTTCCACCAAGTCCGTGATAATTTTGGAATGCTTCGCTTCTACGAAGATAATGGATGGTTTCTCCCTCCTTTTGAAGGCGTATAGCGAACATATTTCTTTGAAGGAAGGCGCTCGTTGTTATGCCCTCATAAACATTGCATATAATCCTATCAGAATGGCGTAGCCGTTGGGATGTTACTGCATGGAGGCAATGGCCAAGTGTCTCAATATATCTTCTAGGAAGGGGTTTAAGGGGGAACAACTCCCATCATCAGCATGTATCGGTTCATTGCCACGAGTCCCAAAGGCGGGGAGTCAGCAAACTCATTTTCCCCAGGGAGTTGGGCATCCTCTTCCCGAATTCTGAATTGGAGGCATAGATTCTTGTAAGCCTGTAGACCTAGCTTGGTCACGATTCTTTCTGAGGGAACCCCGACAATAGGTTTAGGCGTAGGGAACTCTGGCCTAGCTTCAGGTTCTAGGGCACTGACTGTCTCAGTAGATAAAGGCTGGTTAGAAGTTCCAGCTTCGGTGGACTTGAGCGTTTCCTCGGATCGATCGTGCGCTTGTTTTCGAGTCATCATTCCTATGAGAATAGTTGTACTCGAAAAACAAATAACAGGTGTGTACTTCCTAAAATAAGAGGTGTTGTATGCAGTAATATTGAAAAAAGGACTTGAAGTCTATTATTGACTGATCGATTCTAAATTAAAATATGAACTGATGCCTGAATGTATGAAACTTGTATAAAAAGCAGAATGATTAAATGATCATCAAAGCATTACAGTACAAGTGAACCGTTTAGGTACAAGTCATATAAATACTGCATGTAATTTCTCTAAAGATCATCTAACTTGTCGTTGACACGGGCAGTCAATGACAGAGTATAATTTGCCTAAAAACATGTAAATGAATTGTTATAGGTAAGGCGACTACAAAAGTGGTGTGCATCAAAGTTGTTGACGAACAGAAGGTTAAGGAAGCACAAAAAATAAAAGAGTAATCGATAAGTATCCAGACACTAGCCGATCGGATCCCAGAATCATACCGATCGGTACCCCAGAGCACATCGATCGATATACCAATCCCCTTGAGGATTGGCTAACCGATCGGTACCCTGGAGCATACCGATCGGTATACCAATCCCCTAGAGGATTGGCTAACCGATTGGTACCCTGGAGCATACCGATCGGTATACCAACCCTCTGAAGGATTGGCTAACCAATCGGTACCCCAAGGTATACCGATCGGTATTCCAAGCCTCTGGAGGATTGGCTAACCGATCGATACCCCAGGGAATACCGATTGGTAATCAATCATGTCCCGATCGATGGTCTTTGAGAAAACTGAATCGATGAACCGATACGTGCGTCACTTATACTTCGTTTGCCACCCAGTCGAATGCAGTCACGACAAGGTTTGGAGCAATCAACTCCAACGAAGGGGCATCACGCAAGGCTAATGAATTATTAACTTAAGCATTTGATCAAACACCTTGTGTGCTAGAAAATAAAATCAAGTTATGGGAAGCCAAGGGTGTTCGAATCTCATCCTAAACCTAGTTTGGTCCAATGCCAACTCTCCCAATGCCAGAGCAATGCACCGATAACTAATCGTCGCCGATTTTCTCCTTTAATCTAAACTGTTCTACTTCGAACCCAAAATCCAACATCACTAGATAATAACGCAAGTTTTAAGGAAGGTTAATACCTACAATTGCTCGAGTTTGGATGATGAAGGCTAATTGGGGTTCGAAAGCTTGGGAGGGGAGTTGAAATTGAAGGCAAGTAGGTAACTGCATGATTAAAGGAGCGGGTTTGACCAAGGAAAGGATTGGAGGAATTTTTTAGGTTGGGTTTCTCTTGAGAGCTTCAGGCTTCCATTAAAACGATGGAAGGAAGGGCGAATTTGAAATGAGAAGAAAGAAGGAAAAAAGAAGAAGGGTCTCGAGTTTTATAAGAGGAAGGGCCGGTCGGGTTAGCTAGAAAAGGCTCGCCTAAAGCCCGTCTCACCCGTGTCCAAGTGATTAGGCCGATCAGCCCATTGAAACACTTCAATCTGGTCTGTTCAGTTCTCCCATCCATATGATGCTTAGCCCAGCCTCTCATAAATACAGTGCTGGTAAAGTACAATTAGTGTAATCCCTCGTTCCATGGTAAAGATGTCTATTTCGAGGTTCATAATTTTATGAAAACAAAATTGAGAACCCCGATGGGCAAATTTTATCCATCAAATTGTCATGGATGGATTTTTGGTAATCGTAGCGGACTTGAATGATCAAAGGCAAGGGACTTGATCAGTGTTTGAAGCGATCGGTAGGAAAAGAGGAACCGATCGGTTGAAGGGGCATGTCCATATCATGTGAAGGTTGATCCAGGTGAACCGATCGGTAGAAGAGACAAGCAGGCACATCATATTGGCGGACTCCAAAGTAGACCGATCAGTCAAGGTCAGAGCATATCGATCGGTCTAGGCAGAAGTACACCGATCGGTCGAGAGCGGAGGTACCGATTGGTTAAAGCCTGAGTATACCGATCGGTTAGGCCTGGGGTATACCGATCGGGTTGGGGACCATATGAGAGTTGGAGACAGACAAGAGAAACTAGCCAGTGGCATTTATGTAAATACCTGAATATACCAATCGGTGGTCCTGGATACCCTTTTTCTCCATTCTTCGCACATATAAATAGAGCCCCCATTCCTTTATTTGGGGGGATCGAATTCTAATACCACGAAGTGCTGTCCAAATCATTTTTGAGCTAATTCTTAGAGATTTTATCCATTTTCTCATCATCTCCATTGAAGATCTTCCTCCTTCTCTACCATGGCCGCCATCGAAATCGCCTAAGTGCTTGAAAGATTGAAGATTCATTATCCATCTAAGAGATCCAAAGGTTGAAGATCCTCTCTCCAAGCCTAGATCCTTGAAGATGCTCATCTGATCCTCCATGGATCATTCCATTCCTACATTGATCTTCATTGATCCTCATAAATCCAAGTGTGATCAACATCTACATGTGAGGGAGTGATGTTTTTCATTGTAAAGAGAGAGATAAAAAGATTGTAAACGGTGAAATATTAATAAAATTGAGTTCTAAAGTGGACGTAGATCGTATATCGATCGAACCACTATAAATTTCTCTTTGTTTTTACATTTTATGCTTTTTATGTTGAAGATTATGGCCTCACTTGTTCTCTTTTAGCGTGCTTACACAAGCACCTTCGTGTTTGTGCCATTTTTAGAGCAAATAGTCGGGGATGTGGAAGGGCGAAAGGTGTTGATTATATGTAAGCCCGAAGACGGGCCATCATATGCTATCTATATTCGCTTGTGATTCCACAGGAAGACTTGTCAACTATGTCGATCGCTTGTGAGTTTGAAGATGTCTTTGACGAGGTCAAAGGGTTGCCGCCGCATCATGAGATTGAGTTCAGAATCGATTTGGTCGAGGGTGTTAGACAGATTATTTTGCCTATTAGGCGGATGGCGTCTAAGGAACAGCGAGAGCTAGAGGTGCAAGGTCGTGATCTTTTGGAAAAGGGATTAATTCAGAGAAGTATATCCGAATGGGGTGCACCAGTAGTGTTTGCAACCATGGCTGACGGGTCTCTGAGATTGTGTGTTGATTATCATAAGCTGAACAAGGTGACTAAGAAGAACAAGTATCTGTTGCTAAGGATTGATAACTTGTTCTTTCAGCTTCACGCAGCTAAAGTATCTCAGATGTATTTGGCAACGGGATTTCACCAGTTGAGAGTGGCAAGGGATAGTGTACCAAAGACAACTTTTAGGATACCATCCGGTTTCTTTGAATGGTTGGTGATGCCTTTCGGGTTGACTAATGCGCCAGCGTATTTTGTGGATCTTAGGAATAAAGTTTTCAGGGATCAGTTGAACAAGTTCGTGCTTGTGTTCGTGGATGATATTCTGGTTTATTCTCGGAACGAGGAAGACTGCAGGACAAACTTGCGAGTTGTTTTGGAAGTTTTACGAAACCATCAGCTGAAGGCTAAGTTTTCGAAGTGTCACTTCTGGAAGCACGAAGTGAGATTCTTAGGTCATGTTGTTTCGGGAAATGGAGTAGCAGTTGATACTGCTAAAGTGGCAGCAATACAGGACTGGGATAGACCTAAGAATGCGACGAATGTGAGAAGTTTCCTAGGTTTGGCAGGATATTACCGACGGTTTATCAAGGATTTCTCCAAGATAGCTACATCGTTGACAGGGTTGACAAAGAAGAACCAGGTATTCACATGGGATGCAAAGTGTGAATAAGCTTTCAGAATCCTGAAAGAGAGATTGACGAGTGCACCTGTGTTGACCATTCCAAGAGGGAATGAAGAAATGGTGCTATACACCAATGCATGTGGTATTGGGCTTGGAGAAATGCTGATGTAGAAAGATAAGGTTGTGGCATATACAAGTCGATAGTTGAAGCTGCACGAAAGGAATTACCCAACTCATGATCTAGAGTTGGCAGTGATAGTGTTTGCACTGAAGATGTGGAGACATTACCTACTGGGAGTTCCATTTGAGTTGTTTACAGATCACAAGTCATTAAGATATCTTTTCTTCTAAAAGGATTTAAATCTTCGGCAGCAAAGGTGGTTAGAGTTTCTGGCATCATATGATTTTGGTATAGCCTATACTCCGGGCAAGGGTAACGCAATTGCAGATGCATTGAGTCGAAGACATGCAGGATTGGGAGTGATGTTTTCGGAATGGAAGAGCTTAGAGTTTTTGGCAGGGTTTAATTTCAAACGACGGTGTGAGTTGGAACATGAAGTGTTGGCAAGCTTATCAGTAAGACCTACTCTTATTGAGAGAATTGGCATGAGCCAAAACAAAGATGAAAAGCTTGTCGAGTTTATCCAAAAGCTAGAGCCATAAAATGAAGAGTTCGAGGTCGATCGAGAGGGTTGACTTCGAAAGCAAGGACTATTGGTTGTACCTGATATCGACGAGTTGAGAGATGAGGTTCTACGAGAATGTCATCACTTGAAGTTGACGATCCATCCCGGTGGCAATAAGATGTATCAGGACATGAAGCGAACGTACTATTGGGAAGGGATGAAAACAGATATTGGAAAGTTCATTTCCAAGTTTATGAACTGTCAGTTAGTGAAAGATGAACAGAAGAAGCCGAGTGGTTTGCTTCAGCCATTAGAAGTTCCTACGTGGAAGTGGGAGCAAGTGTCGATGGATTTTATAGATGGATTACCTCAAATAAGGGCAGGAAATGAAGGAATTTGGGTCATCGTGGATCGTTTGACCAAGAGTGCAAGGTTCATTCCTGTCAGATCGACTAGGACCGCATCGAAGTTGGCTGAGCTGTATATCAAATGGATAGTTCGATTCCATTGTATCCCGAAAAGTATAGTCAGTGATCGAGATCCATCGTTCACAAGTGGATTTTGGAAGAGTCTGCAAGAAGCTTTGGGAACCGAGTTGTGTTTGAGTACGGCTTATCATCCCCAAACTAATGGTCAAACCGAGAGGGTTAACCGAGTTTTGGAAGATCTCCTAAGGGCTTGTGTCTTGGATTTTGGGGGATCGTGGGAAGACCATCTACATTTAATAGAGTTTTCCTATAACAATAACTATCAGTCGAGTATTGGGATGGCACCTGTAACACCCCGTAATTTGAACATAAAAATTCACAAATTAAAGTATACTTAATTAAGTGAAAAGGGTTGCGTAGAGAAATATATATATATATATATATATATATTGATATATATATATATAATTGAAAATTAAATAAATAAATATGCAAAAATGTTCAAAACAGCGAATTGGGAGAGGGGAATAACCGAACCGGCCGATTTTTGAGGTCGACCCGAGCCTGTTGGGTCGACTAGGGGTTAATCCAGGGTGTTTGGCTGTCAACCCGTGGGCCGATTCGCTCAAATGCAGATTTTGCATTTGAATGGTTCTCATGGTTCAGCTTTAATCTAAAGGCCCTAGATGGTTCCTACACTTGACTTCTTCCCCAAGACATGCATTGATGGCTAGGATCTAAACTAAGGTTTATCCTATGGCTAAAACTATCCTAGTCTTCTATAAAAAGACCCCTAACCTAAACCTAAATGCTCATTATTCAATCCTATAGCTAAACTATGCCAAAATGTTCTCTCATGGCCTCCACCCTCATCCTCTTGTCATAATCTCCATCTCTAATCATATGAGAGAGTTTCTAAAGAAGTATAAGAGTTCCTAAGCTTGCTTAAGTGTTTCTAAGTTTGATTCAAGGCTTTTCTTCATCAAAGCTAGGATCTTTATTATTGATTTGGCTCAAGGGTTTTCATTTGGAGCATTCTTATTTGGAGTTTTTGAGTTGATAGCTTAGTGGCTTCATCTCAATCTTTTAATATATTCATAAGAAGGCTAATCAACAAGTTGTGAGTTTTCTATAGCCTTAATGACCAATTATTGATATGATTATGGTAGGATATGATGAGGTTATGGCTATTAATGTGGATCAATGCATGTTATGCAAGTTATATGCTATGTGTTAATGATGTTATGCATGATTATGCAAGTTATATGCTATGTGTTAATGATGTTATGCATGATTATGCAAGTTATATGCTATGTGTTAATGATGTTATGCATGTTATGCAAGTTATATGCTATGTGTTTGTGATGTTATGCAAGTTATGCAAGTCATATGATACATGTTCATGATGTTATGCTAGTTATGCAAGTCATATGCTATGTGATTATGATGTTATGCAAGTCATATGCTATGTGTTTGTGGTGTTATGCAAGTTATGCAAGTCATATGCTATGTGTTTATGATGTTATGCAAGATATGCAAGTCATATGAGAAACATTGATCCATTATGACACCATGATTATGCAAGTTTGGTGTATGCTTATATGCAAGTTCATGTATGATATGTATGCAAGTTTGGTGTATGATTATATGCAAGTTCACATATGACATGTTATGCAAGTATGGTGTTTGATTATATGCAAGTAACATGTGCAAGTTTACACCTTAGTATGATATGCATACATATGCAAGTTAACCCCTTTATATGTCACACATACATATGCAAGCTTACCCCTTTGTATGACATAAGAAACTTATGCAAGTTAACCGCTTTATGACATATGTGATTCATGCATGTTTGGGTTGGTTATTTATGCTAGTTGGGTTTGATGCTATATGCATGTTGACACCTTTAAACCCATGTTGATGCTAATGTTATGCAAGTCGAACCCATTGTATTTGTGATGAATCTTCCCTTTTATGTCATGTTAGCGAATTACGTGGGGAACGATGGGGTTAATAAACATGTTAATGAAATTGTGTGAAGTTGGTATGATTATGCATACCATAAAGTGATGGACATAATTGAGTCAATTATGTACATCGTTAAAATTGGAATTAATTAGGGAAAATTAATTCGGGGGTGATTAATTAGGTGTAATTAATCAACTAAGACACGAGGTTGGACCCTTTTGTAGCGTAAGACTGCCCGGAACCGACCGGCAAATCCAGCGGCTACAAATGATTGGCCCAATGTGAGAGGTCTTAGGCACAAACTATATACGTGACAAGTGTAAAGACACGAGGTTAGACTCGGTTATGGCGTAAGGCTGCCCGGACCCAACCGGCAAATCCAGCTGCCATAAGAGATAGTCTAATGTGAGAGGTCTCTACAACGGTTACGTCCTTAATCAATTAAGAAACACTTAACCATATTAGCATGTAGAGGACATGAGGGGTTAAGTGGGTGCCTTGGGTGGCATGTGGAAAAATCTAGTAGTTGCCTTGGGTGGCAATAGAAAATATGATTAGAATACTTAACCAAAGTGGGACATGTAATTAAACATGATTAAAGGGTTAAGTGGGTGCCTTGGGTGGCATGTGGAAAAATCTAGTGGGTGGCAATAGAGAATACGACAAGAATACTTAACCAAAGGGGAACATGTAACTAAACATGATTAAAGGGTTAAGTGGGTGCCTTGGGTGGCATGTAGGAATCTAGTGGGTGCCTTGAGTGGCAATTGACTTAACCAAACCTTAACATGTAAGTAGGCATGATTATGAAAAGGGGTTAAGTGGGATGCACTAGATTAAATGACAAGCTTAAGTAGTAGCTTGTGGGGGCCTTAAGTGGCAATTGAAATATGATTAAATGACAAGCTTAAGTAGTAGCTTGTGGGGGCCTTGAGTGGCAATTGAAATATGATTAAATGACAAGCTTAAGTAGTAGCTTGTGGGGGCCTTGAGTGGCAATTGAAATATGATTAGATGACTTAACCAAACCTTAACATGTTGTGACGGCAAGGAATTTCGCTCGGTCCGAACCAGTCGCTAAACCGACCCAGGCCGTTCGAAACGCCCTATCGTTTGAGAACAGGACAAAACAGAACGCATACAGAAGAACATTTCATTGTATATTACAACAATGCATCAGATTACAAGAATATACAGAGTATAAACAAATAAATATTACACAGAAATATCAGAGATTTAAATTACATTTAAATACATGATATTTCTGTGTAATATTTATTTGTTTATACTCTGTATATTCTTGTAATCTGATGCATTGTTGTAATATACAATGAAATGTTCTTCTGTATGCGTTCTGTTTTGTCCTGTTCTCAAACGATAGGGCGTTTCGAACGGCCTGGGTCGGTTTAGCGACTGGTTCGGACCGAGCGAAATTCCTTGCCGTCACAGTTGGTATCAGAGCTTTGGTTTACAAAGCTCAGAGAACAAGACACTTTAGAACCATACGAAAGAATTCATCGGATATTGGGTTAGTAATATCCAATGGGAATGACTCGTTAGAGATAGGATCAGTAGTATCCTAGAACGAGTGTGAAGAGTATATTTTGAAAATGAAAACCAATTTTGTTTTGAAAATTTAAATCACTTAATCGTATTTGATTATTTATTTATATTGATTAGGACAGTCCAATATATAAAGATTTTGCGTATGCGCCTAGCTAGCGTCTATTCGAAGTTTTAATATACTGGATAGATATAGAATCACGCTCTAGTCGCCCGGAGATGATTCAGATGATGAGGCATCATCATCAGTGTTTATATTCGAGCGACGAAAGTGAGATTTCTATATATTTCCTATTGGCTGGTGTGAGAACCAAAACTAATATAGTTAGAATACATTGTTGTGATTTGGCATCAAAACATGATTTTTTGTATATGTATCAAAATTATGAATTTGAAACTCTAAATCAACTAATTGATTGATGTTTGTGTTGTTGGTTTATTTGTTTGCTAATTTTTAGCCATTTAGCCTAACAGAACCAAATATTGAATTATATCGAAGATTGGTTGCGTTTGCTTGCATATACATATATATCATTGAACAGGTCATAGCAAGGAGGCTAGAGCCAGAGAATAAAATTTGTTTGCCCGACAAATAGGTACATGTTTACTACATAATTTCCTGTTTTATTTGGGTGATGATGATTTTGTGAGCCTATTGGCTAGCCGCTTGGCTTTTTCTTTTTCTTTTTGAGATCTGAAGGACCGGGGAAGCTATTTGAAATTCCCCGATGCTCCCGGTGCAGGGGAGGTTATGGCGAAATTTTTCGAAAATTTAGGGTGTTAGCCAAATTTTTGAAAATTTGAAAATTCTCAGAAACTAAAGAGTTGGAGAATGAAAGCCAGATCGAACGTAGAGTTGAATAATCAAACCACTTTCGACTTTGTTCCTTTTCGGGGACGAAAAGTTTTAAGTGGGGGAGATTGTAACAACCCGAAAATCTGGGCCAGTTTAAAATTTTTATTTTGGCAATTTTAGCGAATTTTGATTATTTAAAATGAATTATTTTAAATAATATCGACGTGAAATTTATTTTGAATATAATTCGAACGTATATATTTATACGCGTCGTCGTTAGAATATAAATATTTATATATAATTATAAATAGAATTGAAAATGGCGCGGTAGTTCGAAAATTCGATTTCTAATTTCAAATGAATATACAGAATTCGATATAAGTCAGAATTGAACGAAACAAGAAATATTTGAATCTGTATAACTATATCTTTGTAACGAAGTTAACAAACTGAGATTTCATCTTAGGAATGATAAGATATGTCCAGTTTAAAATTAGAAATAGTCGCTGTGGAATTTATATATTTTTTTTATATATATAAGGCCCTTAAAAATGGACATTTTGCAAACGACCTCGGATTTCGACGAAATCAGTTTTGTTGGGTCCGTGATGTCAAGTTATTGCTAGGTTTCTAATTTCATAATTTTTCGAATCAATATGTGAGCGTGGCAAAGGAAAACGCGTTTGACCAGTTTCAGTTGATTTTAATCGACTGGAAATTGGCCATTTTTCTAACGGTCTCAGAATTCGACGAAACTAGTTTTGTTAGGACCGTATCGTCAATACGAAGCTAGAAAATATTTTTCTGGAATTTTTAGAGTTAGTATGTGACCCCGGTAATTTGAAATGTACGTTTAAAATTCAATATGGTGATTTAAATGTAAATTCAACGGAAACTGATTCAAACGATCAATTCAGTTTGCGGTACATATCCCATTGTGTTCGGAATGGGGGTGAAACGCTATGGGCGACAGGCGGTGGACCTCGTTTCGAGGTCATATGTAAAAGTCAACCCTTTTGCCAAATATAATAATTAAATAATAATAATAAAAAAAAAAAACTTCTCCCTCCTTTTAGTTCTGGCCCCCCCGTTTCAATTTCAGTTCTGATTTTAAAAAAAAAAAAAAAGAATAAAGAAAGGAGGGGGGGGCGGAGCGCCGCTCCACCGCCATCGCCCCCAGGTGGCGCGCCGACCACCGAGCACCCCCCCCTCTCTTCTCCTCCTCTTCCTATTTCCTCCGTCCTACCCCGCTGTCCTCGCTCCTCTCGTTCTCCACGAATCCCCTAGCCCTAAACCCCCAAAAAAACCAATCGCCCTTAAGCTCAGCTCGCCGCCCACCTACCCCGACTGCCCTGCTCCGCCACCGACGACGGCGCTCCGACCCCCCCCCCCCCCCTCCTACAGCACTCCGGCTTCTCCATTCTTCCCCGTTCCCACTTTAAACTGTGAGTCCCTTTATACTTTTGCTTATTTATTTTACTTTTGATTTTGTTAAAGATTTAAACTGTTTTTTTTTAGAAATTTAAAAACTGAATTATAAAGAACTTTAAAACTGATTTTTTTTTTTTTGGGAATTTTAAAAACTGTTTTTTTTTATATATGAAGAATTGAAAACTGATTTGAAAAGAATTAAAAACTGAATTTTGAAAATGAAGTAAAAACTGAATTTTGAAAAAGAAGTAAAAACTGAATTTTGAAAATGAAGTAAAAACTGAATTTTGAAAAAGAAGTAAAAACTGAATTTTGAAAATGAAGTAAAAACTGAATTTTAAAAATGAAAAGGCGAGTTCTTTAAAAATGAAAAGGCAAGTTCTTTAAAAATGAAAAGGCGTGTTCTTTGAAGGTGAAAAGGCGAAATCTTTATTTTAGAAAAGGCAAAATCTTTAGGTGGAAAATAGCGTGATAAAAATATAATTTTTATCTATATGACATAGTAATAAAATTTCGATTTTTATCTGTTGAAAAGCAAAATAAAAATTCGATTTTTATATATTGAACTTTGAACTAAAAATTCGATTTTTATATATTGAACTTTGAACTAAAAATTCGATTTTTATATATTGAACTTTGAACTAAAAATTCGATTTTTATATATTGAACTTTGAACTAAAAATTCGATTTTTATATATTGAACTTTGAAATAAAAATTCGATTTTTATATATTGAACTTTGAAATAAAAATTCGATTTTTATATATTGAACTTTGAAAGAAAAATTCGATTTTTATATATTGAACTTTGAACTAAAAATTCGATTTTTATATATTGAACTTTGAACTAAAAATTCGATTTTTATATATTGAACTTTGAACTAAAAATTCGATTTTTATATATTGAACTTTGAACTAAAAATTCGATTTTTATATATTGAACTTTGAAATAAAAATTCGATTTTTATATATTGAACTTTGAAAGAAAAATTCGATTTTTATATATTGAACTTTGAACTAAAAATTCGATTTTTATATATTGAACTTTGAAATAAAAAATTTGATTTTTAAATATTGAATAGCGAAGTAAAAATTCGGTTTTTACATATGTAGTGAAAGCGGACAACGAAGATGTCGAAAAGGCGAGAGCGAAGAAGAATAATCGAAGTGGAGTCAGGATGTTTGGATAGCAATATGTGAGAATTTCTCACCTTTCAATTTAAATTTTCTAGTTATATATATACTAGGATGCAGACGGTGCTTAGTAGCACCTGACACCCGTCATCCACAGACCATGGATGGCTTGTTTGTTAAATTGTTTGGTTGAATAGTTAGGTAGATTATTTGATTGAAATTGAATTGTTTGGTGAAATGAATTGATATGATTGATGTGTGAATGGCGTGGGCCTTCACTAGTCCGGGGATAAGGCTAGGCCTCGTCCCGTTTCTAGTATCGTGCCGTTATGCCGCCGAAATTTTCTAAAATATGTTAGAAAAATAAAAATATCATTTTATTTAAAGAATGAACTGAATAGAAATTCATATGTTGGAATAAAATGTTTTATCGTTAAAAATATAATTTTTAACGTGAATGTGAATAAATAAATATTCATTTAGAAACCGGACGGTTTGTTTATGTACACCTATTTGAAGGACATTGATTGGGTCGATAAATTTTACACATCGCCCAACTGCACCAATAGAATGTGCGTTTGATTGTTTGAAACCCCACACGGGTGTTGGGATGAAATTTGAAGTTCACTCATCCTGATTGATTAAATATGTCGATCGATTGATTGACAGGCTGTTATAAGCGTTGAATATCTATATTTGATGCTTATACAGTGTAGTGCACTTTGGTTGATGGTTGATTATTTTTCAATGCTATTATATACATGTGTTGTATGGAAATCCATATAATTAACTTTATATGGTAAGTGATTGGGCCTCATTCCAATTTGAAAAGCAAAGAATAATATAAAATAAAAGTTCATGTGTTGACAGTACTCATCCTTTGAGATTGGTCATGTGTTGAACGAAATATTTTGATAATAACAACTATTTTGAAAAAGAAATATTTGAAATAGAATATTTGAAAATAGAGATTTATGAAGCCGTGTTGATTAGTTTGACGCCATTTTGACGTGAACGATATTTATATCGATTTTATTCATTTCGAAATGAATTGAAAACGATTTCGAAATAAATTGAATTGAAAACGATTTCGAAATGAATTGAATATATAACGATTTCGAAATAAATTGAATTGAAAACGATTTCGAAATGAATTGAATATATAACGATTTCGAAACGAAATGAATTGAAAACGATTTCGAAATGAATTGAATATATAACGATTTCGAAATGAATTGAATTGAAAACGATTTCGAAATGAATTGAATATATAACGATTTCGAAATGAATTGAATATATAACGATTTCGAAACGAAATGAATTGAAAACGATTTCGAAATGAATTGAAAACGATTTCGAAATGAATTGAATTGAAAACGATTTCGAAATGAAATGAATTGAAAACGAATTCAAATTGAATTGAAAACGATTTCGAAATGAATTGAATTGAAAACGATTTCGAAATGAAATGAATTGAAAACGATTTCGAAATGAAATGAATTGAAAACGATTTCGAAATAAATTGAATTGAAAATGATTTCGAAATGAATTGAATTGAAAACGAATTGAAATGAATTCAAATTGAATTGAAATTTGAATTGAATAGAAATGAATTTTGAAACGAATTTATAAAGAAAAATTCAATTTTGATTTGAATTGAAAAGGAAGTTGAAATTGCTTTTGAAACGAATTTAAAACTGTTTATATAATTCGTTTTAAATAAAAATCGACGAAGTATATATTATATATATTATATATATAATATAATGGCCTGAATAGAACGCGCCGCGCCGCGGCAGTTCGTGAATTTCGACCATTTATTTCAAACGGACATTGCGGGAGATCCGACCGTCGGATTCTCCTAAAACCGGAACCGTTGGGTTCGTATCGAAAAGAGCTTTCTAATGAATGTTAGAAATTTGAAATCTAACGGTTGGATTTGGAGATACGTCCAAATCAAATTCGAAAAAGGTCGCTGTAAGTGCAGTTCGATGGCCGTTAATGGAAATCGACTGTACGGGCCTTGATAAAATTATTAAAAATAGTAATAATTGGTGTAAAATCATAAGAAATGATTTGTGAAAGTTTGGGATGAAAAACTCCATATTTGAAAAGATAAAAATAGATTTTTATCGAAATGAACTAGTTTTGAACTAGAATTATAATTCTATTTATTTTTAAATAAATAAATTGAATTTGAAATGGTTTTGAAAATAACCAAAATTTCCAATGATTGCATTGGAGTGGATTTGAATCGAAATTGTCTTCGGAATATTTCGATGTTGGAATTCGTGATATTACAGGTGTTGTTATGGAAATTTGAAAGATATATATTTGTATCGTTATTTCCAATACGACATTTGTTAGTCGTAGAATTCGATATTGAATATAAGCCGATATATTTTCTATTCAGAGCCTTGTATTGAATATCGAATGTGATTTGGGTTTGTCGTGAATGGTGTCTTCACTAACACTGTTCTTGAACCCAGTTGAGAAAAGATTAAATCTTTTTATTTAGATTTAATGAAGTGTACCAATTAAATAATATTTAATTGGAATTGAATCGATATTGATTTTTGGGTTTATCGTGAACAGTGTTTTAAATAACACTTGTTCTTTAACCCGATAATTAATGGAATGTGATTTGGGTTTATCGTGAACCGTGTTTTAAATGACACTGATTCTTTAACCCAGTCGAAGATTTAAAACTAAGTGGAGTTTTAATGAATCTTTAATTAGATTGAAAAGATCGAGAATGGAGTATCACCAGTTTTGCTCCAGTCGATAGTTAAATCTTTAATTAGATTTGAACGTGAAATTTAGAAACTAACTGTCGGTTAGCCAAGTAGAAGGGTTTTCTGGATATTGATCTGATGTTGGTTTCGGCCTTCGGGGTTAATATTTGGGGAATTATTCTCTTGATTAATTTACGGTTAGTGACTAATGAATTGGAATGAGGCGTATGTTGTGTTTGTGTAACACTTATTTAAAATATACGCGAGTTATTCGGAAAGACCGGGTTCAACCCATTCTGAATAACTGATACGACGATAAGTCGAAGATGAAGACGATGGTCGAAGACCGGAGGTCTTCACATCGTTTGGGTAATTACTGATGATCTTGATTGGGCTGTACACCCAAGAAGATGGAAACAGTTAGTGATCGTCCAGACGTACTTGGGGATCGATGGATATGCGGGGTACTAGGTGCCTCCGGTTTCGTTCAGACCCAGGACGGACTTGTAAATGGACTGTGTGTCTGACATCGGATTTCATTCTGTGTGACTGATATCGGTTGCATAGGATGGTTTGCCTGTGTGGCATGCTAAGATGCAAATGATCAAGGCTTCTGTTGAAAAGCAAAGTCTTGTGGTGATGATCAAAGCACGGCCTTTGTGGCGTAGCTTTGTGTAACGTTTACCTCGCGTGTTTCACACCAGGTATGAACCAAAAACGGGAGACGGACCTCAGGGAGGACTTGCGTTTCTTTCTAGTTGGAAGTGGCGTCAGTGGTTTTACACGCCCTGACGAGTTTGACTTATGTGGTTGTTGCTGTTGCGAGGCGCCTCGGTTATATCGGTTTCGGCCGATGCATTCTGGTCGGCTGACGGACCAGACTTACACCCCATAGGGTGGGGAAACGTAGTGTTCAGGCATAATAATCCACATCGGTGGACCGGCCCTGACGATCTAAAGGCTTGCCTGCGCGCTTGCCTGTGGCTCGGGCTAGAGAGTCACGAATCGGTTGAGGACTATCTTTTGCCTCGGTTCATAGATGGAAATCCAATTTCCAAATACGTGACATTTGCGGTTTTATTTGTAAACCTATATATGGCGACATAGTGGGATGGGGCGCTCATGCCGCCTATGATTGATACTTATGATTTGAAGTTGTTTTATACACTATGCACTCATAATAGTATCAAATGATTTGTTTTAAACGTATCAAGCATTCTTTGGCTGTTATAAGGGAAAACCCTATCCTCGGCTGCGTTGCATTGTGTGATGGGACCTGGGTCTTATAACAGCTTCATTTTTCTTTATTTAGCATTGCGCTGTTTGTTTTATGCACTGGTATTCTTGGGAGGAAACCCGTTCCGTGTTATACGGCGTGGTCCCTTGATTTACCTAATGATTTAAAATAAAGATTAATAACTGTTTTAGTTCTCACACCAGTCACATGACTGACCTGGAGTTTATTGTTTTAACCTAAACTCTGGGTGCCCCTATTTTCGACACGGGCAGCTAGTAGTTTCGGTTTTGCAGATTTTATTCACAGGATCCTGGTTCACAGCTGGAACGATATCCGGAAAGCTTTGTATCCGTATATCTCATTCTAAGTTGTGTATTGTATTATTTTCCGCTGCGATGTATTTAAATGTAATTTAAATCTCTGATATTTCTGTGTAATATTTATTTGTTTATACTCTGTATATTCTTGTAATCTGATGCATTGTTGTAATATACAATGAAATGTTCTTCTGTATGCGTTCTGTTTTGTCCTGTTCTCAAACGATAGGGCGTTTCGAACGGCCTGGGTCGGTTTAGCGACTGGTTCGGACCGAGCGAAATTCCTTGCCGTCACACATGTAAGTGGGCATGATTATGGAAAGGGGTTAAGTGGGATGCACTAGATAAAATGACAAGCTTAAGTAGCAGCTTGTGGGGGCCCATTTCAACTAGTAACCCACATGTATCTTAGTGGGCTCGACCTATGTCGAGGATGGGACACGCGTACTGGGTTTGACTATAAGAGGCCAAAACGGGGTAGCGGTGGCAACGCGAGTCCAACGGGTTTCATATGCGTGTGTGGACCCGGGCTGGTAGGTAAGACGTTGTTGCATCATGTAGATATAAGCCGTGCACTATTGATATTATCGGGTTGCCACTTTGGGGAGTGATACACCCCACTGTGGGGCCAGCACGGGTATCTACGTTAGGGAATCGATCGCTTGGGGAGTAGTGGGTACACCTAGTGGAGATAGGGGCAGACGGCACCTATGTAGTCAGCTAAGGGTACACGAAACTACTATTAAAATAACTAAGTACACTTAGTGGGATCAACCTTTAAGTAGGAATTACCCTTGGGTCGGTAGAACTGGTGTGGTGCAGTGTAGGAATTACACTTGGGTGGGTAGATCTGGGGTGGTGCAGTGTAGTATTTATCCTTGGGTGGATAGGCGCGTCTTTACCGTTATCTTAGTTTATCCTAAGTTTAGTTGGCTACTTAGTGTAGTCATTTATCCCCAGTCGTACCGTACCAGGTTTATATCATACCCTAATTACTTTAATGATTGTATTGTTAAGATTATAGGGCTCACTCAGACTTATGTCTGACCCCGTTGTTTTTATCTTTTTCCCCAACCCTCAGGTTATCAGTGTGGGCCTAGCACTAGTGGGCTTTGATCAGATTGCTTTATCTATCTTTTGGGGCTTGGACTCTTGAAGAAAAGCTCGGTTATCATTTCTATTATGGCTATTAGTATGTAGTGGGATTATGTACTTATGTTTTAACGAGATGGATATTTTGTACTTGACTCTTATTGGTTTTTGGATGTAACCAAACATGTTTACCTTCTGCTGCAATGAAATGATGTTTTAAATTTCAAGTATTACTTATATCTGTCTTGTTGTAATTTTTCAGTTCTATATTCACTTAAATACTCCACCGAAGCTAAGGCATTCCCTTTGTGAGTGACCTTAGCGGGTGTGGGGGGTCACACGTGGTATCAGAGCTTAAGGTTACCAGAACAGATGAAACTTTTAGAAAATTATTTTTCTAAAAACATTTTTGGAAGAAGTATTTTCAAAAACATGTCTTTTAAGAGAAAGATTTTTGAAAGAAAAGCATAATCCCCAAATAGCCATATCTTTATCCTTCGGATTCTCCGTTTTGAATCTCTTCCTCTTTCTCTTTTTGAATTTCCCCTCCGCGTAGAGATGTCTTTTTATGATAAATAAGGACTTCCGCATGAAGGATGGAAGAACCACTTCAAGGGACTAAGATGTTTGCCAGGCTAAGAAGTTCGTCCAAGGAGGTGGAGGGCTTATGGGTACCTTTAAGATGGACGGGAGAGGAAGATTCAAATAGCTATTAGGTAAATAAGGGACGAAACCTCATCGTGGTAAGAAGGCCACGAAAGGAGAATGTGAAGGGAAGGCTAGTTGTTTTGGAGAAATAGGACACCTTGGGGTTGTCCAAAGTGGTAAGGACGAAGTACAGGATCTTCTGGAGGGTAGATGTATTCCCTCACGACGGGTATACCTGATGGGGGTAGGATCGTCTAAGTTGAAATTTGGTTCTCTCGATCATCCTGTTCGAACTTTATTCAACTCTGGCGCACCACATTCGTTTATCTCATCATCATTAGTTGAGTCACTGCACCTAGACACCAGTTGAGTAGATGATCCCGTGGTTGTTTCAAACCCAATTGGGGGCTCCACTTATTTGTCCATGATATGTTTGGGTTTGAAGATTTCTATACTTAGCGTTGAGTTTAGAGGTGATGCTTTTGTTTGGGCTTCACGGGCTATGGGTTGATTTTGGGCGTGGACTGGTTATCCAGTAATGGTGCCGTTCTTGATTTCGAAAGGAGAGTTGTTAGGCTCATGACCCGTTTGGAGGACACTCTCGAGATCTCTTAATCCCATAGGTTCTGTTATGCTAAGTTATCTTGAATCGCTTGACGCTTCGGTCGAGAGTTTGCGATCTGTTAGAGTGGTCCGGGAATACTCGGATGTGTTTGAGGAGGAGAAGGACTTACCTCCGAAGCGGGAGATAGACTTCCGAATGTATCTGGTGGATAACGCTAAACCAGTATCTTGGCCAGTGTGCCACATGGCTCCTCGTGAGAGGAGGGAACTCCATAAGCAAGTAGGGGAGTTGCTTGAGAAGGGGGTTCATATGACGAAGTATATCGGAGTGGGGAGCTCCAGTAGTTTTTGCCACGAAGGCGGATGGGTCCCTCAGACTTTGTGTAGACTATAGAGAACTCAACAAGCTCACAAAGAAGAATAGACACCCATTACCAAGGATTGATGATCTTTTTGATCCGTTGGTTGGCGCCTCGGTGTTTTCGCAGTGGGACTTGGCCACGGAATTTCATCAGTTGGGAGTGACTGAGGATAGTATAGAGAAGACCGCCTTTAGGACTCCGGATGGTTTCTATGAGTGGCTGGTGATGCCATTTGGTTTGACGAACGCCCCCGCATACTTTGTTGATTTGATGAGTGGAGTGTTCAGGGAGTACCTAAATAACTTCGTAGTGGTCTTTGTGGATGACATCATGGTCTTTTCTAAAGAGAGAAATAAGTTTTCGTGTGTGCTTAATGGGTTAAGCAAAGCCAGTTATTTGATCAACGGTGGTTTTGGAGCAAGATTGGCAAGGACATCCAGAGTTGGACAAGGGCTTAATTATTTAGCCTATTCTATTAGTATCATCTCACGTAGGTCGTCTGAATTCGAAGGAGGTGTCCCTTGGGTGTTTGTCTGATATTGGTTTAGGCCTTTGGGGCTTGCACTTGGCGGATGTCGAGTTCGACTAGGATGGTCTGCGTGAGAGATGGATAGTTGTGACGATTTTGTATGGTAATATCCTTATTTTCTCTAGAAGTGGAGGAAAGCATGCCCTACATCTTAGGGAAGTGTCGGAGACTCTTCGAGCACATAGTCTTGAGACAGCAAAGGTGGATGGAGTTCTTAGCATCCTAAGATTTCGAGATAGCGTATACACCTGGCAAGGGTAACGTGGTGGCGGACGCCTTGAGTAGAAAAGGTTGTCCTTGAGTCCATTGTTCGTGGAACGACGAAGCTTGGAATTTATCTCGATGTTTGATTTTAGACCTTCCGTTGACTTTGTCCCCGGTTTACTAGCATCCTTAGAGGTCAGACCTACTCTTTTGGGACGGATTGGCGAGGCACAGAGGGACGACCCACAGTTAGTTGAGTTGGTGGAGAGGCTCATAAGGGGGGAGTCGTCCAGCCATTTGAATAGGTACACCCTAGACGATAGGGGGTCGTTGCGTAGAGACGGTAGACTTTGTGTACCGCAAGACGAAGGTTTAAGAAAGGCTATTCTTGATGATGCACACCGTTCTAGGATGACCATTCATCCCGGTGGGGATAAGATGTACCAAGACATGAAGCAAGTTTTCTTTTGGGCCGGTATGAAGAAAGATGTGGCCGAGTATGTCGCTAGATGCTGGGTGTGCCAACAGGTGAAAGCGGAGCAAAAGAAACCCGGTGGGTTGCTTCACCCATTGGAAGTTCCGCAATGGAAGTGGGATGGCGTCTCGATGGATTTTATTGATAGGTTACTTAGGTCGAAGAAGGGTAATACGGGGATTTGGGTTGTGGTAGACAGACTTACTAAGAGTGCCCATTTCATACCCGTAAAGAGCAAGAGGACTGCTCCATGGAGAGCTTCAGTTTATCTTCGAGAGATAATTCAGTTGCATAGGGAACATGACGTATTCCATGTGTCACATTTAAGGAAGTGCCTACATGAGACCGCAGAGGTGGTAGAGCCGAGCTTGCTTAAAGAAGTGGAGGTAGAGCGTGATGCAACTATTCGACGAGCTCCTACCCGCATCCTTGGGTCAGAGATTAGGAAGTTGAGGAACAAAGAGGTGCGACTAGTCAAAGTGCAATGGGGAGAGGATGAGAGCAATGCTACTTGGGAGACATAAGCGAAGATGCGTTCATTATACCCATTCCTTTTTTAGGGTATGTCTTTTAACTTCTCCTTTATCGTTTGTCTAGCACTTATCTTATCTTTTGTATGTCCTCTCATTAGTACCTTTGACCTTTAGATAGGGTAAAACCTATGGTTGAAACATGTGTTTGAGACATGTTATGTTTGATGGATGCGCGTGGATGCAAGTGGTTGCTAGTGGTTGCTCGTGGATGCATATACACACACTCTAGGCACTAGATCGGCTCAGTCACTTCATATTGTATATTGTATATAATTGTGTGTAGGTAGCTATATTTATGGATGTATAATGGTTGTGTTATCAGATGGATGATGCATTTTGGTGTATGGTTGTGCACACATGTAGAAATAGTATGTGTCGATAGGGTTCTTCCGCATACATATTGGATGCATGGCACTATCATGGTTTGCATTAAGGAGGTCAACTGAATCAGTAGACCGCCTGATTTAGCATTAGTATACGGGCATATACACACACTTTTTTGCATATGTTCATACGTCATTAGAAATTTTAAGGACAATGGATGCCAGTGTTTGATGGTTTAGTAGATGGTTGTTTGGTTGGTAGGATACGTTCTTCTTGACTTAGAGATTTCGGGGACGAAATCCTTTAAGGAGGGGAGAATGTAACACCCCGTAATTTGAACATAAAAATTCACAAATTAAAGTATACTTAATTAAGTGAAAAGGGTTGCGCAGAGAAATATATATATATATTGATATATATATAATTGAAAATTAAATAAATAAATATGCAAAAATGTTCAAAACAACGAATTGGGAGAGGGGAATAACCGAACCGGCCGATTTTTGAGATCGACCCGAGCCCGTTGGGTCGTCTAGGGGTTAATCCAGGGTGTTTGGCTGTCAACCCGTGGGCCGATTCGCTCAAATGCAGATTTTGCATTTGAATGGTTCTCATGGTTCAGCTTTAATCTAAAGGCCCTAGATGGTTCCTACATTTGACTTCTTCCCCAAGACATGCTTTCATGGATAGGATCTAAACTAAGGTTTATCCTATGGCTAAAACTATCCTAGTCTTCTATAAAAAGACCCCTAACCTAAACCTAAATGCTCATTATTCAATCCTATAGCTAAACTATGCCAAAATGTTCTCTCATGGCCTCCACCCTCATCCTCTTGTCATAATCTCCATCTCTAATCATATGAGAGAGTTTCTAAAGAAGTATAAGAGTTCCTAAGCTTGCTTAAGTGTTTCTAAGTTTGATTCAAGGCTTTTCTTCATCAAAGCTAGGATCTTTATTATTGATTTGGCTCAAGGGTTTTCATTTGGAGCATTCTTGTTTGGAGTTTTTGAGTTGATAGCTTAGTGGCTTCGTCTCAATCTTTTAATATATTCATAAGAAGGCTAATCAACAAGTTGTGAGTTTTCTATAGCCTTAATGACCAATTATTGAAATGATTATGGTAGGATATGATGAGGTTATGGCTATGAATGTGGATCAATGCATGTTATGCAAGTTATATGCTATGTGTTAATGATGTTATGCATGATTATGCAAGTTATATGCTATGTGTTAATGATGTTATGCAAGTTATATGCTATGTGTTAATGATGTTATGCATGTTATGCAAGTTATATGCTATGTGTTTGTGATGTTATGCAAGTTATGCAAGTCATATGATACATGTTCATGATGTTATGCTAGTTCTGCAAGTCATATGCTATGTGATTATGATGTTATGCAAGTTATGCAAGTCATATGCTATGTGTTTGTGGTGTTATGCAAGTTATGCAAGTCATATGCTATGTGTTTATGATGTTATGCAAGATATGCAAGTCATATGAGAAACATTGATCCATTATGACACCATGATTATGCAAGTTTGGTGTATGCTTATATGCAAGTTCATGTATGATATGTATGCAAGTTTGGTGTATGATTATATGCAAGTTCACATATGACATGTTATGCAAGTATGGTGTTTGATTATATGCAAGTAACATGTGCAAGTTTACACCTTAGTATGATATGCATACATATGCAAGTTAACCCCTTTATATGTCACACATACATATGCAAGCTTACCCCTTTGTATGACATAAGAAACTTATGCAAGTTAACCTCTTTATGACATATGTGATTCATGCATGTTTGGGTTGGTTATTTATGCTAGTTGGGTTTGATGCTATATGCATGTTGACACCTTTAAACCCATGTTGATGCTAATGTTATGCAAGTCGAACCCATTGTATTTGTGATGAATCTTCCCTTTTATGTCATGTTAGCGAATTACGTGGGGAACGTTGGGGTTAATAAACATGTTAATGAAATTGTGTGAAGTTGGTATGATTATGCATACCATAAAGTGATGGACATAATTGAGTCAATTATGTACATCGTTAAAATTGGAATTAATTAGGGAAAATTAATTCGGGGGTGATTAATTAGGTGTAATTAATCGACTAAGACATGAGGTTGGACCCTTTTGTAGCGTAAGACTGCCCGGAACCGACCGGCAAATCCAGCGGCTACAAATGATTGGCCCAATGTGAGAGGTCTTAGGCACAAACTATATACGTGACAAGTGTAAAGACACGAGGTTAGACTCGGTTATGGCGTAAGGCTGCCCGGACCCAACCGGCAAATCCAGCTGCCATAAGAGATAGTCTAATGTGAGAGGTCTCTACAACGGTTACGTCCTTAATCAATTAAGAAACACTTAACCATATTAGCATGTAGAGGACATGAGGGGTTAAGTGGGTGCCTTGGGTGGCATGTGGAAAAATCTAGTAGTTGCCTTGGGTGGCAATAGAAAATACGATTAGAATACTTAACCAAAGTGGGACATGTAATTAAACATGATTAAAGGGTTAAGTGGGTGCCTTGGGTGGCATGTGGAAAAATCTAGTGGGTTGCCTTGGGTGGCAATAGAGAATACGACAAGAATACTTAACCAAAGGGGAACATGTAACTAAACATGATTAAAGGGTTAAGTGGGTGCCTTGGGTGGCATGTAGGAATCTAGTGGGTGCCTTGAGTGGCAATTGAAATATGATTAGATGACTTAACCAAACCTTAACATGTAAGTAGGCATGATTATGAAAAGGGGTTAAGTGGGATGCACTAGATTAAATGACAAACTTAAGTAGTAGCTTGTGGGGGCCTTAAGTGGCAATTGAAATATGATTAAATGACAAGCTTAAGTAGTAGCTTGTGGGGGCCTTGAGTGGCAATTGAAATATGATTAAATGACAAGCTTAAGTAGTAGCTTGTGGGGGCCTTGAGTGGCAATTGAAATATGATTAGATGACTTAACCAAACCTTAACATGTAAGTGGGCATGATTATAGAAAGGGGTTAAGTGGGATGCACTAGATAAAATGACAAGCTTAAGTAGCAGCTTGTGGGGGCCCATTTCAACCAGTAACCAATATGTATCTTAGTGGGCTCGACCTATGTCGAGGACGGGACACGCGTACTGGGTTTGACTATAAGAGGCCAAAACGGGGTAGCGGTGGCAACGCGAGTCCAACGGGTTTCATATGCATGTGTGGACCCGGGTTGGTAGGTAAGACGTTGTTGCATCGTGTAGATATAAGCCGTGCACCATTGATATTATCGGGTTGCCACTTTGGGGAGTGATACGCCCCACTGTGGGGCTAGCACGGGTATCTACGTTAGGGAGCCGATCGCTTGGGGAGTAGTGGGTACACCTAGTGGAGATAGGGGCAGACAGCACCTATGTAGTCAGCTAAGGGTACACGAAACTACTATTAAAATAACTAAGTACACTTAATGGGATCAACCTTTAAGTAGGAATTACCCTTGGGTGGGTAGAACTGGTGTGGTGCAGTGTAGGAATTACCCTTGGGTGGGTAGATCTGGGGTGGTGCAGTGTAGTATTTATCCTTGGGTGGATAGGCGCGTCTTTACTGTTATCTTAGTTTATCCTAAGTTTAGTTGGCTACTTAGTGTAGTCATTTATCCCCAGTCGTACCGTACCAGGTTTATATCATACCCTAATTACTTTAATGATTGTATTGTTAAGGTTATAGGGCTCACTCAGACTTATGTCTGACCCCGTTGTTTTTATCTTTTTCCCCAACCCTCAGGTTATCGGTGTGGGCCTAGCACTAGTGGGCTTTGATCAGATTGCTTTATCTATCTTTTGGGGCTTGGAGTCTTGAAGAAAAGCTCGGTTATCTTTTCTATTATGGCTATTAGTATGTAGTGGGATTATGTACTTATGTTTTAACGAGATGGATATTTTGTACTTGACTCTTATTGGTTTTTGGGATGTAACCAAACATGTTTACCTTCTGCTGCAATGAAATGATGTTTTAAATTTCAAGTATTACTTATATCTGTCTTGTTGTAATTTTTCAGTTCTATATTCACTTAAATACTCCACCGAAGTTAAGGCATTCCCTTTGTGAGTGACCTTAGCGGGTGTGGGGTGTCACAGCACCATACGAGGCGTTGTATGGTTGACCGTGTAACTCTCCGGCATGTTGGTTGAAAACCGGAGAAAAGTTGGTTCTTGGGCCAGAGATGATAAGAGAAACCTCAGATTGTATCGAGATTGTTCGGCAACGAATGAAGGCAGCCCAAGACCATCAGAAGAGCTATGTTGATAGTGTCGAAATGATTTGGAATTCGACGTAGGCGATATGGTTTTTGTGAAGATTTCGCCATTGAAGCATGTGGTTCGGTTCGCAAATAAAGGAAAGTTAGCTCTGAGGTTCGTTGGACCGTTTCCGATAATTGAGCGGATTGGAAAGCTCACATATAGGTTGGAGTTACCGGAAAAGATGTCGAGTGTGCATAATGTTTTCCATGTGTCGTTTCTACGGAAGTTTGTGCATAATTCAAATGTGGCGGTACCTCCAGAACAGTACGAATACCTAAAAGTCGAGACCATAGGTGCGAGACCTCGTAAGCCGCTTTGTGTTGTGGGGGAAAGACACGAAACAACTTAGGAGGAAGACGGTTAAGCTAGTCAGGATACAATGGAGTGAAGATGGCGATGATTGTACATGGGAGATGGAGGAAAGCGTGAAGGCGACCAATCTAGAGTTATTCGTCGGTATGACCCATTGATATCAAGTCATCATCACATCATAATAACTTGTGTTATGGTTGTTGTTAGAATTCCGCATGCTAGGATAAAGTTATGGATGTATGGCTTGATGGCATTAGTTTGGGTGATAGAATTGGCTGCTCATGGTTGATAGGCATGCGGAATTTGTTTAGTTGTTATGTTTACTAGGAATTTCAGGGGTGAAATTCTTAAAGGGGAGAATTTAACAGCCCGTATTTTACATATTGGAGGATCGTAAAATATTTTTATTTTTTTCCCTGAGGGTTGGATCATTCTCATCTTTTGGTATGTTATTTATGGGGATGTGAGACATGTCCATAATTTTTACCAATTTTGTTTGTGACCGTTTTGCCCCTGTCATTCTTGTACAGGGCATAACTTTTTACTCGAGTCGATTCAGGTGCTGAAATCGGTCTTATTGGAAAGGAAATGGTGTTTCCAATTCCGTAGAGTGGTCACATTAAAGTTTTGGTTCAGCGGTTTGGGAGGAATCGTTGTTTTAAGGTTTCACAGTTGGTTGTTCAGGTTTGGTATGTCTTAATGGGCTGATTTGGAGAGACCCACTTGTGGGCTGATGTGAGGCTATAAATAGGGGGTAGGAGGCATGGGAAATACTTTACTTTCTCCAATCTCTCATTTGGGATCCTTCATTTCCTCCATCCTCTCCACTTTTCCACCATTAAAATCTAGATCTACCTAAGAGAATCGAAGATCTACATCGTTCAACGCTAAATGTACGAAAATAGGAGAGAGAATTTATCAAATCAAAGGATTTGGAGAAGGTTCTTCACTGATCAGATCTAGATTTCATCATTTTTGGGTTAATCAAGAGCTTTGGTGAGTGATATGCATCTCTCACACGAATTCGATCGAGTATATGAATGTTTGATCTCATTTTTCGTCGATTTCAAGTATTTTCTCCTAGATCTACATTATGGTATGTTTATTTTCATATGAATCACCTTAAGATCTAATACCTAGCAACTTAAAAATGGTATTTCCTATGCTATTTCATATGTTTATGCATGTTAGATCCATAATTTAGTTCATATGTTCAATTGTCATGATTTTGGTGAAATTTTACATATTTTTTGGTGATGATCATCATATTCATGTTGTTAATGATTTAATAACATGTTTATGATCATATTTGATGGGTTGGATGAGCTGATTCTGTCGATCTTGTTGTTTGATGAAGTTTTGGTGAAATTTGGTGCTGAGTTGGACCGGTACAGGCCACGGGTCGAGCATAGTACAATGTGTAGTACAATGCGCAGTACAGTGTAGTACAAAAGAGTGGTCGGTCATGCATGGGGAGGCGGGTCGGTCGTGCAAGTGGGGTCGGTCAAGCCAGGAGTACTGGTTGTGCATACTTGGGGCTGTACAGGAGGGTGGTCGATCGGTCAATAGGGTGATAGGTCGGTCGGGGTAGAGGGTTGGTGGGTTGGTCTTTGTCCTGGGAAGCAAGCCAGGGGCTGGTCGGTCGGTCAGCGGGAGCAAGGCTGATCGGGTCGATCTTGGTAGAGAGGCCGGTCAGTCATAAAGATGGTGTTCGGGTCGGTCCGGAAGCAATGGAGCGATCGGTCGGTTACGAAGTGAAGCGGAGCAGAGTACAGTCGGTCGGTGCTTTGTGGTTGGGTCAGTCTAGTGGCTTCAAGGCAAGGGGTCAGTCCTGTTTGGGGAAGCAATTGGTCGGTCCTGTTTGTACAGACAATTGCTGATGTAAATCCTAAGATGTTGGTTCCTTCCTTGGTAATATGGAAGTTTTATATTTCTGTGCAATCATGCTTTGCTATTATTACCTGTTATATATGTTCTATTATATTTTATCCTTGCGCACTACACCAAAACAGGGATTCTCAACAAGTATAGGTGTTACAAATAATGTCTGTAACACTTTTAAGTGTCACCAACGGCCTGTGAGGGATTTCCTGTAACACTTATAAGTGTTACAAACAGAGTAACTGCTAACACTTATAAGTGTTACAAACATATTCATTGCTAACACTTATAAGTGTTACAAACATATTCATTGCTAACACTTATAAATGTTAGAACTATAAGATATAGTAACACTTATAAGTGTTACAAACATATTCATTGCTAACACTTATAAGTTTTACAAACATATTCATTGCTAACACTTATAAATGTTGGAACTATAAGATATAGTAACACTTATAAGTGTTACAAACATATTCATTGCTAACTCTTATAAATGTTGGAACCATAAGATAGGGTAACACTTATAAAAGTTACAAACATATTCATTGCTAACACTTATAAATGTTGGAACTATAAGATATGGTAACACTTATAAATGTCAGTATCATAATCCTACTAACTCTTATAAATGTTGGCACATAAATTGCTAACACTTATAAATGAGTAAATAACATGTCTTTATGATTTTCGATCACATATATAATTCAACATATCAATTCAAATAAAAGTATTTGATACACTTCCATATTTCAAATTCAACAATGTCACATTTGCATAATGCATCCAATTTCAAAATACCATAATATCAAGTTCAAATTACAAAAAACAATACAAAGTTTTACTAAAGATACATAGAATTTTAGATACTGCGAAGGCGAAACGTGGACTATATCACAAAGCCCCATCCAAAAATTCACAAAGCTTGTAATGTCCGTTTTGAGGACCATCGTAAATTGGTGCTTTCGGATCTAAAACTTCTGTTATCTAAAAAACTTTCTCAACACCTTGCACTATCTCTCTAAAACGACACATGGTGCCTACAAAATATAGATGCACTCATTTTTACAGAAATAACAAATTGCCTACAAACTTCTGTTATCTAAACAACTTTAGCTTTGCACTAGGGTTATAAAGAAGCCAAAAAGTACTAAAGAAGTTGTGTTTACAGGAACTTCAACTTTGCGAAACATATTGGCCCCTCTCCGAGCATCAATCAATGCAATATCTTGAGGAGTCGAGATAATCAAAGCACCCGTCTTAATAAGAAAGTAGTCACTCCTGATGATATATGCATACACATAGTAAGCTATCATAACCGTATAAATAGAGCTTTATACTCAAGAAATAAAATCGTAAAGTTAGAAGTCAGAAGAAGTGCAACAAAAAAAATCATGTTTCTATAGATCTGTTCCACAAAACTGACCACTCGTGTTAAATTAATCACCAAGTGCGCTTGCACGAACATGTATGCAACTACAAAACCGGTGTTGTTCATATTTATGGAGCTGCAAATGTGTACAAATTAACAAGGAGAAAAACTCATTAAGCCTTGTACAAATTAACAAGGAGAAAAACAAGACAAGTACCAACCTGTTGGGACTTTGTTCCTTAATCATTTCAGATGCTATTTCTGAAACATACTGCACCCAATCCAAGGGTGGGCTCATTTGATTAGCAGTGAATGGATATCTACAACAAAAAATAAAGCATTGAAATAACTATCTAGCAAAGCGTAGGTTTACATATCAATATTCCAATGTTAATAGAAACATGAGACGCTACCAAAAGTAAAAGAATTACGGGAAAATCACATATTCTCTTAATATTGTTATTAGGGGCCAAAGAAAATATTAAATTGTAGCTTATGGTCACATATGCCCTTAATATTGTAGCTTATGATCTCACCTTTCGCTGTTAACTGATGTCTTCCTCCTCTTGACATCGACAGATTTCACCTTTGCACCGAGAATCAGCTCAACGGCTGCAAATCAAAAGGTGTTAAACGATAAATAACTACAGGATCGACACAATTTATGATGGAAAGTATAGATATGAATATATACCCCTTACCATATTTTCTTCATCTTATTAACCTATGCAAATTATAATGTGCTGTACATAGTAGAAGATGCAAATATCAGTTGTATGCTATTTCTTCTACTTTCAGCAACACAATTATAGAGAAAACTTAATCACTTAATTCCATTATCCATCATATATGAGGAAACAGTATACACATTTATACATCTTTATCAAATACAGCCATCATTCCATTCATTTGTTTCCAAAATAAAATATATCTTTTATTTTTACAAAAGTACTTCTAGAAATAATGCAGTTTAAAATGTCCTAACTGTTGTATTATGTCCATAATTTAAAACATAAATTCTGCAAATCCTCAGCTCGTCCTCTTGCTAATTCATGAATCACTCCTGTCAAGCAACTCTGGACTACCCCATCAAATATGAGACACCCCAGATAGATGCAAAGCAAATAAAAGGGGTCAGACTATAAGTCTGGTGTGAGATAAACACTTAGCATATGTTATTAAACCTAGACATATTTAGCTAAAACATATACTTCTTTATACCAGTTCTGTTAATTCCTTTGTGCATATTTATATGTCAATTAAAGATACTATTTCTACACATATCAGTGTATACGAGTTCATTTAATTAAGCATATAGGATACCAGATTCAACCCACAATTCATACATAAACCCATCAGCATTAAATTATACATCAAAGCTACTTAACTTTCCCCTTACACTCTTAGCCCATTCACTTACTATTCAGTAGGTTTTTGATTTATTTGTTCAGGTGAAAGCCAATATATCCTTCCATTATATAATATTTTCCAGGTGTGAAGGTATATAGTATTACAGCTAGGCATCAATTTATGCATAGTCCTTTCTTTCAAGTGCATCAGACATTCGAAGTCAGCACAAAATCATATTCAAATATCAATCAAGCATAAACACCTAAGCATATTAGTTCACACCAAATCATTTCAACATATCTCAGCCTACCCTTAGCACATCCCATTACCATATAGTAGGTACTATGTTTATTTCATCATTTTCAGTGCTCATCAGGTCTGAGTCATATTATCACTTGCAAGATTTTATTTCCTTCATTTAATTCATCATATTTCCCCTGAGTACCCCCAACTCTCGGCAAAGAATTAAATACATTAACAAGCTCAGCCATTCACAACAGTCCAGGCAAACAGAACATATACAATCAGCCAAACATCCATACATCAAGCTTAAGTAACATTCATACATTTATATTGCTATTGTTTGGTGGTCATGGATGTTTTATAAGGGCACATCCTAACGCCTTATTTTCCAGTCACCTGTGTTTTGATCCAGCATCATATATTTGATGAGCTTTACTAAACCACAGTATATTTTTTAGGAAAAATTCATTAGCAACTAGAGGCTCAGCACATGATAATTCATTGCACCTCTAGTTACTTTATTTATCCAGATGTAAGACATAAGCAAGGGTCCTCTACCTCGCTGCCCTACACCCTTCATTACTCAGACCACCATTTAATAACAATATATACATATAGCACTTTATGCCATTTTATCTAATCAATCAATCAGGGGTTCTTAATCAGGTTTTCAGAGTTTTATGTTCATCATTATATGAAACAGGGGTCTTAAAACAGAGAAACTTGCAGTCATAGTATGCATATCATCATATGTTCATTTTTAATAACTTGCCTAGTATAAAGATGGAGGGTATATCCAATGTTATCATATCATTATGTTTATTAATCAACATTTCACATAACCCGATGCTACTACTCAATCATGCCAGAAAAGGTCACATTCTATTATCATACTTGAATAAATATGCAAATCAGTAAAAATAGCGTTTAGAGGCTGCCTGCAAATAGGTCTTATTGCCATATTTTTAAGTAAAATGCTCACCTTATTTTTCTTTTCTTCTACGCTTTCTAAATCAGATCTTTGTTCAGCTCAGCCACATGTTTGCTGCTGCATCCCATTCTTCTTATTATTTTATTTTTAGAGAAAATGGTAACCGCCTAGGAAAGCCTAGGTTCTACTATTTATGCAACTATATATATTCTAGGGGTCATAGTTGCCAAATATCGAGTTTACCCTCAATAATATAATCATAAAAATATTTACATTGCACCCGGCTTCACACCCTTGTTCCTTATAAATTTAGGGAGGGAGAGAAAGCTTGTTATAAACAATGGCTGGTTGTTTTTATTTTAAGGACAAACTTATTTATATTTTACCAACCTTACCCCTTGGGTCATGCAATAGGAATTGCTCTCCCATTCTCATTCACGTGCCAATGTTATGCTAATATATACATAATGTTTTTACTGGTGCCATAGCCCTTTTCCCCTATGTACAATTTGCTGTGCACGTATTCTTTATGTAGTTTATTTATAAAATTAAAATACATCTGGGCACTCCCTTTGCATTGTCACATATATCAATGTCTCCTTCATTCCTGACCGTATCTAACACTTACCTATTTAGTAATCCGGGTATTAGTGTTTCTTGATCAAACATGATTGCACATATTTTATTTTCAAGGTGTCACTTAATTATGATATATTTAGGGTGCCCATACATGCTCAAAACATCAACACACAATCAACTTTAAAGTGTTTTACCACTTTAATTATCGTGATTATCAGCGTGTAGTTTATATGGTCATTACAGCCAATATGATTAAAATTGGCCTATATCGAATATGTTTTAAATGGACTAAAATGAATGGTATGGCCTTACACTCTATGATACAAGTTTTCTCCTCTCTCGGACCTTTACTATGCTGGAATGAACCTCCAATGAGAATGTAACATACTTCAAACTATATGACAGTGGAACTTACATGTAAGTAACATGAACTATGTGTACTACTAAGAGCAACATGATTCACTCTTCACTATGCCATTTTATAAATAATATATCATCGGAATCTTATTTTCTACTTCTTAATATCAAAATGTAAGGCCGCCACATTACAACACATGCTGTAATCCGTATCAACTAGTGGTCTTTTGTCGTATAGGGTGATAACCAACGATAGTAAATCAAGAAGCAGCAAAACATTACCCTGTATTCCAAACTACCTGCGTTCTTGTGTGCCTCTAAAAGCAATAATGACAGATTTAATATCTTGATCAACACCAACAATTGCCTGCATAAAACTGGAGGTTTGATATTTGTAATACAAAATAACTTGAATAGCCAAAGCCTGTTAAGTAGATGGTGTATATTGATGCTTAAATAATAAAATGGAACCTGGAGGCAGTTCTGGACATCAACAATCACCGCTATCATCTCAAATCCCTGGCCAACATATAAGAAAACAAAATTTAACCTTTACATGCACTCGTTAATTCAAGTTACCTAACAGTTCAATAATACATTTGATACCATTGTCATATCCTTACACCTGGAACAAGTCCATGTGAAGAGTGCAGTAAGATCAGACACATACACCTGAAAGATGAAATAAAATGCATTTATTTTTCATAAAGACTAGACATAAAAATTTTCGAAAATGCTAATTAACCCGAAAATGAGTTTGTCAGATTTTGCGAAACTTTCTCAGCCGCACGATGTATTTGTCTTTTCTGCTTTCAACTCTTGCTTCCTTCTGAAATTACAGTAATACCCTCCTGAATTACACTATTCCAGCTAAATCGGGTATTCTTACTAATAATCTTTCGGGTATACTAGCACTGTTCAAAATTTTGTGAGCTCGGCATATTTTAGGTTAGAACAAAAACAAGATTTAACATGACAACCAAGAGATGAGAAATAAATTATATCAAGTAACTGGTTGTCCACATAAATTAGTATTTGTCAGCCTATATGACTACTTACAGCAGAAGCATGCTCAACAGCTCTCTTAGTAAGAGTATGATTGTAGATGTGACTGTCATCTGAATGCTTGATCTGAAGTTCTGAAACGAATACAAATAGTAAAAGAATTGCACTGCAGCAATAACAATGTGGCATGAAACAATAGACCTCAGTAACAAGAGAAAATGTACACTTCAGACATACAAAAGATGACGTGGTTAGAATATATCATATACATATACTCCTATTAACGCATCAGAACTATAAAATGATTATATACAAATAAATATATTACTTTCAATGTGGGTTAGAATATATCATATACATATACTCCTATTAACGCATCAGAACTATAAAATGATTATATACAAATATATCACTTTCAATCAGAAATAAATATATCACTTTCAATCAGAACTATAAAATGATCGTCCATAACTGTGTGGCACACCTTTCAGTGTATTATCCCTCTTTTTAAGTGTGGGGGTTATGGGCAGTCGTCACATTAGAGCTTAAAACGGGATCGATATCGATCCGCGGGGAATGAATCAACGATGATCAACCATACTTCTTTCAATGGAGGTACGATCCACAAGGGAAGCCTGTAGGGGCTTGAAGATAGATTCTACAAATTTTGGTGGATTTTGGATCAACCATGTTACCAGAAAGTGATGGATCGGCATAGAAAGGTGGCGAATCTTATGACATGGATCGACCTTATCATAAGTAAGCATTGGACTTGAGTCAAGGCAGATGCGTTAGAGTCCAGAGTAGTAAAGGAAGGATTGAAGAAGGTCAAAATCGTCCAAACCAAAATTTGACTAAGTTATTGGGTCGTCGTCGATCCATATGCCATGGATCAGAAATAATCCATCATGTTAAGGAATCAAGTGGTGCGATCCATAGTGGAAGAAGATGGGGTCTTCAAGTTCATGCTGGGGATTTTGGCTTGTTGATTGCTTCTACGAGGTGGAATTCATGGTACGATGAAGTTGTAACTTTTCGATGGAAGGCTCGGGTGAAAGTGGAATTAAAGGAGAGTGATACACAGTTCATGATATAACGAAGCTACATGATAATGAAACATGCAGTTTGTGGTATAACGAAGTTGCATGATAATGGATTGGTTCGATGGGGACTTGAACCTAGGATTGATTGGTGATACTTTGGAAATTGGGAATGCCAATGTATCATTGGTAGTTCGGATTGTTCTAGTTGACTCAAAGTAGGAATATCGTCGGACGTCCATTAAGACTGGTAATGATGGTCGTGTATCTTAGGTGGTGTAACCTTGTGCCGGTGTAAGCAATGTATTAGTGTAAACACAGAGTTCGACTGTAATTGTGATTTCCTTTAGTCCCTAGCATCAGTGAGGGTGGTCACATGGCTTATCGATGTATTCACGACTTTAGAAGATGATAGTTAAGATTTGGTTGATATATGTTATTATCGCTATGGTCGCTCTTATCTTTATCTCCTTGGGTAGACTATCATTATAAGAGTCTGGAAAGGGGATGGGGTATAGGACATGCATAGGCTGCTTAGATTCTTCTATCCTGGGATTATACCCATTATTATTATTATTTAATAACTTCTTATATTCAATTATAATGTGCTAACTTTTTGGTTGTAGAGATACGTTAGGTATGAGAGTTAAACCTTTGTAGTGTCATATTTTACAATATAGTTGTTAATAGTCATTATCGCTGATACCAGACTGTTGTCCGATCCAATGTTTCCTTTTATTGTCTTGGGTACTCATCGATGGTGCTGATGAAAAGACTATAGATGGTAGTTCTATGTAATGGTGTGTCGGCATGGAGGGAAGCTTGGAGATCGCCAGAGCACATTATTTTATACTTATAGATATTCTACTTTTATATAGTACTCTAAGTGATAAGGATGTTGTGAGGTCATGATGTACTTGACTATTACTATATGATGTATATAACTCAGTGATTTTATGATGATGATGATATCGTTTTCACTCTGTTATGACTCATTATTATTCTGTTTATACTTTTTATTATATTTTGACCATTCGCTATAAGGCATACAATAGGTTTGACTTTTGTTTCTACCCATGATAATCGGCCCATATCATCTTGGCTCGCGTACATCACACTTTTCCCTATTTCCGTGCAAGTGGTATGTGACGGTCGTCACAAGGACATTAGAGTGAATATCAAGCATCCATTGGTGACCAACTAGTATAAATGAATCCCAATACCCATATAAAAATGAGATTCCTCTCATTGCATTTTTCCTCTCCGCTCATTTTTTGACCATATAGATTTCTAAAAGATTAGGAGCCACATGAAAGAAACTAGGAAAGAAAATAACTTTGTAGTACAGTTGGAAAGAAAGAATGAACAATATAGTGGAAGTAAGAGTAATTTAGCTTTGAATCACTCCATATGCATTTTATTTTTTTTCCCTCTATCCACTATAATTCTCATAAAAGGGTTATACTTTCCTATCACCTCCGAGTGGTTATATTTTAAAATTTTCTTACAAAAACGTATTCCATGAGACATTTATCTAGCAAACCATACTGCTTAAAACCAAATTGTAAGAAATTTATTTAGAGAATAATTATCTCAAAATATAGCGGAAGCCTTGTAATATCATCTATAGGCGAAATCAGACAAATGAATAGAAACGATCAAATTACATTTTAAATGATTCACAACTAGATCACAAGAATCTCAGTTGTGCAATAAATCAAAAACTAAATAGATGCACGATTTTTTGTGGGGCCACCATCGACATAATCTACTTTGGAGAAGATGAATTTTTATAGAGAGCTCGCAAAGGAAGTGATAATGAAAGTATTCACAAAGTAACAAGATGAGCTACGCAACCACTAAAATCTTAGGCAAACAATTTATTTTTAGGGTAAAATCATTTATAACCATCTAATGTAAGCTTCATAAGATGCAAGTTTCAAGTCGCAAGTAGAAATGAAAATGTGGACAAAACTACCCCATAGAATCATCAGATTCCCCCAATGGTTGATCAATAAGGGATTCATTGGTTGAATGTTGGGGGTTCATAAGTCAATTCAACGATCATCAACTCCATAATTAAATACTATTGGGGGATCATCGATCGAATGGTCAACTTTGTGTTTAGATGCTAAATCTAGCTAGCAGTTAATCGTTTGGATCTCATAGCTCAACTGCTAATCTACTTATTGGTTGGAGCTCAGAGCTCGACTGCTAATTTACACCTAAAAACGATGCGACATCTTCACTATTGCTACATTTAGAATATACATCTATAGTGTTATGCCACTAACCAGTTGAGTTACGAATTAAAAAATCTTCAACTTTGGTATATTATTACATAAATCGTGCAAAGCAAACATGAGGTTATTTAACTATTGGCATATAATTGTTGTGGAATAGGAAGTAGCATAACACATTTACAGAAGCAAAAAATTATTTATACCTCATTACTTTACATTGGAAGCGAAAGTTAATACCTAACTCAGTTCACGTATCCTTGTTGATGAGCTTTCATTCGCAATCTATGTCGTACTACTATGCATGCCTCTCATTTCCTTCTTATTGTCTTGGATACTGAGGTTTCACTTTATATTAAAAATTAAAGGAAAGAGATTTTGAATGATCACGCATAATGTGTTAACCACTTGCAAGTTGGACTGGAATTTCTATCATTGGGTAACCTAACATTATATACCCCCAAACTCTTTTTAAGAGCATCTCCAATAGTGATCAAGGATGAAAAGATTGAGTAAAATTTTATTTATTTTACCCATCTCGTGCTCCAAATATGTGAATCCATACGTAGGAAAAGAGAAGTTAGAGTTTCTCTTTTTTTTTTTTACTGTAAATAGCCTTTTCAAAATCATTTTGAAGAAATAGTTTTTTCAAGAAATACATAAAATCATTATTGCCAGAGTATAAATTATATAAAAAAGTATAAATGTTTGAACAAATAGTATGTTGCTAAAAGCATGCATAAACTATCTTCCTAATAACAGCACTAAAAAATAGCACAAGTTAACATCGTTTTCACTTCTTAATACCAGGCTTCGCTCTATAAGATACCATCATTACATCTCATTCATTTTAGTACTTAACAACAATTTGAAAATCCAATTCCTTGAAAAGCTCTTAATACTAGATCAAAGATGAGAAATTCATTTGAACTCAAACAAAAGGGAATCGTGACATTGTGCAATAAGACATACTGTAACTACTAACATCGCCAACAACCCTCCTTTATATAGTACTTCTTAATAAAATTATTCATGTTTTAAAATTTTAATTTGATTTTTTTTAATTATTTAATTTGGGCGTTGAGATAAATTTTGGTTTGTATTTAATTCATGTTAGATTTTGATTAGAGTTCGAGTTAATTTTGTTGCTATGGATTTGTTTAGTCTAAATTAGAAAATTTGACAATCTCGATGGTAATTTTTGGAGATGGATATATGAATGGAGTTGAGTTGATTTTCATAATACGAAGATCAATAAAAAAGCTTAATATTAGGAAGTAGATAGGTTTATTGTTATGAAATAAAACAGAACATGTAATAAAAGAGAAGCCATTAAAGAGAACAAAAGTGGTAAGGAAGAGAAGATATTTCTATTCATTGAGATGTATCATTCTTTCTATTACATTGGCCCCTATATATATAGGCTTTGGGGCTGATGATTAACTTATCCCCATGATGTGGGACTAAACAGAATAATAATAAAAGCATATTCACTCTTATATATATTACAACATATATATATTACAACACTCCCCCTTGAATACGCTTCTTCAAAATCTTGAATGCTCTTCTAACTTGAAGTTGTCCCTTTTAGAATATATAAGATGATTACTCTCCCTTATTATTATCTTGCTTGCATATATTCACCAAGTCGGTACAGTAATTGTTTGTTGCCTTAAATAAGGAACCCAATGGGAAAAACCTTAAATGAGAAAAGAGTGCAACATGTCATATTAAAATGATATTTGATGCTTCGGGATCAAAACAATGCCTCATTAAAACCTTACTAAAAAAAACCCTATGGGAAAATCTTAGTGAAGGAAAAAGTGTACAATTACATATTTTAATATCTCGTTTCATATAATGAAGTTTGATACTTCAAGATTCCTCATTAACAATCTTACCAAGAAAAACCCAGTGGGAAAAATCTTAGTGAAAGAAAATGAGTAAATATGATATGACATGCTTTAACAGTCTATTGCTTTAAAAGGTGTTTGATACTTCTGGATCAGTTATTGCCTCATTAAAAACCTTACTAAGAAAAACCCGATGGTAAAAATCTTAGTGAAGGAAAAAAGAGTACAATATATAATGTCATATTTCAATAATTTACTGCGTCAAATGAAATTTGTTACTTCCAGATCAATGTAATGCCTCGTTAAAACCTTAATAAGGAAAACCCAGTGGAAAAAATCTTAAATAAGGAAAAAGAGTACATTATAACTTATTTTTATACGTTTCCTTTTTAGGTTGATACTTCCGGATCACCATAATGCCTCATTAAAACCTTACTTAGAAAATCCGGTGGAAAAAAACTTAGTTAAGGAAAAAGAGTGTATTAAAACATACTTATGGATGCTCTCCCTGATGTAATAATTTCCACTAAATTTGTATTCTTCTTTCAATAACTCAATTTGCTTACAGATACTTCTTAATGAAGTTTTTCTTTAGAAACCTCATGGGCATTTCCATGCTTCAGGCATGTTTTCTTATTTAGAATGCCTTCTTTTTGTGATTTGTATGCTACTAATATTCATTTATGAATACATTTCATGTGCTTACAATTTTTGTGCTTCAATATGATTTGCATATTGCAATATACAATTGATGAATAAGACATATTTCATTACAACAACACTAAGCATGATTTAATCTACTCACCTTGAAGTATATCAAGATTCTCATTACAACAAATACTTAAAATAATGAAGCATATCAAGATTTTCATTACAACAATACCAAGAAGAATGTTGTAATCTATCATCCATATCATTTACATTCTTTATAACCACAAATGTTACTTATATATTCTTCAAGAACATATATATTTTAATAAGTTTTGCATATCTCAACTACCACTTTAATGGATATTAAGAGTTTCATTACAACAATTCTTGAAAGTAGGAAGTGATCTACTCATCATGAATTATATCAAGATTTTCATCACAACAATACTAAAAAGAATGTTGTAATATACATTTCTTTTTCTTTGCATTCTTTATCATACCAAAGTTATTTAAATTCTTCTGGAATTTTTTTATACTTTCATTGTTTATACCTTCAAGGTATTGTAAACATTTTAAATGTTTTCACTACTTTAATCGAATCAATTATCTCTGAAAGTACAATGCTCATGACATATAATATATTATTGACACTGTATGGTGCTTCAGCAACTTTAGTATGCTTTTATCATTTTATATATTTCCAATTTTATCTTATGGACTACAGGTCCATATCGTGTGGACTACAGGTCCATATATTTTATTTAGGAGAATTTCATGATGGCCAATCATGTTTCTCTCTAATATGAGATTTTTAATTTATTTATAAATATAAGCGCTTTATTATTTATTAATTTATCATCGATGATTATTTCTTGTCAGTTCTATACATGATTTATTGAGATCTCAAAACTTCTCATGTTTTAGGTACCTAAACCACTTTTGACAATCATGTCATGGGATTCTTTGAAAATACCCTTAAGTGTTTCTTCAAGAACACTCACCTCCATTATTTGGCATCTTTATGACTTACTCCAAAATATTTTGAACTGACTTTTATATCACATTTTCAGCTGTGATTTACACCTTTTGATCCTTCAGGGATTCAAATCTATATTGGAGAAAGTCTATTAGGGACATAATTGATAATTTATGCAAATTACTTAATACTTTGCATAATTCTATATGTTATCAAATATTTAGGACCAATGATCAAGACGAACTTATATCACTTTATCCTCCCCCTCAATGTTGACAAACATTGTCACATTAAATAATAAACCTTCTTTTGATTCTATTTTTGATCCATTATGACATTATTGCTAGCAAACACATTATATGTATTTCAATTGTAGAAGGATAATGCTCTTATTTGTTTGTAAGATGCATTCATATTGTATTGCTTATTCTCTTTCATTGATCTGGCAACCTGAAGGAATTTTCTATCATTTGAATATGCACATGACTTCAGGTCATTCAATATTGATATCAATCGACTTTTTGAATTACTAAATAATATATGCATAATTTATAATATGAGTTCGCAACAACTTCAGGTTGTTAATTATATATTCGCATATATGTGTATATACGTGTGTCCACGTATTACATATGTAATTGATTTGCATATTCTTTCTTATTCGAGTTAGGGATTTTAGAACAAATTGTTTATAAGGTTCCAGATCATTAAATTTTGCTTATCAAGCAAGGTCAATGCGAATCTTAAAAGAACGTATCTTAATGTCTGAAACATCTGCTTTGGAATTGTATTGAACTTCTGGTTCAAATAAAATATATAAACAACTTCAAGTTGTTAAACTGATTGAACTTCTGGTTCAAATAAAATATATATACAACTTCAAATTGTTAAACTGTATTGAACTTCTGGTTCAAATAAAATATATAAACAACTTCTAGTTTAAAAATTTCTTCGCACAACTTCAGGTTGTGGTTCTAACATTTTTATTTCTTCCATTACATTAGATATTACTTGCTAAATACATCGAATAATAATACATACGTTTATTCTTATTCCAAACACAAACATACATCATTTAACTAACAATAACTAATGTGCTTGATACATTTATGACAACAAGAAATTGTAATATGTTATCATAACAATTCATGTGATGCATTTATTATAATATATAAATAGTTGAGTAGAAGAGTAATCACATAATCAACATTTTACATTCTCTAACAGGAATGGTTCAAAAATTTACAAATCTGTACATAAATTTCACAACTATAAATAAAAATAACTACATGTGTCAAATTCAAATTCTTTTTCTCATAAGGAAATTAAATCAAAAAAAAAAAAAAAAAATTGTTGTTGTTATTTCAAAGCAAAGAAAAAAAATTATTTTTTCTTTTTGAAAACAAAAAAAAAATGTGTTTTTTTTTTTTTTTTTTTTTTTTTTTTGCTTCAACTGTGCTAAATCAAGATCAATGATAAATATGAAATGAATAACTTATGGTTGTACTGCATTCTCAATAATCATATTTTCTAATATACCATATATATACATAATATCTAATTGAGAATTGAGTAAAAGTGCATAATCATAGAACCAAGATTTTACATTCTATAATATGAATGATTTGAAAAACTTGCAGATCTATATATAAAATTCACAAACATAAAAATTATATGTTTTTGATTCAAACTATACAATTCATATAAAGATCTTTTAGATCTTTCTTTTTATATCAAAATTGCTTCTTACCATTGTAGAAATTGCAGGTTCTAAATTTTCCATTTTATAACAAAAATTGTTTTTGCATTCACTTCCGGTGCGCAAAATTAAGACCAATATTTAGATCTTAACTTAATATGATCTTCAAGATGCATATTTTTTTTTATAAAAGTTTCCTAAGAAACAATAAAAATATTTCTTATGGAAATATGATATGTTCTAGAATTACTATAATAAAACTTCAGGTTTATTATAATTTACATATTATTATTGTAATATTTTAAATTGAAGCAATTCGTCTAGAAAGTGCTTTTATTCACATATGAGAGTCAATTTACTATTTTTCTTCAAGAAAATAGTACTTATTAATAATCTCTTCTAATAATAAATTTCTTCAAGAAATTATGTGTAGCATATGCCTTTTGCCTTTTATTGCAACTTTTCCTTCCATTAGTCTTACAAATCCTTTCCTATTATAGGTTATTTGTCATAAGAAAATATTACTTGCAATTATATGCTTTAAAGATTTATTTCATGTTTCTTATTTGCATATGAACTTCAGGTTCCTCATTTGCATATGAACTTCAGGTTCCTCATTTGAAAGAATTTGTATATGAACCTCAGGTGATTTACATATGAACTTCAGGTTCCTCATTTGAAAGGATTTGTTTACATATTCTCAGTTTCACTTCCAGTGATAAATCAATATTGCTATTGAGCATAAATGCTACATCATTATATTTTATACCCATGATTCTGTTGGGTATACATAGAAAAAAAATTCATTTTTTTTCAAGAGATATTCTGTCTTCAGTATTTCCAAAAGAATTACATATGAAAAATACAAGTAGACCGGAAAAGATAAAAGTTGATCCACCTCTAATTAGATCCGCAAAGTATTGAAAGAATAAATGCAGTAACAAAATTAGATGCATTATATAAAAATTAGATTCAAGAGAAAAAAAAATCACTACTTCTGGAGTGTATGATGTTTCTTCAGGAAACATATCTTTTATTTATGTAATTGCAATGCAATTAAAAAAAATAAAATCTCTAACATCTCTTCTAGGATGTTGGATTTGCTATATAAAATTAAATCTCTAGAACATCTCTTCAAGAGATTAATATGCATACTATATCTTCAGGATATTCAGTTAATATAAATTGTACAAGAAAGATGTCAGTTAGATGAAACTCATTTAGAGATTTTCTATTGAATCCAATGTTATTGTCACATATTATGACGTGTGTGTCTCTTTTAACTTCTTCTGGAAGTACAATCTTTTCATGATAACGTGTTATGAAATAAAACAGAACATGTAATAAAAGAGAAGTCATTAAAGAGAACAAAAGAGATAAGGAAGAGAGAAGATATTTCTATTCATTAAGATGTATCGTTCTTTCTATTACATTGACTCCTATATATATAGGCTTTGGGGCTGATGATTAACTTATCCTCATGATGTGGGACTAAACAAAATAATAATAAAAGCATATTCACTTTTATATATATTACAACATATATATATATATATATATATATATATATATATATATATATATATATATATTACAACATTTTTTAAATTTTATTAAAAAAAATTATAATATTAGAAAGAAGATTTCTTGATGACCCTAGAGGCACGTTAGATCATATGTTAAATGGTTTATTGAGCTCCTCACCTTAAAAACCCACCCCTAACCTCTCCTAAATTTAAAAGTTTTACTTTCATGTGTTATGTCCTGTACCTCAAAAGGCCGTTTAACCTATAGCACTAACTTAACTAAAACCGTAAACGCAGAACTCGCTTCATTCCAACCACAGAAGAAATATAAATTGCATTGACGCATATACTCCACCACAAACAGACACGTTCGCCCCACACTTGCCATGCGATATTCACATCACTACGTGTTTCTACTTCTCCCACTTCTCTTGTTCCCTTACAAAATTCAAGAAGCAAATAAAAGCTTCCCCATAGCTGTAGCCATTGTCATTCTACTTTCCAAGCCTCCAAACAAAACTGCAAGAACATGTCAACAACTACAACCACCAACTATGCCGTAGAGATCAAACAAGAGGAATCGAGCCGAGAAAGACATAACACACATAGAATGGAAATGGCAGGGCGGGTTTGGATACCCGACATTTGGGGTCATGAAGACTACCTAAAAGAGTGGGTCGACTGCACAGCTTTCGATAGCTCGCTGGTGCCCAAAGGAGTGGTGTCTGCACGCGCAGCGCTTGTTCAGGAGTTTCGAAGACAGAACTCTCGCGGTATGAGGATAGAGAACAGGTGTTAATCGGGGAATGCATATCATTATTAGTTTTAATTAACTTGATGTTTTCTTATAATTATCTATGTATGATACAATATCTTTAAATTTTTATATGATACTGAAATTTTATTTAAGTTTGCATGTGTTGGTATTTTAGTCACTGTACTTCTGTTATATTGCTGTGCAGCTTATCACTGTTATAATTTGTACTAGAATAACATTTCCCTTGTTTTGTTCGTATATTTTAGAAGTTTAAGTATGATACATGCATACTTAATGATTTGTACCTCTTGACTATCGTTTCACTGGATGTGTTTTGGTTATTATTGCCTTAAACATTTTTTTTTTGTGCCATGTTGAAGTGCCTTAAACATTTGGACAATAATGATTAGATTATGTTTCTAGTTCCAAAGATAGTACGTTTATGATCAGATTTAGTGTGTAATTCCTAGAAAATTAGGGCACAGAATTCTGATAACATAGTCAAATAACGTAAATATCCTTTTGTTACTGAATTATGACTGTAATTTACTTTTGAAATGTATGAATCGAACTATGCATATCAGGATATAGGTGTTTCTTGTCCAATGGATGAGTGTGTGGATCAAACTTAAGTGAGTTTGTGTTGAGTATCTCTAATGTTGTGCTGTGTACAAATATTTAAAGAATCGTTTTCGTGTCGTGATGGCAATGGGTGACTTTCTTGAACTATTTTCCTGTTACTGTGAGAATATTCCTCCAAGTGGATAAGATCTTTGTTTGAACTGTTAGCTTGCTGTTGCAAGAGTTTTCAAATTGTTAAATTTGGTTCAAAATGCACTCAGAAGTTTGTTAAATTTGGTTTAAATCGCACTTATGTATCTCTTTTTCAAAGAAAAACTATGATTTCCTATATTATCGATTAGAACCAGTGTTTTCATGATCCGATCCGACGACGGCTCAATTCGAATGACTCTGAAATACGAATCGGTTAGGTTTAAAATACAATCACATCTCAATTGCAAACAAATTTAGGCAGATCTTCTAACAATTTTTCATTGCTTTCTCTTATTCAATTCTCTCTGGTTCTCATTATTTGGATTGCTTTGGAATAAAATTAACACATAAATTTATATTTTAAAAATTAGCACTTGAAAAAAAGAACAACAAACTCTATCATTTCAAACTGCAAGATTCGTCAAATTTGTTGTTATGCACCACTATTGTATGTACAACTATAAATATGATGATGCAGTTGTTCAGTACAACAATTTACAAATTCGACTTATTGAACTGTTAGCTGCTTTGTGATCAGGCTACCAAAGTCCAGGATTTGAGTATGAACTTACATTGATCAACAATCGCTTGGATGAAGTGATTGAATATGAAAACATGGATTTTGGCCTTGGATCGGGCCGCCCCCTATCGGATCGAGGTAATCCGGTCGCCCCCCTTGCAAGTCGCCCCCTACCGGATCAACCCCCCCCCCTCCACCCACCCCGACCTGCTTGGAACTGCAACTGCTCCACATCAACGTGCTCCTATTTTCATGCCCGCAATCGCAGATCGGATGTCACCTCATACCCACGAACTAAAGCCACGTTTTCCACAACTTTTGAGGTTTTCCCTGTTGCCGCCGCATGGCACGCGACCCGCACCCCTTCCACACCTATAAATACACTAGAACGCATCATTTTAAGGGACTTTTTGGACACTTCAAGTATCCATGGCTGCCATGACTAACACTTTTCCATAGAAACCCACATTTTTCAATGAAAATCAATGAATTCAGAGAGAATTATTCATTTTATTTAAGTGATTGAGAGATTTTATTCATTGTAACTGTAGTTCATGAATGAAATGAGAGACTATGAAGTGAATGTAGGCTTGTTAATGTCGAACCACTATAAATCTCGTGTATTGATCTTTTTTTATGTATTTAAATTATTATTCTCGATTATTCTCTACGAAATCTATCATATTGGGTGTTAGTGTCATTTTCTGGTCTAACAACATTCTAAACACTTCAAAAGTTATACTCGCTTTATAATACTAAACATACCTTGCTATCTCTATGGTATCCCATATTGGGTGTTAGTGTCATTTTTTGGTTTAACATGAACAAATTTTTTTCCTTTTTTAAAAAAATGTACTTTTTTTCAAAAAATTCATATATATCTTGTGATTAATTGTGTAAATTTTTGAAAAAAAAAATCAGTTAAATCATCAAAACTTTAAACCTTAAGTTATCACAGTCGCCGACTGATCGAACCATTAAAACTTATTTTTTGACTCATCACAGTTCCGTATGAAAACTGTGGGTAGAACTTCACGAGGATTTGTTGAAAAAAAAAAAAAAAAAAACTAGTTGTTAACTTGAAATCCAAATCTCATCTTTTGTTTGTGCCTGTGAACCAGTAATGAAGCTTCTTTGAGGAAACAATAAGGTTTGTATAACTGAACATATATATTATATTTATTTGCTTTCTATCACGAACCGATGTATATCCTTTCCATCCAGGGCCAACCAACCAATGTCAACACCTTCTTTAATATAACAGATTCAATGAAATAAGCCATTTCTATACAAGAAATTTAAGCATTAACAGAATCAATGAAGTAAGTCATTGTTAGGTGTTGTTCGCATTGAAACAAAGTGGATGCATGAATTGAATGGAATAATAGTTCTTCAGTGTAAGATATTGGAAAAGATCGTGACATATATATGGTAGTGGTGACACATAACATTGAAGATTTTTTTTTGTTACAATATGTGCTTGCAAATACCAGATTATATGCTCGATAGAGAAGACGACGGGATATGTTCGATCAGGACGTAGCGTATGAGACTTCATCGTCAACGGTGGATAATTGAGCTAAAGATTTTAATAATGATATAAACGTCGAAATGAGTACAAAATTTAAATAGATGATCATATATATCTACGTTTGTGTGTGTATATATAGATGCAAGCTCATAATGACTAAACTAAAAATCAAATTAAATCAACAAACCAATGTATACTTAAATGTCATAATCACACACATGCTATATCTCAGATTCAGTAATTACATGCACACCATCATAAATAAAATCAACCAGAGTTCCTGATGATCCTTTGCAACACAACAGTCCTTGCCCTCCTTATATCTCTGCTACACCTATCAGCTTGCTCTCCCAACTCCTCCACGCTCTTCATAAACCCTTCCAGCATTTTCTTTATCTCTTCAATCCCCAGCTTCACTCCATCCTCTTCCTTCATAGCAAACTCAGCACTCTGCAACAGGGAATTAATCTGCAGTTCCAACTTATCAATCATAACTTTAATACTCTCCAAATCCTTGATCGCTATGTAAGTCCCAGCATGCATTGCTCCCAGTGCTTCCTTCTCCCTCTTCAAAGTTTGTTCATATTTACTCCATAATGAATCAAACCACTTCCCCATCGACCCAACAGGAATGGCCGCAGCTGCTGCCAGTGCTGCCGCGACTGGAGGAGAAGCAGCCACAGCTGCAACTATCGAACATATTATGATGGCGGCAAAAGCTGATGCGAATATGATGCTCGATAGCCTTCTCCACGCTTTCACTGACTTCAGCTTTTTATCTAGTTTGTGCTTTCTCTGCTGTAGCCTTTCTATCATCATGATTTGTTGGGTGTACACTGTTTGGAACACTTTGAAAAATTCTTGCGTGAATGGGTCGCCTGTCTCTTTGAAATGACGCAGCTCTTCTAATGTTCGTTCATACTTCTTTCCTTTTTCATCATTGAAGTGTTGGAGGGCGACTTGCAGGATTAGTTGCGTGTCCCTTGCTTTCTTCAAGCATCTATTTCAAAAAAAGTTATAAAAAATGTTAACTTGCTAGGAGATATCTGAAGTTGTATCTATGGTAGCTTTACTTAAAATAAAACACTGAAGTGTTGTATGGATTAATTAGTTAAAAAATGTGATAAATTTCAGTTATAAAAGTTAGATATAACTTATAAGTTACAAGGAAGTATTTATAGCTTTTGACATATTAAATTCTAAAGAACTTAATTCACTTCTTAACTTTTTTTTTTATTATTATTATTCCCTTCGGCAGAGGCAGAATAAAAGTATAACCAACTATAGGATATGAGTTATAATTTAAAATGCATGTTCCAATGTTACATAAAGCATTTTGGTTTTGTGGTTGGATGTCCAATCAAGGAACCAGAGTTTGATTAAGGCTTGCACAGGGCAATGGAAGTTGACATTTTTGTTTGAATTAGGATTATGAATGAACAGTTTATTTACTCGAGCTGCTCATTTCTAGATTAGCCATTGAATAATAATTATAAGTAATCATAGGTTGTTTTATCTACTTCCACAATCTATTAAACATTCTTTTGTTATGTAACGATGGTCGGAACAAAGCCCCTTCCCTGCACGTATATGAGTTGGCATACAACCATCATTCCTTCTTAATAACATCTAACAGCTTTGAATATCTAATATGGCATTGAGGTTTTTGTGCAAGAAACATGTTAAACAATGTTTAAATCATTTCTAAATTGTACCAGCTACACAGTAAAGAAATTCTGATATACTGAAAGATCTAATCTAGTAATACAATATCGACACAAAAACATGTGTACCTTTCAAGGGAAGCACAGAAATCAAGAGTCATCAAAGAATTCTCAAAGTAATCCTCTACCAGCTCAAACAAATCAGGAGTACTCCAAATATCTTGCTTGCATTCCAAAATGACTTTAACAACTTCCTGATTCATCTCGAGTAGACAGCCCGTGACCTCTTTGAGCGAATCAAAAGAAAGAGACCGAACCTCGACTCCAACAGCTAAGGTGGAGATCGCTCGACTCATACGCATTTGCAATGTAGTGTCAAAGTTTCGAAGCTCTGGATCATGGCTGCATGCCGCTAGATAGGAAGTGAGTTCCTCAGTGTATTTCGTCGGCTTTATCGGATTTGGTACGGTGGTCTTTGGAGGATTCTTGCTTAGACAGGTACCCATTTTCTGGATTTGATGGAAGATTAGAGATGATTCGGATGGAGATGGTTATAAAGAGTATGTTGTTAGAGAAAGAAGGATGAAAGAAAGGGAAAAAGGAGAAGGAGACACTTTAAATTGATTGAAACATACTTGTACGCATTAGAAACAGCGTATATATGGTATCTGTGTTGAGTTGGGCCAAAAGAAACGCGGGAAGCAACTTCTTCTGTCCTTCACACCGCAGGAACAAAGGCAGGATTCGCACTAGTGGATATCAACCGTTCAATCTGGAATGGACGGTTCACAGCAATCGTATTATTGAGTTTTTGCTAAAGTGATTGCAGTCGTTGGATTGTGATCCAATGGTCCAAGTTGAAGAGTGGATTTTAGGTCTGATTTGATCGGAGTAGGGAATCGTTTTGGTATTAAGCATGTGTATATATGTATGTATAAATGTGCGCCTTTTTTGTTTTCTTACCATCAAATTCAGGCTTATGCTTGGGGAGCAAGGGAAGACAGCTGGCAGTATGAGGGTTGACGTGGCGATTGTAGCACACTTGTTTGGTGCTAATCGATGAGTATTCAATAAAGGAATTCCGTTAAAAATATGAGAATATAAAAAACCGAAGTAGGTGATATAATTACAAACTAATTCTATTTGAATAGATAATGTATATAACCTCAAACCAGCATTAATTTGTAGAGAAAGAAAGAGATCAAAATTAATTTGTAGAGAAAGAGTATTTGCTATTATTATTATCGGAAAGGTAAAAAAAAAAAAAACTTAGAATGTTACTACCAATAGTCACATTATTTGGAGTGCTGCACTGTTTGGGATGTCACTGTAGTGTTTGTTATTATTATTACTATCAGAAAGATAAAAAAAACTCAGCAAATTATACTGTCAATAGTAACACTTTGGGTTGTCATTATACCCCAAACAGTGCTTGCATCTCTTTAACTCTTCTGTTTTCCACCACATACATGGTTTCTCTCTCCCTCCACTACTTTATTTTATTATAAACAAAAGGTGAAAATAGCGGGACTATTGGAATACTACATTTTTGGGTGCTATTGAACGATGCTTGTACACACACACACACATATATATATACACACACACACACGTACATACATATTGTTATTATTTGAAATATAAAAGACTAAGTGAATATTAGTACAAATAGTTGACACAACACTCAAAAAGTTTAGTAGAGGACTAAATGAGAAAATAAATGATAAATGAGGACTAATACAACACAAACACACTAAATAAAAACATATGAGTTTATAATGATTCGTTGTTATTGTACCTACGTCAACTTGGAAGGTTTTGAAAACTTTATTGTTGTTTCGAAATTTACAGGATCTCTGATCGGTATGAAACTGAACCGTACAGAATAAAGTAAACAAGTTGCTAAAAGATCATTTTCTTTCCAAGGCAGTTGATATTTATAGATCTAGATAGTCGTAAATATCCCGGAAAAGTCGGAGAGAAGTCATAAAAGAGGTCAAAAAAGGGTGAGCCCACAAATCCGCTAAGTAGGGGATTATTATCAATCCCTATGACAGAGATCAGTACTTGTAACACCCCACCTACGCCAGGGTGGCTCTTGCAAGCACTCTGACTTTGGAGGGGCGTTTGTACCGGGTAAACATGCATAATGATATATCAAGGCAGAACAAGAACATATGTATATATGTAAACAGAGTAAATAAGATAAGTAAAACAGCGGAAGATTTCAAACTATTTCAAAACAAGTCTGGTACAACATAATGTCAACTTTCCAAATACACAAGTCTAGATAAAAACAACATCACTGAAAAACTGAAATACATAAGTACTATCCCCAAAATAAGAGATAACCATAGCTAGCTTCATGTCAAGACCGTACATGAGCTAAAATCCCACAAGCAAGCGATCAAAAATCCAAGCCAAGCTCCAATATTCCCACCCTACGAACCTGGGGGGGGGGGGGGGGGGAACGGAAGAAAAGAGGCGAAAGAAAAACAGGTCAGTCAAAAAGACTGAGTAAGCCCTACTACAATCAATGTAAACTGATAAAGTTAACTGGCATGAGAAGCAGGGATGAACATAAGGATAACAACATACTAGCATGATGATTAACTAACAAGGTAGATAAAGGTGTCATCGCATAATTAGGTTTAAGGTTTTTGCACCACAGGTGTACTAGCAAGCTAACATGACTTGAATAAATAAGTATTGATCCCTTGGCCCAAGCTTTGGCCCAATAACATGAAATGACCCTAATACGAGGTCCAATAACATGAAGTGACCCTAATACGAGGTCCAATAACATGAAGTGACCCTAATACGAGGTCCAACCAAACGGTCTAGTCGATCGGCTCCCTATAAGCCTAACTCGTCACGTGTTGGTGTCAATACGGCCTAAAACATGATTGTAGTCGGACTGTGCTGGGTCCACCCTTCGGGTGTATCAAGCCCTAGGGTGTCAACCCCTGGACACCATAAACATGAGTGCACAGTCTCGATCTACTGGTACCCATGGGTGACTTCTCCAAATACGGACTACGTGCACGACCATAGTCCGTCCGCAACTACATCGGCGTACCACCTGGCCGTCGTTTTTGGTCGCTTATACCAGTCCAGTAATCGTGCCCCACCCTAGCCTAGTCCCTAGGGTCATGATGATACAAACTTGGGATTACTGCTGGAGTGGACCCCCTTTGCTAGGATTTTCTAGTGGGTTAAGTACGGTTTAACCCTTTTTCTAATCATGGATTAACTTGGTTAAGTGTAACGATGGGTTCACGACTTAACCCCGATTAATCCACCAAGTCCAAATTGGTTAAGTATTAAGTGGACCATGACTTGACCCTAATCATGAGGCATTAATTAATTAATGTGTCTTAACCTCTCACATTAGACTTTGTTGCGGTTACTAGTTAAGCCGGTCAGTTCCGGGTAGCTTTACACCACAACTTGGTCTAACCTCGGGTTCAAGGTACAACATGACCAACTTCTCACATTGGGTCCTATTGTTTGTAGCAACTAGTTAAGCCGGTCGGTTCCGGATAGTTTTACGCTACAAACTCAACCCAACCTCGAGTTGGTCACACTTATATTTTCTAAGTGTCATGTCCATTATGTTTCCAAAACATATTACAAGTTTTCAAGCATTTGGGTAGACCTAACTTAATAGGTAAATTCCCAATGGCTAGACCTAACTTAATAGGTAAATTCCCAATCTTATGTGTTTATGTCTTTTAAGTTTACCCAACCCCAAACGCAATCTCATCGCTTACATATCGCAATAGCGCATAAAGGATAGAAAGAGGGAACTTGGCATAATCATGACATAAAGGTGTTGAAGCCACAAGTTTAACATGGTCGCATATGAAATGTACATATGTTCATATACTTGCATATTACATTTTTAGGCCTCAAAAGCATGCATAAAACCAAACTTAGCATATTGGTGATACATGGTGATAAATGACATGTAGAAATGGCCATAAGTTCGCATTTAGCCTCACATGCAAGTTATCATAAGAGATATGATAACTTACATGTTGCCAAAATGCAACCTTTAGCATAAAGCTTGAAGCTTTATGTTCATATACTCAAGGTAAGCTTGCATAACATGATAACATGAGTAAAATGATCCACCCAAACTTGCATACATAACATGACAACTTGCATATGGCAAACTTGCATAACATAACATGGCAAACTTGCATATCATAACATATCAAACTTGCATAACATGACATAGTAAACTTGCATATCATGGCAAACTTGCATATCATAATGATCAACCAAACTTGCATCATTCATTTAACTTTAGAGTTTAAATATGAAAGTAGAAAAGGGCTTACAATGCTTATGAAGACACAAAAATATATATAGATTGAGACAAAGCCCTTATGCAATCAAATAAACCCAAAATGCAAGCTCCAATAGAAAAACCCTTGAGCCAAAATGATCAAAACCCTTGCTTTATGATGTAAATATGGAAACTTGACTTGAATGCAAGCTAATGACACTCATACAAGCTTGAAAACACTTGTATGCATGGAAAATCTCTCATAGAAATAACTTAGAAATTTTATGAAGAGAGTGGAGGCCATGAGAGGAATAATTTTGCCATAGTTTAGTTGTAGGGTTGAATAATGATGATTTAGGGTTAGGTTAGGGGCTTATTTATAGAGATTAGAATTAGTTTCAACCTTAGGATTAAACCCTAATTCCAATCTCAGCCCTTAAAACCGAATCTGGCCCCAAAATCTAACCAAAACCCCAAAATGGTGCACCAGGCAAAACTGCCCGGCTGAACCAAGTCGACAGCCAAGTCGACAGGGCTGTCGACTTGGGTCCAACCAAGTTGACTGCCAAGTCGACAGGCCTGTCGACTTGGTTGGCTTGGCGGGAAATTTCCCGCCTAGCCTTTCAGGCCCGAAATTCGAAATTTGAACCTGAAATTCAAATCTGTTTTGAACTTGAAATTTTCTGAAAACTTCGTTGGGCCTTAATCGGGTCATACGGACTCCGATTTTCGAAAACTCGGACTCTATTTCGCGTATTTTTCCGAGACGAACGCAATGGCATAGTCCGTTTCCCTTGATTCAGATTTTTGAATTAAATTCTGCCTCGATTTATGTTATAACAGGTTATTGAAAATACGGGTTGTTACATTCTCCCCTCCTTAAAGGATTTCGTCCCCGAAATCTTCAAGTTAGGAAGAACGTATCCTACCATCCAACATCCATCTACTCAAAACATCATCCACGAGCAGTCATTGTCCTTACAAGATCCTAAATGTTGTATGAACATATGCAAAGGTGTGTGTATATGTACCTATCTAATGCAAATATCATCAATGCAGATTATGTTAGTGAAATGAATCCATATGTATGCAATTCCTAACATAATGTATAACATCTATATGTGTGCACATAACATACATCCATATGCAACATCCATGTGATAACACAAAAATTTTCATCCATGAATAAGCATAAACACTCATGCATATGCAATATGAGGAGTGTGTGAGCCGATCTAGTGCCTAATGTGTATAATGCATCCACGAGTAACCACTTGCAAACACTTGCAACCACTTGCAAACATCAAGCATAACATGTTTCAAACACATGTTTCATCCAAAGGGTTTCTACCTAAGGTTCTCATGACAAGATTAACACGATATAGATAGCAAAAGAAAGATATGCTACAAAGAGGTCGGGAAGATAAGCAAGATATACTCCTTTTGGATTACAAGAAATCCCTTCCTAACCCAACCCATAATCTATAAAAGCCCAAAAGGTTTAGTCAACCTAACGGACCCCTTTAAACCTTGACATGTATTACTAACCGATGAGTCACACCCCCCTATGGAGTTTACAACAGAAATGGGATCGAGAACGGGACCGAGAGGATATATGTAAAAGATAACATGCAAGTAAGTTCCACCGGAAAACAAGGATCAAGGATATACTCTTTAGAAAGAGATATGATGCGCGTATCTAGCCTTCAGTCTTCTAATTCACGTTTCCTTGAGCTTGACTCCACTATGTTTTGACCATCTTTTACCTCATGATTTCTTGGCTTCTTAACTCTTATTTCCCAATATGAGTTGGAACCTATTTCATTGTCGCCCCTCGTCTTCCTCTTTCACTTACTCTTCTATCATTCTTGGCTTAAACATAACTGTGACCTCATGGTTTCATGCAAGCTCCCCAAAATTCACCAGTGAATCCTGGATCTCGTTTACTTACTATAAAGTATTCCACGCAGCAGAACTTTTCTTGGAAATACCAATCCACGTTGCCAATTGCTCTTACTAACGTGATTTTCTATAACTCATGCTTGAACGAAATGAACCATCCGCCTGCGAATGATAGGCCATACTTAGATTCAGTTGCTTGCCCATGACTTCCCGTAGACTATCCCAAAACTGGCTAGTGAAGATTGAGTCATGGTTACTAACTATACTTTAGGGAACCTCGTGCAACCGCTTTATTTCTTGAAAGTAAACTGTCGCTAGCTATGATGCAGTCCTTTCGCTCTTTACCGGAGTGAAATGAGCACTCTTTGTGATTCTATCTACTATGACCCACATGCTTGTATTCCCTTTCCTTGATCTAGGCAGTCCATCCATGAAATCCTTCGTGACGCTTTACTACTTCCATTGCGGGGACCTCCAATGGATGTAATAGCCCACCGGGCTTTTTATGACTCGGCCTTAATCTGTTGGCACAATATGCACCTTGGGACAAACTCGGCCACCTCCTCGAGTGATGTGCATCTTCAAGAGCCTTCTTTCTCTCATTGCGTCTTAGCCATCCCTTGTCATCTATAGCGAGGTGTCTTAACATCTCGCCTCGAATCAACTTGTCCATGATCTCGACTAACTGCGGGTCTTCTTTCTGTGAAGTCCCTACTTGATCCAGAAGGGTAGGTCTAAGCTCAAGGGACGCTAACTAATTAATTAAACTGAGAAAGCTTCTTACTTCACTTGTCCTCGTCGGAGCTTTCCGGTCTTGAACCGCGACCACTTTAGCGGGATCCACCGCTAAGCCTTGCTTAGAAACTATGTGCCCAAGAAATCTAACTTCTTTTCTCCAAAATGACATTTGGAAGTCTTGGCTTCCAACTGATGGGCTCTAAGCGTATCCATCACCTTCACGAGATGCCTTGCATGCTCTTCCTCATCCTTAGAGAAGATCAGAATATCATCTACGAAGACCACGACAAACTTGTTCAAGAACTCCTTGAACACCCTACTCATCAAGTCCACGAAGTAGGCGGGTGCATTAGTCAAACCGAATGGCATGACCAGCCATTCTAAGAATCCATCTGGAGTTCTGAACGCAGTTTTGTCTATATTATCCTCAGCTACTCTGAGCTGATGGAATCCAGTAGCAAGATCAAGAGAAAACAGATGTTCCTACAAGCTGATCAAACAAATCATCGATCCTTGGTAATGGTTGTCTATTCTTCTTGTTCTACTCACGATAATCAACACACGGGCGAAGCGAACTGTCCACATTAGTAGCGAATACTACTAGAGCACCTTCCTCGGAAATGCTTCATCGAATGAAGTTCTTCTCAAGCAACTCCTTCACTTGCTTACTTAGCTCCCGTCTTTCACGCGGAGCCATGTGCCGAACGGGCAAAGAAACCAACTTTGCATTATCCACCAGATAAATGCAGAAATTAAACTCGCGTTTAGGGGTAACCCCTTCACTTCACCCAAGATATCAGGATATTCTCGGACCACCCTCATAGATTGCAAACTATCGATAGACGAATTGAGGGATTCAAGATAACACAACATGACGGGACCTCTCGGATTACAAGAAATTTCTAGGGTGTTTCCGAGGCGAGTCACGAGCCTCACAACCCAATGCTCACAATCAATGATGACTCCATATCTGGACAACCAATCCATGCCCAATATCAATCCGTATCCCCTAAAACCAAGAACATAAGCACTACACAAGAACTCTACACTCAGTATAGAGATCCTCAAATCCCCACATATCATAGACAGATGGGCGGAACCCCCAATAGGATTTGAGACACAGACGGGATCATCTACCAAGCTAGTACTAAGGTGCAAACTATCAACAAGATCAGATGAGATAAAGCTATGCGATGCACCAGAATCGAACAAGGTGCGAACTGGAAAATCAGAAATATATACAAGGCTCTCAACAGAAATACTACCTCGATCGGGAACTGGAGCGGCATTGAGAGCATGAACTTGCCCTCCTGAAGGTCCAGCACGCTGAGTCTGACCCTGGCCTTGCCCTTGCTTCTTCGAGCAATCCTTACTGAAATGTCCAGTCTCACCGCAGAAAAAGCATTCACCATTCTTCCTTTTCCTCTTCTTACAATCCTTAATAAGATGCCCAACTGAACCGCAATAATGGCACTTCCCCTTGTTGTTATTGCCCTTGTTGTTGTTCCCCTTGTTGCCTTAACTCTTGTTCTTGTTCTTGTTCTGATTGCTCTGACCACTTGGATTACCCTGATTTCCTTTCCACTGGGAATCAGTCTTCTTGGCTTGAGTATCATTCATCTTGATCTCTTTCTTGACATCTCCCTGAAGTAACGCCATATCAACCAAGCTCTCAAACGTGGCCCCATGGGGAATATGTGACATAGCCAATCCCTGCAACGGCTCATTCAATCCTCTAGCAAAACGAAGAGCCTTCTTCTGAGGAGTACTCACCATATCCAAGCCAAAACGAGCTAACTGATTGAACTTGTTCACATATTCTTTGACAGACATATCTCCTTGTTTCAAAGCTTTGAACCTCTCCATTTGCAGATTCTCCTCAGCAGAAGATAGAAACTTAAGCATGAACCTTGCCCTGAAATCGGCCCAAGTCTCAACAGGCCTAGTACCATTGGTGACTTCCCACCAATAAGCGGCTTCATCCTTCATAAGCCAAACCGCCAACAAGATCTTCCTCTGATCGTCTAACCAAAGATAGCAAATAAATCCTCGGTCTCTTTCAACCAATTTCTGGCCTCTACAAAAGTCTCAGTGCCTTGAAAGTTCTTGCCACCCATTGCTTTGAAATCTTTGCAAGTCTTTGCGAAGTCAGCTTGAGGATGCTGAGGGGGAGGAGGAAGAGGAACCTCAGCGACAGGAGGAGGAGGAACATTAACTACCGGAGGAGGAGGAGGAGGAACATCGGCGGGGCCGACTTCGTTCGCCCTAGCCTCCAAAAGTCTCCTATACCAAACAGGTACGTGTACTCCCTCCGGAATAGCAAAGTTATCAGCCATACTGAAAACGAAGAAAAAGACAGATTCAGAATGGAGAAAAACGAAGGAATTTTGCTAATGGCTTTTTGGGGAATAGCCTTTAAAATAAACTAGACTTTTCTTTGGAAAATACTTTATACTTGGTTTTGAAAATAGTTTTCCAAAAGTTTTAAAAACCTTTTTGTTCCTTCTCGTAAACCATATGCTCTGATACCAAATGTAACACCCCACCTCCACCAGGGTGGCTCTTGCAAGCACTCTGACTTTGGAGGGGCGTTTGTACCGGGTAAACATGCATAATGATATATCAAGGCAGAACAAGAACATATGTATATATGTAAACAGAGTAAATAAGATAAGTAAAACAACGGAAGATTTCAAACTATTTCAAAACAAGTCTGGTACAACATAATGTCAACTTTCCAAATACACAAATCTAGATAAAAACAACATCACTGAAAAACTGAAATACATAAGTACTATCCCCAAAATAAGTGATAACTATAGCTAGCTTCATGTCAAGACCGTACATGAGCTAAAATCCCACAAGCAAGCGATCAGAAATCCAAGCCAAGCTCCAATATTCCCACCCTGAGAACCTGGGGGGGGAACGGAAGAAAAGAGGCGAAAGAAAAACAGGTCAGTCAAAAAGACTGAGTAAGCCCTACTACAACCAATGTAAACTGATAAAGTTAACTGGCATGAGAAGCAGGGATGAACATAAGGATAACAACATACTAGCATGATGATTAACTAACAAGGTAGACAAAGGTGTCATCGTATAATCAGGTTTAAGGTTTTTGCACCACAGGTGTACTAGCAAGCTAACATGACTTGAATAAACAAGTATTGATCCCTTGGCCCAAGCTTTGGCCCAATAACATGAAGTGACCCTAATACGAGGTCCAATAACATGAAGTGACCCTAATACGAGGTCCAATAACATGAAGTGACCCTAATACGAGGTCCAACCAAACGGTCTAGTCGATCGGCTCCCTATAAGCCTAACTCGTCACGTGTTGGTGTCAATACGGCCTAAAACATGATTGTAGTCGGACTGTGCTGGGTCCACCCTTCGGGTGTATCAAGCCCTAGGGTGTCAACCCCTTGACACCATAAACATGAGTGCACAGTCTCGATCTACTGGTACCCATGGGTGACTTCTCCAAATACGGACTACGTGCACGACCATAGTCCGTCCGCAACTACATCGGCGTACCACCTGGCCGTCGTTTTTGGTCGCTTATACCAGTCCAGTAATCGTGCCCCACCCTAGCCTAGTCCCTAGGGTCATGATGATACAAACTTGGGATTACTGCTGGAGTGGACCCCCTTTGCTAGGATTTTCTATTGGGTTAAGTACGGTTTAACCCATTTTCTAATCATGGATTAACTTGGTTAAGTGTAACGATGGGTTCACGACTTAACCCCGATTAATCCACCAAGTCCAAATTGGTTAAGTATTAAGTGGACCATGACTTGACCCTAATCATGAGACATTAATTAATTAATGTGCCTTAACCTCTCACATTAGACTTTGTTGCGGTTACTAGTTAAGCCGGTCAGTTCCGGGTAGCTTCACACCACAACTTGGTCTAACCTCGGGTTCAAGGTACAACATGACCAACTTCTCACATTGGGTCCTATTGTTTGTAGCAACTAGTTAAGCCGGTCGGTTCCGGGTAGTTTTACGCTACAAACTCAACCCAACCTCGAGTTGGTCACACTTATATTTTCTAAGTGTCATGTCCATTATGTTTCCAAAACATATTACAAGTTTTCAAGCATTTGGGTAGACCTAACTTAATAGGTAAATTCCCAATGGGTAGACCTAACTTAATAGGTAAATTCCCAATCTTATGTTTTTATGTCTTTTAAGTTTACCCAACCCCAAACGCAATCCCATCGCTTACATATCGCAATAGCGCATAAAGGATAGAAAGAGGGAACTTGGCATAATCATGACATAAAGGTGTTGAAGCCACAAGTTTAACATGGTCGCATATGAAATGTACATATGTTCATATACTTGCATATTACATTTTTAGGCCTCAAAAGCATGCATAAAACCAAACTTAGCATATTGGTGATACATGGTGATAAATGACATGTAGAAATGGCCATAAGTTCGCATTTAGCCTCACATGCAAGTTATCATAAGAGATATGATAACTTACATGTTGCCAAAATGCAACCTTTAGCATAAAGCTTGAAGCTTTATGTTCATATACTCAAGGTAAGCTTGCATAACATGATAACATGAGTAAAATGATCCACCCAAACTTGCATACATAACATGACAACTTGCATATGACAAACTTGCATAACATAACATGGCAAACTTGCATATCATAACATATCAAACTTGCATAACATGACATAGTAAACTTGCATATCATGGCAAACTTGCATATCATAATGATCAACCAAACTTGCATCATTCATTTAACTTTAGAGTTTAAATATGAAAGTAGAAAAGGGCTTACAATGCTTATGAAGACACAAAAATATATATAGATTGAGACAAAGCCCTTATGCAATCAAATAAACCCAAAATGCAAGCTCCAATAGAAAAACCCTTGAGCCAAAATGATCAAAACCCTTGCTTTATGATGTAAATATGGAAACTTGACTTGAATGCAAGCTAATGACACTCATACAAGCTTGAAAACACTTGTATGCATGGAAAATCTCTCATAGAAATAACTTAGAAATTTTATGAAGAGAGTGGAGGCCATGAGAGGAATAATTTTGCCATAGTTTAGTTGTAGGGTTGAATAATGATGATTTAGGGTTAGGTTAGGGGCTTATTTATAGAGATTAGAATTAGTTTCAACCTTAGGATTAAACCCTAATTCCAATCTCAGCCCTTAAAACCGAATCTGGCCCCAAAACCTAACCAAAACCCCAAAATGGTGCACCAGGCAAAACTGCCCGGCTGAACCAAGTCGACAGCCAAGTCGACAGGGCTGTCGACTTGGGTCCAACCAAGTCGACTGCCAAGTCGACAGGCCTGTCGACTTGGTTGGCTTGGCGGGAAATTTCCCTCCTAGCCTTCCAGGCCCGAAATTCGAAATTTGAACCTGAAATTCAAATCTGTTTTGAACTTGAAATTTTCTGAAAACTTCATTGGGCCTTAATTGGGTCATACGGACTCCGATTTTCGAAAACTCGGACTCTATTTCGCGTATTTTTTCGAGACGAACGCAATGGCATAGCCCGTTTCCCTTGATTCAGATTTATAAATTAAATTCTGCTTCGATTTACGTTATAACAGGTTATTGAAAATACGGGTTGTTACAGTACTGATCCCTCAGTTTGAGGGGATATAAGTTGTGGTCCCTCATGTGGGTCCCCCATGTAGTATCTAACTCTTCCCTAAAGTTTCATGTCATTAGGATTTGTCATTGAAAGATATGAAATGTTGTTGATTGATATTGTATTATTCTAACGGTTTGTCTCAAAGTTGTACTGATCCTTTGCACCGAGCTTGGCCAACCCCTTGCTTGGTGAGCTATCAAGCGATGCTCCGCTAGGCTCGTCCGATCATCATCTCATGATACTATCTGGGATTGATATTTAGGCATTAAGACTTATTTCTTTTGAAAATCGTCAAGTCACGTCAGTCCGATTAGCTGGAAATGGTTGAGCACTAAAGACGAATAGCACTTACTCCTAAAAATATGTCTTGTGTAAGCATGACGTCCTATGGTTTAAGACGGACTCGAAATGGACTCTATATTGCTCTTTGCAAATGGTCATTATCCTTTCATTAAGTTGCATACGCCAAGCAGTGTGGTGTTTCTGAATAGTTGATTCGTATGATTAAACACTGATGGTTATGTAATTTCGCTTCGTACAGTTTGATTTACTTAATTGATTTCAACCATGTGGAATGGATCTTATCCATAACCTACAAGTGAATTCCCAACTCCTATCGAGTCAAGAAATTAATTGTTTGTTACCATCTCTTATGTACACTTGAGTGTAAGTTGTCCATTGCTAATAAGGAGTCGTATGTGCACTCAGAAGCACGTATGTGATTTAGTATGATAAGCTTGGAATTTCCTATAAGAACTATATGAAAACATATACGTACAAGAAAATGAGCGTTGTTTCGTACAACATATTGATGTTCGTAATTTAATACATCTAGATGTTGTACACATGAATTCAGGTTACGATTCATGTTGCATATATTTTTTATGTTAGCACATGCATGTGCGCACTCAACTTTTAGCCGTTGGACACACACACATAGGTTACAGGTTAGTATTCACATGTATATGTGAGTATGCATACATTTTTTTAAGAAGTACATATAGGATTGGTACCGATCCCTCACTTATGCTTTTTTCTAGAAGCATAAAGGGTCAGGCCATCCCAATGTATATATGTATACATAACACTCACACACACACACACACTCTTCCCTTTCCACTTTTTATCTCCATTTGAACGGTCGGAGCCCTGGCTTCGTTTTTCCATTTGGAATCTTCAAGACCAAACCTCGTCCTAGCCATCTCAAACCACTGTAAGAATTTTCTGATTTTCCTACGTCTATTTGGCGTAGGGAAGGCATAGGAAATGGTATTTTCCTACGCCTTCCCTACACCAAATATAATGTCGAAAATTCGAGTGTAACAAAAATATTTTCTACGCATTTTCTACTTCATGTGTAGTATAGTTTGCTACGTCTTTCCTACACCATATATTTTCTACGTCATTCCTACGCCATATATTTCCTACATCATTCCTACGCCAGATATCGCCTCATGCCAGTTATTTCCCACGCTATTCCTAGGCTAGATATTTCCTATGCTAGAGTTGTAAAAAAGCATTTTACATGTGCTATGTTAGTTGTAAAACGCTTTTTTACAACTATTTTTAATAGTCGTAAATTTATTTTGCTACAGTTGTTTTTGTCAGTTGCAAAAACCTTCTTTACAACCGCTTTTGACTATTGTAATTTTTTTTATACAACTATTTTATGCACTTGTGATAAAATATATTACAAATGTTTTAGTCCACCATTAAAAAAGATGCAAAATTTAGAAAAAATAAAAACATAATTCGAGAAGAGCAAACAAGCATGAATACTCTAAAATTAACAATACATTATAAACAAGTTTTCTTTCAAATCATAAATATTTGTAAGAGGAATACAACTTGTATAGTTCGTATGTAATTGATTAGTACATCAGTGCATTTAAAATTATTCACATTTTAAAGCACTATACATTGGACCGTCATCACCCATGCACTTCATTGCACTCAAAAATATTCACATAAATGAAGTCATACTTGTCCATTCTATCATCTCTTGAAAGAATTGTGAGATACATAAATGTAGAGATGAAAGCCTGTTTCTACAGCGTCAAAGACCTATTCGTATGCTCGATCAACTGCAGCGCCTTTCTGTTTGATGGTTCAATGACTCCAAGTGCTTGAACTTCAATTTACTGGAACAAACAAGAACAACAGCTGCATTCTTATATCAATTGTTACCTCAATAATATTGAAAATCCATAGGTGCAAATTTAAAGCAGAAATACTCCAAGTATTCTGGATCATTGAACATCTAAGATATATTGCTCAAAGTGATGAGGCACTTTGGATAACGCTGAACCTTGCTAAAATTCTTTTTATGACCAAAAAATTCATGATTCAGTGTTACTTGACATTAAACCTTGACTTTACACTGGGTTAGATGATGTAATTCTACATATAACGCTACAATATTAAGTTAAAACTTAAATAAGCAAAATATATTGATTCGTCTTACCAATATGTTGACTTAATACCTTATTGTACAAATATAAAATATATCACCTGGGATAAGGAGAAACCAGGACAAGGAACAACTATTCCACTTACACCCCTACCACTACTAGTACTTGTGTTTCCACGTAAAGGTCAAAACTGAAAGTGCATGTACCTAACATTGACATGGAAGTCGGCCTTATCAGTGTTCACTTCTATCATAAATGGAGGTGGCTACTTGAGTTTATGATAGATTTTTGTTGAGGTATCAGCAGGGCTTACAGATGAGCATCAACGGGTATCACAAACTATGCCAATCCACTTTGCATTGATCTTAGGTATAGAGGTAAAATTTGGTTAGTTATTCAGGACTGAAAGGTTGATAGGTAGAAAATCTGTATAACATTCAATGAGAATTATTTTAGTCATAGTGCACTTGACTTTCTCTCTGCAAACTTCATATAATAAGATGGAACAGTTAGCAGAGGCACTATGGGTAAAATCATGAAATAACACATAGTATATACAATGAGGTTAGAAATGTACATGAAATGTATCATCCTATGACTACAATTATTGGCCTCCACAAAAGTCCCACAAAGTTCTGGAAACACTAGGTACCTGCACTTGGAAACTCACAGACTAACCTGTGCATTATGAACAACTCAGGTATCATACTATGCATATCATGATGTAGATGTAAGATATGTATATATAGCATGTGCATGGTGCATTAGTTGATCAGGTGTAGCACATATCCAACAATCTATATCGCAAATAACATGTCATATATAAATTTTATACTCAAATTTTATAGTGAGGTAAATTAAATATGCAGCAAATACAAAATCTCAAGTTGTACATCACATAATGAATGGATTATTCCACCTATCCTTGTACATAGTGAGTTAAAAAGGTATTTATACTCATATACTACTACTACATATAGTTTCAAATGGGAGACTAATAACTAACCACCTAGAACCTTGTTTACCCACTTGGATATGTTTCAACATTCTTTAGTTACCTCTTTGGTAATCATGATTAAAATAGATACATTCATCAATGCGAGGAATTCCAGTCACTATCTCAGTTCATGCTCCTGTAGTAGCAAACTATTTTCGTAGATGACAAAAAGTATAGGACTGCCTACCCTAAGGATGACCAGCCTACGTTGATCATCTAAAAAGTATAATATTAAACTGTAAAGCAATCTGATAAAACAAACTGCTTAGGTTTAACAAGTTTTGGTAGATTGGAATTAAGAGATTTGGACACAAATTTTTAATAGGAATTTGAACTAGGATTTATGTATAGTATAAAAAATTCACATTTCATAAAGGACAAAGAGAGAAATCAATCGATCAGATCCAGGCAAATATATCAAAAATTTACATAGCTCGATCCATCTCTCGATCCAGGCTGCAAAATGCAATAAATGATAGTGAAATTACATTAAAAAAAAAGCAAAAACAACAATTATTATTTTTTGACTGATAGCGAATTAGGAATTCTACCATATGCTCCATCATGATTATACAACAACAATAACAATGCAGTAAATTATTAACAACAGTTTGGATAATAAAAATAACAAATAAAATAAGCAGCCAAAAAAATCTTAAAAAATAAAAAAGGAAATAACTTTTAAGGATCAATAGAGCCAAATTGGATGGATCTACAAACGAACATGATGTGGAGGCATCGATACCCAATAATTCGATAAAAATCGATTAAAGCTTTTCAAGGACAACCAGCAAAGTGAAGTACGAGAAGCATTGATTGGGCGTTCAACAGAGGAAATCAAGATGTAATCTTTAGAGACCATATCTTCTACAGTTATATTCGGCTGTAAAACCGGTTGAAGGAGGATTAATGAAATAAGTGGAGCGAAGTGGAAAAGAAGATTTAGGAACGAAGTGGACTGGAAGATAGACAACAATGAGTTCACCATCTACCAATGAAAGAAAGTGACGATATGATTGACACTTTTCTATGAATTAGAAAAGCGCGATTTTATTATAATAGCTGCAAGCGCACAAATCGTGTAATGTACAGGTCGAACACAGGAAGGAATTTTAAATTTTATTATTCATCCATTTCTTGGGCGAGTTAGACAAAACTTGGAGTTGGGTTGAAAAACAATAAAAATTGAAACTGTAATTTGATTCAGAACAAATCTAATTGAACCGACGATCAAATCACAATTTTCAATTAAAAAGCAAATAAAACTATGAATCAGATCTGAATCTAATCAAATCCAATTTAACCTAGGAAGACAATTAAAAAGAAGAAATTAAAATTGCAAAAATTAAATAACAAACAGAAAATAAAATTAGGATTACCGCTGAATCTAATCAGACGGTTAATCACTAATGAAAAATAAATGAAAAAGACAAATAGTGCTCTACCAAATCTAATTGTGTAGACAGCACAATTGCTAAGAAAATATAAAGCAAAGAGAAAAGAAGGCTTTCAATTCATGGATGATCTTTACAATGAGGTTACAAGGGTATTTATAGGATAGAAAACAAACCTAAACCCTAATACAATCACCACCGGGCCTTATTTAATTCTATTAAAATTGGGCCTTTCTTCTTTTATTCTTGCTTCCTTAGTAATTTTGCATAGATTTTTGATATGCATAGCCTTCCTTCCAATTATTTTCTTGTCCAAAAAGCAACTGGATGTGAGATCTTCGTCAGCAAGTCTTCATATGTAAATATACAACAATTTGATCTCTATTTTTATATTTTTTGACTGCATGTGGCTAAGTTGACATATCTGTAAAGGTGACAAAATAATACACAAGTAATATTTATTTATATATAAAAGATAAGATATAAGAGCATAAAATAAATACATTTCTATGTTAATCAAATACTCTCACACTTATCTTTTACTCGTCCTCGAGTAAAACAAAAATGAAAAACTAAACTAGATAGGTTACACTTTCATGGGAAACACGATTGCATTGAGCGTATGCAATAAGCCGTTAAAGCTCTAGGGACGATTGCATTGAGCGTATGCAATAAGCCGTTAAAGCTCTAGGTGTCCCTAGTAGGACGAGTGGTGTCTCGTAAGGGTTTTCAGCGAATACTACCAATGAAATCCAAATGAAGTATGTTATGGCTCTAATGTAACTACATGAATGCAGAGGACTTATGCAATTGAAAACAAAAAATGATTACATGACTCGTTTCAGGAAAGTGGTACAACAAATTAAGTAAACAATTTATAGTCAGTTGATTTTATTTTAGATACCTCAACTTGTCACAAATTTTCAATACAATCCAAAATTTTAAATGTTATGTTCTAGTTTGGTCAGTTGGTTCGTTTGATAACATAGTGCAGCCATGAAATAAATTTTTAGTTTGCTTATCACAGTTTGCAAAGTGATATTCTAATTCCCTTGTATATGACTAGTCAAATCAATAAGGTCAAGAAGAGTTTGGGCATCATAGCTTATTCTCTATCTCTATATAAATTGAAATTATGATTAATTACGTACACCTAACTTTAAAGACCAAGGTATACCACCCATGCACTGCCTTGCGGACTGACGGAGAGATGGGACAGAGCTTGGCGGATTGTGCAGACCGACGATGACTTTGTCAACAACATGTCGATAATCCTTAGGTGTCCAATCTAATAAAGTGAGACCAAGATATACCGACGCTGACTTTGTCAACAACATGTCGGATAGAGCTTGGCGGGTTTGCATACCAGCGCTAGATTTACAAGCAATGTTGGATACCCTTGGATTACTATTATTATTATTGAAAATATAAGAACAAGAGAGAGTTACGCGAATTCATCTTAACACAACTTTGTTTTAAAGATTCAAAAAGCCAATATAAGTATTTTAAGTCCTCTACTCATTAAACAAAGACTACAATTCAGAATAGACTTCATGGCCATCACCTAAGAATCTTCCTATGTACTAGTTACACTATTATCTCTCAAAATTCAACTTTTCATTATATTTCTTTTTCGATCTTAGTTGGGAGAAAAAAAATATTATCAACTGACTAACAATTGTTAACTTATTTTGTTGTATCAATCTAAAATGAGTCGTATTTAAAAAAAACATGTTACTACGATCTAAAATGTATGATGGTCCTATATGAAAAGAAAGAAGAAAGAAAACAAAATTAAAGAAAAATAAAAGGATGTAACGCAGACTCCCCCCCCCCCCCCCCCACACTTGGACAAAACAGTGTCCACACTGTAAACATTTCCTAAATTTGAAAGAACGTACACAAAGGTGGATTAAATGCAAAATGATTTGTAAAATAAAATGCAATTTAGCAACTATATGCGTGTGAAAATCATATGCAAGATGAAATTTACGAAGATGATGAATGGTTTGTGAAGAATGAAATTTCCTTCTTCCCCACACTTGCCTCTGTCGAAAGTGATGTATGATGATTCCGTGTTTGATTTTTGAAGTACAAGAGGCATGTCAATAAATTCTGAAATCAAAATCTTTCCTATGCAAATTCTGTCGCGACAATGATTTATATGAAAATTACCATAATCCCATAAATTTGAGTGTTTAACCACAATTTCTTTTGATGATATGGAATTACGATTATGTTTGAGATGTTCCATATATTCATCCTCATCATTTAGAAGTTCAAGTTCATCTTTAAATAATTCTTCAAAAGACACAGTAGACATGCCTATTGAAGTAAGCGAAACATAGTGGCTTTCATTCATCGTTATCAAATGCAGAAAATCCAAACTTAAGATTGAAACAAGTACCTTTTATTACAAAATAAATAACATACTCAAGTATTTCTTATTAATTGATAATCTCGGTTTGAAGGGGTAAGAGGGTCTTATGGTCGTCCACGTATAGTATAAATACTAAGGGATACGACCAATGTTTTATGGGTAGTATGCAACCTCTTTTGCTAGAAGTTCAATAAATTGAACTAATATATATCCGCGATCAAACCCTTGAGAGAATCAATTTCACAAAATACACTCTCATAATTAAATATTTTTCAAATCAAATCACGATTTATTATTGAAAAATGATGAGAATGATGACAGTAGTGGAAATTCATTCCTCACCAAGTTAATTCAGAAATTTCAGCTACACAACAATTAGAAAATAACAACTATAGAAAATTAAAAAAAAAATGTACAAGTAAGCCGCTTCCCCTGCAGAAGATTTTTACAAGAAATGTCTATATGTTTTTCTTTGCAGCAGAGCACCTGCAGAGTTCAGAAAATTTTACATTGGTGTATGGTAGAAAAATCCACTGTTTGCAACTCGATTAACTTCAATATCTTTGTTCGCCTTGCTTGAACAATTTCCTTCACTTTGGTCTTTGTTTTAGAATGGATCCTCCCTCTTTTTTTTTACAAAAGAAAACAAATTAACAAAGGAAGAGAGAAAAAAATCTGAATTGAAACTAAAAAAATTAGACTAAAAATCGACTAGACTAAACAAGCTAAATTCAACCATAAAAGACTAAACTATAAAACAATGCCACACAAGGTTAAACTGCTTTACCAAGCCACGCACAGAATAGCGAACAGTGAAACCTAAAAGAAACAGTCAACAATGAAAATTCCTTCCTTTAATACACGGCCTCTCCTATGTTTCAATCCATAAAGAAAAAAACCACGCACAAAAATAAAAAATCAACTCAGACCCCCCTTTTTTCGCTTTTATGATTTCGAATCAACTCAGTTAGATCCAATCAAATTGGGTTTTTAATCAGGTTTCTAGGGTTTTCGATTAGGGAATTGAATCGGAGGGAGAGGGGTTACGGTTTGAACGATATTATGCAGGTTGCGATGGGTGTTTGTGCTAGAGGGAGATGAACTGATCCGTCTGCGTCTGTTGGTTATTGGGTTGTGATGGGAATGGTGGAATCTATGATTCAGATTTGAGGCATATGATGTTTGTGGTGATTTTGTGTGAAGCGGTTTTCTGATGGGGTTGGTATAGCTTAGGTATTTGCAGCGATGGTATTTGGTGCTTGTCGAAGGTGAAGAATGGTTGAACAGGGGGTTCTGATGTTTTGTTGTATGGTGTTCGAACTGTCGGTGTGGTTTTGAGTCTTTTTTATGAAGACGAGATGAAGGGAGGGTTGACGCTACGTTGGTATGAAGATTTGTTTTGGTATGTGATGGAGGGTTATGGAAGATGAGGGTTTACAAGTGGTTCTGAAAATAGGTGGTGAAGAGAGTGTCAATCTGGAAGAGGTGTTTAATGATGGAAGAGATGCACGGTGAAGATTTGCTTTGTAAATGCATAGGAGAAGAAAAAAATGAAAAGAAATAAAGGAAATTGCAAAAGTGGGAAGAAATAAATGACAAAGCAGACAATTATTTACAAGGCAGAGAAGGGAAAGATCTTAAAAGAGAAAAGCTTTAATTTTTTTAATTGTTGTAAAAGATTGAAACCAATGTATTGTCAATTGGAAAGAAGTAAAAGGAAGGAAGGAATAAATGGAAAGAAATTAAAGAAGAATTGGAAAATTTGGCAAAATAAATGAACAATACCATGAACAATAAAAATTGGAAAGAAGGAATATATGGAAAGAAGGAATAAATGAAGATGAAAAAGAAAACATAAAAGGAAAAAAAATGAAACGGGGAAAAAAATGAAATAAATCAAGAAAACAAGGCAAGTTTTTTCTTCTCTTGTTTAGAAGATTATAGTATCAATTAACAATACCAAATATAACTAATCAAGAATTTTTCTTCAATATATTCAAGAAAAAAAGGAAAATAAAATAAAAACTAACATGAATCAGAAATTAAATAAATAACAAAATTTAATTGTTACCTCCCCGGCAACGACGCCAAAAACTTGATCGACGCTTTCTAGGAATTAGAAAAGCGTGAATTTTGTAATAATAACTGCAAGCGCATAGATCGTGTAATATGCAGGTCGAACACAGGGAGGATTTTAAGTTTTATTATTTATATATTTCTTGGGCGAGTTAGACAAATCTTGTAGGTTGGTTTTTAAAACAAACAAATTGAAATTGCAATAAGACTATTATTAAATTGAATCAGATATGAATCTAATCAAATCTATATTCAATCCAATATGACCTAGGAAAGCAACAAAAAGAACAGAAATTAAATAACAACAGAAAATAAAATTAGGATTACCGCTGAATCTAATCAGACGGTTAATCACTAATGAAATGAACGAAAAAGACAACTAGTGCTCTACCAAATCTAATTGTGTAGATAGCACTAATTGCTAAGAAAATAAAAATGCAGAAAAGCAAAAGAAAACTTCAATTCATGGATAGATATTTACAATGAGAATGCAAAGGTATTTATAGAATACATAGCCAACCTAAACCCTAATTCAATCTATGCATATATGGGCCTGTTAATCATCAATTACTCCTCCCTTCTTAATTATCCATTATTCCTCCCCTCTTAATTAGCCATTATTCCTCTCATATCTTCCTTGTTTGGTATGTGACTAGTTGAAGGGAGACAAGATTTCAGGAGATTTCTTCTACCAAAGAAGAACATATCTTAAAGTCCAAAAGAAACATAATGCGAAGTCTTCATCTGCAGATCTTCATATGTATATACACAACATTTTCATCTTTATTTTCTATCTTTATGGCTGCATGTGGCTTAGTTGGCATATCTGTAAATGTGACAAAATAATACCCAAGTAATATTTATTTATATACAAAAGATAAGATATAAGAGCATAAAATACACACATTTCTATGTTAACCACGATACTCTTATGATCTACAATTTAGGGATTTATATAATGTATTTGGGGATTTAGTGAAATTTGAGGTGCTTATCGTTTTTTCGCCATGGCGCGAAGTGTGCTTTTTACTTTTTGTTGGAAACAGTTGGATGAACAACGATCCGAGTAAATCCATTCCTGGAAATATGGAATGTTGGATGCAATGAATTTGCATTCTTATTGGCTAGCACATGGTATTTCGGATTTTTTTATGACCATTACGTTGTTAAGGTCCGTCTAATCAGCTCTTATTAAATATGTTGTCTACTTAAGGTATCATTACGTTGGATGATCCTGTTTTAGAAGTAGTAAACACAGTAGTAAGCCCCCAAGTTTTTATTAAATACAAAATATTACTTTATAATTATTAACTTTAATTATTAATTATTAAAATTAGCCCTAATTATTATAAAGTACTAAAATTTAATTATTCAGTAGTAATTATTAATTGATAACTATTAATATTAAAATTAGTCTTAATTGTCATTACGTCGGCATGATTTATTATTAATTATATTCAAGCTTATAATAAATTAATATAATACTAACTAATTTTATTTATGTTTCCATAGAGTTGGCATAAGAACTTTCCTACACAGTACTACACCAATTTGAATTTGTAGAAAAATATCATAGACGTTGGAATGGCATAGGAGATTATCCACGTCTTCGCTACGACAATAATTTTAACGTAGCGAATTTCCTACAACTTTTATACACCTTAATCTGCATATTACGGTTGATGTAGGAAAGACGTAGAAAATTTCCTATGACTTCCACCATTACTTGTTTCCACTTATTTCCTTCGCCTTCTCTATGCCTTGCATTTTGGCGTAGGAGCGACATAGGAAATTCTACGTAGAAAATTAAAGTGTTTTCTTGTAGTGAACCCACCTTCCACCATAGCCCGATCCTTTATCCTCCTTGTTGTTCTCGAATTCAAATGTAGTTTGTATGATAGGCAAGTACTCACTTTCATGAGTTAGTGACGAGATTTTGGAGTTATGACAACATTCGTCATAGTCATGGAGAGGGATAGGATGGAAAGAGAAGACATAGATGAGGATGGAGAAGTCGACCTCGTTTTGTTCGTTCATAGAGCATTTCAATCAAGCATTGAGAAGGATGGAGAGAAGAGATGGACCACATCAGATGCAACTAGTCAGAGGCGTGCTAGAAGAAAGAATAGAGGAAGGAAATGGAAGAGGTTAGAGAATTGGATCGGTCAAGTTGGGTTGTGGCATTAGTGGAAATTGTGGATTGGATAAGTAAATGCAAAGGATCGAGTCAAATTAATAAGGTGATATGTGAAGGACTTGAATTTAGGATTAGTTACGATCCCATACTTAGGGATTTTCCACTTTCCACCGTCATAGCGACAACTCGATCGATTCGCCTACGAACACGAAACTTCAAACCTGAACTAATTCAAGACATAGGATATGAATATAACATAAAGCATAAAACTAGAAAATAAACACATAATTGAACAAATGAATTTGATTATCGATTTCTGATCCCTGGTCTTGGCAAAACTCCATGATCATCGATCCAAAAAATGGGTAAACGACCAGCGATGATGGTCGCTTTAGTCGTCAGGTAAATCTCATCACCAGTTACTATAGAATTTGATTGAAGTGTATATGCATGCATGACAGCACATGTTATACACAAATTTATAAAAAAACACAGGGTACAAATTGATCGCGATAACTGCAATTATTTGTGAGTATAGTAAATTATAGGTCCATAAAAATCCAATCATCTTAAAGCCCAACAAGGAAGGATAGAAGAAGCTAACCAATTGTAACAACCCGAAGAATTCGACGCTTGAATTTCGACAATAATACATAAACTCGTATTACTTGCCAAACTCCAAGTATCGAAAACACCAGACAGTTATTAGAAAGAAATTAGAGGGTGAGATAAAAAAGAAATAAATATTAGAATAGAAGAAGAAGAAGAAGAAGAAGAAGAAGAACCAACACAACACAGAGTCTCACATCGCAACGGAATAAAATATAATATAGAAATAAATCTTTATTGAGAGCTTTAAAAAAATACTTACAATCATCAAAGTACATTAACATCTGGACAGTTATAACAACCTGTCCTCATATACAATCACACAGCGAAATAATAACTATATAACGTTATACGTCTGAACTCTTCCAGCACGTCTTATGAAGTCCATATCATCCAAACCTGAACCTGTAAAACTTGGTCTACCCCGAGCATTTCAAACGTCGGATCAGTCTGGTGAACCAGAGTGAGAAACCCACTAATTTTATAAACAACATCTAACTTGATTTTAAAGTTAACAAATCTTTTCTAAAAAAAGATAATCGTAAGACCGATCCACACATAAACGTGGATGGTTTTTACCTTACGATAACCTAAAACATTTTTGAAATCATATCTTTTCTGATATTATAACAGTGTCTAAACTAAATAAATAACAATCTAGTGGAATGCTTGCATCTCACGCTCCACATACATAGTATACAATCAAAACCGCGGGCGCTTATTGGAGATTAGATTCCGGCTATGACAAGGTTTGAAACCACCTTCCGATTGTGTATCTCTAGAGAGGAATCCCCTTGGTTCAACAAGAACATCTTGCAACCTGGCCACACATGATTGGTCACTCATTTTCTTTGAGTGTACCGAATATATTTTCACCCTATGGTTTTTTGTCGTTACCACCATAATTCCCGAAAGATACAGAAATGAAAATTAGTAACAAACATGAATATTCTCTAGATGGTGACAATACACCCTAATTGGGAGCGACTCACTTAGCCATGTCGCCTGCCCGATTTTTCTCATTTCCCAGTTGTGAGGCTTGAGGTTATAATTAATTTTTTAGAACATCTGGCCATCATTCACTTTGAATGCCACATCATCAGATCCTCCAGAAACCACTAATTGACGTTCACAAAAATACTCTAGCTGTTAAGCTATGAGAAGTGCCCTTCTCCGCCGAACGATGTTATGTTTGAAGAAATCAACGTACGCGATCCTATTGGAAATATTCTATTAGACATTCGTCCATACAAGTCATCCAGGAACAGGATGAACTGAAGGTATCCTCCTACCACATCCTTATATAGGGATCACCCCAAGGATCAACAGAGAGTAGTCCATGCAATACACAGATCCCAATCGCGGCTGAATTACCATCAAAACCCTCTGGTTGCAAATCAGAGAAATTTATCAAGTAGCCCTTTCGCTTATGAAGATCCACGAACTTCAATTGCTCCATTTACAATCAACATCTTCCATGATTTCGTGTTTGTTGGTTCGGAATAGTATTCGAATATAATTTCAATCCCAGTCTTTCTGTATCAACAATCGTATAGGTCAGGTTTGATAGTCAGTTATTTAACTATTAAATAAACATTCGTTCATCCATAAAAAGAAAATGAATTTACTGATTCAATACTCAGCATCATTTAGTCTCTTAATTAACCAGTCGTTAATTAGATATTTAAAACTTCTAATTCTTATCATATTTGGAAAACATTTCCCTTTTCTTATTTAATATAATAATACTAAATTATCATATCACTTCTAATTCTTTAGCCTTCTATTGTAAATTGGTAAGTGAATAAATAACTCAATATCAACTCCGAAGACCGAAACGAACATCAGATTGACCCCTCGAAACTTACTCTACTTTACCAATGTACAACATAATCTAATTTCTTAAAACCCACCTCATATTCCTTTTACCATTTTTAAAACAACTATATTATTATAATCTCGTAAATCATTTCCAGTTTTATTTTAAATGTCATTTCATAAAATTAACTAAAATAGTTCAACTTAACCCTTATAAACAATTATTACATTTTTCATTTCCAAAACACTTCATCTTCTATTTACCAAATTCTTAACCTTCTATAAATTTCTTGTCTATTCATTTATAATTTCCTTAAATAATTCTCTTAACATTTATAAACCAATGTTATAAATTTCCAACTCAACCGATATTCGTTTACAAACCCATTTAAAATACTAGTCTTTATATTCAATCTCAAATATTGGATTCATATTTTAAATTGCACGGCTATACTCACATTCCATTTACAAATCCATTTATTCGCTAATCTCATTCACAAATTCTTTTTTAATCACACTTCATATTTTTAAACAGCGTTTGCAAAACGTTCGTTATTTACGCAAAATTCACTTTTCCTCTTTTAAACAAATTCTCGAATATTCACGATTCTATTAAAACATTTCACACTTTTAATATCTTATAAAATCCTTTACGGTACTTTAATGCCCTTAACACGACAATTTTACTTAAATCCATTAGTCTAATTAGTTATATAACATTTAGCCATTTATTTAATAATATCCCGGAATTTCCATTATTTATAATTTAATTGATTATTAAAAAACGTAACTAAAAGCTTCGATGTTTATTATTAAAACCACATATATATTTCAAATCCTTATATAATAATTTCGAAAACATTCAGAATCTATTTAATATCGACTCCAACATCTTATATTTCATCAACGGTACTAAAGAGGAAAATATCTACTGAAGTACCAAACCGTGAAATATTAACCAGTTTCACGTTAAATCACACACATCCAATCATATTGGTAAACGTTATCAATATTAGTGAGGAATCCTGTTGGATTCCTCCAACCTATCAATCCCTGCATCACAATTTCATATTTCAATATATATTATAATTTAACAACTACTGTGAGGAATCCAATTGGATCCCTCTAACCTGTTATTTCCCTGCATCCAAATAGGTTACCTCAAATAAACTCCTTCAATAAAATTCATCTGATAATTTTAATGATAGTAAATAATGACTATTTAACATCAACCAATTTATTTAACATTAATCAAACAGTTCAAAGAATTCATTAAACAAAACATGTTTATATTATAAACGTGACTAACAAGGCAAGTTACCTCATTTGGGTCGAATCATTAGAATAACGACTTGGGTTTCGATTAAAATTAAACAACATTTAATTTCATCGATTCATTCGATATATATAATTATATAATTAACGCACAATCAACAATTAGCAACCATAGCACATAATTTATAAACCCAACTTATATAAATATAAGTGGGACAAAACTGAGTGAGTTATACCCACTTTGATCACCGTTTATCGTTGAAGCTATTCGATTATAGTTAAATTAAACAGTCGTTTAATTTAACTGTAAATTCCTATTATCCCTATCGTCCAAAACAATTCCATGATGTTGAGCTTGTCTCCACGATCGTAACACAATTTTATTTGTTCCATTCTGATAAGATTTGCACAAGTTATTAGCATTTAAATATTGATGATTAAATTAAATTAATTAATTAATTAATTATAATATCATCATTAATCTAATTACGTGGGTTAATTACTTGGGCTAGAAGAAAATTACGGCGGACTGTTTATTCTTCACTGCACCATTCCAGTTCCTCCATCTATGAACTCGACTTCAGCACGCCACCATTCTTCAATCGCTTCTCCACACACAAACCCACTGACGTCGATCAGACAGTCGATCGGAAAACACCACTCAAAGCGCAGTCACTCCATCTGTTATCACCCAAAAGCCCAAGCTACCAATCATTTTAATTGTCTCCAATTCGCCTTGAAACACAGCGCCTACAATGGCCGATTCCAATTACCGTAGTCCATGATGACCCAACACTGCCGCACAGCCAAAGCATCTCGCCAAGCCCAACAAGTTTTCAGTTGAACGCTTATTGAATTAAACGATGGATTGAAAGAAAAATATGGAGGAAGGATCAAAGTTTGTGGATCATTGGTTTAATTGATTTAATAAATTAATTTCGTTGAAAATGGAGTTCGTTAGAAAATCCGTTATTCTTAATTTCCTAATTAAATCGATAAAATGATTAATTTAAAAACCGAGGTTTTTTCGCTATCGTTGTCACATAAAACATCGGAATGCCACGAAAGATGGTTTCATACAATAATTTAATGTTACAGTTCCAATGAAACTAATTTCATCAAAAATCGAGGTCGTTTGCCATATAACCCTTCTTAAGGCTTATGTAAATTAAATAAAAAATATATAAATCCCAAAATAATTAAATAAAATAATAAAAAATTATTATTATCGTAAATATCCAAATAAAATATCGCATAACTTGAAATATAAAGTACATAAATTTATAACTCAACATCATCAATTCCGAGTTAAACGGTATCCAAGTTATATAGAGAAATCCTTTTATTAAATATAGGTTATCGTTTATAAACAATTTCCATAGCGACTATTCCAAAATTTGAATTGGACATAACTAGCAATCTACAACATGAAATCTAGACTTTTCTCTTTCATTAGAAAATTATCATCAATTAGATTCAACTTTCTTGTTTCACAGAATTTCGATTTATATCGGATCCTGTATATTTAACTGAAGTTCAAAACTCAATATTATGAACTACCGCGCCATTACAAGCTCGTTTTAAATTAAATATAAATTAATACTTACAATCTCTATTTTATAAACAAAATTCAATATTAAAAATTCATATATAATTTCAAATCAATATTTAAAATAATAAATTAAATTAAATATCTGACTACCAAAAATACGGGACGTTACATTCCTCCCCCCTTAAAAGAGTTTCGTCCTCGAAATTATTAAGGTAGGAAGAATGTTACAAACCCATTAACTTTTCTAAAATCTAATTTATTTTAAATCGGAAAACAATTCATTTTTGTAAATAAAAAAATTTCAAAAATACCAAAAAAAATCTAAAACTTTAAATTCTCAGAAAAAATTCGACAAAGTCTCCCCTATACGGAGAGACTTCTGTGATATCGCAGGAACAAACAATATATATACATCGACCCACATGGTCGAAAAACAAAATTCAAAAACCAAAATTTTATATTTTTGCATAAGCGTACCTTTTGCGAGTGCTATTGAGCATACTTGCTCAATTTATTACGATCTACTCAATAGAAATCTAATCCTCAAAGCCATATGGCACCTCTACTTAACTCAGTTCAACATATAAGTAACCAATACATGAAATTCTTAAATAATTTTTCATTATTCAACCAGTACAACTATATAAACTCCCAAAACCAACATGAGAGAATTATCTTATTTTCTTGGTCTTCAAATTAAACAATTATTTGATGGTATCTTTAGAAATCAAGAAAATACTATAATAATTTATTAAATGTTTTGGAATGGAAAACACTTCTACAAAGCCAATCCTATGAGTATAACAGCTCATCTCGTTAGAGAAAAATGGCAAAAGTGTTTATTAAAAACTATACCCTATTATGATTGGATCTTTATTGTATTTTACAGGAAGCTGACAAGATATTATGATGAGTGTTTATTTATGTGCACTATTTCAAGCCAATCCAAAGGAATCACATTTATGAGCAGTAAACGTATATTGCATTATCTAAGCAATACCAAGGATTTTAGACTTTTCTATCTGAAATACTGTTCTTTTGAGTTAGTATCCTATAGTGATGCTGATCACAGATGGATCGAAAAAGTACAAATGGCACTTGTCATTTTATTGGAAAATCGCTAGTCTCTTGGTTTAGCAAGAAACACAATTGTGTTTCACTATCTACGTGTGAAGCTGAATATATATCGGCAGCTTTGGCTTTGGCTTGTGCTCAGGTTATATACATGCAACAAACACTTAAAGATTTTAATATAAATTTAACAAAATCAACAATCTATTGCAATAACACTAGTGCAATAAATTTATCTAAAAATCCAGTTAATCATTCTCGAACTAAACATATTAATATACGTCATCACTTTCTACATGACAACATTGAAAAAGAAGTCCGTTACAATTTCTTCTTCCTCTGCTAGATTTATGTTATCGACTCTCTTCCTTTTTCGTCTTAGAGCAGTGTACCTATCATTCATATATTTGTCAGTTTTATTGACTTTTAGTTTAGCTTCGAACGTTGGATGTAAGAATCCATCACCGAAGGTTGAAAAATAGTAGAGGAATCAAAGTACAAAGAATACTCCCTTTTGTATTTGTCAACTGTTGCGAAATACAATTCACGAGAACTAAACCGTTCCCCGCTGATGGTACCCCATCCTTGTTTTATCAAGGACTTCAGCATAATGTATTCGGAAGAGACAAAAAGATCCATCTCCTCAAGAGTGGGTCGTCCGAAGAAGGTATTATAATAGGATGGTTAGTCGATCACGATAAAAAGAGTTTCAGAGGCTCGGTGGAGCGGAGACAACCCAACTTGGACATGGAGATTGATCTGTTCTACTAGAGTCGATCCCTTATTGTTGAAGATGAAGATTGGCTTGTTTCTTGGTTCTAACTTTTCTTCGAAGATTCCCACCTGATCAAAACCATGCTTAAAAATGACATTGACCGCGCTCCCAGTATCAACAAGGATTTTGGCAACAATAGAAAGCCCAATCTGAGCTGTTATCATGAGAGGGTGGTTGTGTAGATGAAGACCCATTTTTCATCTCGTTTGGAGAGACTAATAGATTATGCATTTTAAGAGTGTAGTGAGCGTTCTTCAATGATGGTTCTTCTCGGACAAACATTATCCCCTTGCGAGCTTCATTTAGATACTAATTTCTGGCTACTGGACTGTTTCTAGTAGGGTCTGGCCCACCATGGATCACATTGATTCAGTTATTGGAGGACCCAAGTCTAGGTGACCTTCCTCCACTGTGGCTTCTACCACATTGGCTAATACATTTTGTTGTCCATTTGTATGTTGGGAAGATGATTGCTTGTTTAGAACAAACTCTTTCAAAAGTCCCTTGTGGATGGGGTTTTGAATAATCCCGTCCAAAACCTTGCATTCATCAGTTTTGTGTCCGTTCGTCTTGTGATAATCACAATACTTCCCGCCAGCATGGGGTTCAGGGCAATTCTTAGCATTAAACGGGACAGGGAAGTTATTGCCCCTTTCTTTGGCCACATTATACATAAAGGAGATATGCTTGCTTAAAGCAACTAAGTTGGAATTAGAATCCTCCCATCTTGGCCTTTTTTGATTTACATCCAAACCAAACCTTCTACCTTAAGGCTTTCTACCGAAGCCCGACTTTCCTTCTTCCCCTCGAGGCCCGAACTTCTTCTTTGTGAAGTATAATTTATCCATACGGATGAACTTGTCAGCTTGAAAGTGGAAGTCTTGTAGGTCTTTACATCCGTGACGTATGGTTCTTTCTAGAAGGGGTGTTCTCAATAGACCCTAAGTGCACAACGATTAGCTTGTCGCAGTCATTCATATCATTTGCTTTCAATGCTTCTACATTGAATCTTTTCAAATAATCCCCTAGGGACTCTCCTTGCCTCCACTTGATATTAGCGATAAATGTGTAATCAACTGTCGGATCTTTACAAATGCGGAATTGTGCAGAAAATTCATAGGCAGACTGTTTCCATAAGTAGATGGTATTCTCTATGTACTGAGGATACCATTTGGTCGCTGCACCCTAGAGGGTTACTGGAAAAAATGGCATTTGACGGCCCCCGAAGCATTACAGAGATACATTTGGCTATCGAAAGCCATTAAATGATCATCAGGGTCAGTAGTTCCGAGTTACTTTATGGTTGGAACCTTTACGTTGTATGGTATTATAATGCTCATGATCTCACCGGTGAAAGGGGCCACTCTTTCATTATCATTATCCCTGTCATCCTGGGTTCTTTTACCTTCACTTCCCAATAGGTCCTTTATGGTTTTTCTGGCGATATCTTTGAGTTAATCCTCCGTGTTGTCATAGTTTGTCCTCCTAGGGTCGTAATCTTTAGAAGTAGAACTTCCAGATTTCTCCTGGTTACATTGATTTCCTTAGTGATCTATCCCTGTCATAAGGGACCTTTTCTTCTTAGAGGAAGCCGCTTTGAGTTTCTCTCTTCCCTGATATTGTTGGGCAGGAGCCTTTCTCTTTGAAGATTCGTCCACTTCTCTTTGACTGGACTTGGTAAGCCTTGAAGACCTTTGAGCATGATTAGAGCCCATTTGAGCTTTCATTTCTTGGAGTTGTTTTACTAAAGCTATGAGCATAGCAGTGTTTTCCTCCATGGTATTTGCATTTGGTGGTTGCACTACAGTAGAAATTTTTCCCACTTCGTTATTGTTCAGAATGAATAACGGTTCTACGTTCTCCTCGATGGTAATATTATGAGTTGATTCCTTATTTCACTCTTCCAGCCTTTTTGACTTCATCCTTTCAAGGAAAGAACCGAAGAGATTAATTTATCAAAATTAGTTTATGATAAAGCAATGGAAGCGGAGGTTCAGGCCCTCCTTCTAGCTCCAAAATGTTAACGATATTTTTCATTAACACCCGAATAAGGCTTGACAATGCATAAAGTAGGTGCTTAGGAGATAATTGGCTTCAAGTTCATTGAAATGCAACGTAGTATTGACAATCTTAACGAGTTTTGCCATTTCCTAGGCATCAAGACCTTAAGTCCGAAGATTAGTCACTCTTCCCTCAAGGGGGTGAGCATCACGCTTACGAGGCTGTAGGATCCATGATAACCTTAGGGAAAGGGCATCACGAGCGAAAAGAGATTGCCAACCTCGTGCAATAATTACCTTCAAACCCATGATAAAATAATATACATTGTGTTGAGAGGAAAACAGGCTAATACATCTCAATGACTTGGTTGTTAATACATCGTAAACTTAACGACTTATGCGATACTTCCACTTCGATCCAGCCTCAAAGAAGGCATTACTTATGTTAGTTATCTAGCCGCAAGGTTACAATAAGTTTCCTTCTATGGTTGTGCTACGTTGGGCTTATTATGAAATAGTTAAGTCGCATGTTTGAAGGTTCAAAAGGGGAGATGCCTCGGTTTTACCCAAGGCCTTTCCTCTTACGAAATGATTATGATTAACCCTTTCACGAAAGGATAGCGTTAACTCCCTGTCTAATAATAACAAACACAATATGATTATCGAATCAGGAAATGTTTAAGTCCCAGACTTCCCCTTTTTATTTATTGCAAATATAGTACAAGAACTGAAGAAGTCGCCAATTTGATTGAGAAACTAGGGTTTGCTCTTGAAGAAAAGAGTACAAGATTGATAAATGAAAATTTGGTCCCGAAACTGAGACCCCTAGGGTCTTATTTATAGACAAATCGAGGCCTCTTTGGTCATTGGGCGAGCAGAAGCCCTTTTCTGGGTTCAACAGCAACGCGCTGACCGCTTTTCCCCTTTCGGTCCCGGTTGCTCTAGCTCTTGGCCGCTCCTCTGGCGTTGTTGATGGATACAACATTATTTTTAGGGTGCCAGTCTCGGTTCTCGGGAGGATGGTCTCGGTTTTAAGAGTTTCTCTTTGACGTTATTTTCTTACTTTTGTATCAATACCAAGCTAAGCCTGCCAGTATGGATGGCTTTGAGATAGGCTTTCGGCTTTCGGTTATAAGCTCCTGGTTTTGTCTTTAGGTCTTTATGATGTCTATCTTTGGGATTCGAATACTCATGTTTGGGGGTCATCACCCCTATTGATATCAACACGGAACAATTCAGTGTGGATAGCTTTTCTTTTCAGAAGCTTTGAATTGCTCTCGGTAAGTCTTCAACGGGGTCTCAACCTTTCGGAGGGTGTGCATTATTTGTCAATTTCGTGATTGTCTCCCTATAATCACCAACCTTTGTTCCCGATGACTGGTTCCTGAATGGTTCTTCTTATGTTTCGGATCTTTGTGCTTCTGATGCTTTTGTCTCTTTTGTATCGGCATTAAGCAAGTTAATGCCGATAGCCTTTTCGCTCTTCTTGTTCCCGGGTTGTAGGCTTTCGTCCTTTCTTTTCATCTACTTCCGATTTCAGCTGACTTGCCCTCGGTAATGTACTCTCATTAACTACCTTTCATATCGGAATTACCCTGTCAGTTCTCTTTCTTCACATCGGACTCAAGGTCTCTTTTTTTATGATGGTGTCAGTTGCTCGTTATTATGAATGCTTCCCTTATGCTTTTGGCTTAATCCTGCACTTGGCCTTTGCTTACAGATTGCTCTACAATCCTCATGATGGTCTGTTACCCCTTTACGATCAGCCTGTCTCGGTGTTAATTTTTAGTAGTAACATTTGCAACAAAAGTTCAATGCCAAAAGCCGCATTCAAATCCGACCTCAAATGAGTTAGTTATAGGATTCATAAGAATTCAAATTTCAAATGTACGTTAACTATTTAATTAACAAAACCCTTTAATGAATCATCTTCTCTAAATACTAATCCCACCCTTTATACCCACAATTTCCAGACTGTGCACGCACGCCACTCCTCTTCACGCACTCAATGAAATTGAGTAACAATTGCTCTAATGTACTCCTTTCCTCCTCCTTTTTGCATTTCACACCATGACTTGAAACTTGAGCTCACTATCTGATTTTTGGCATGATAATACTCGCTTCCTTCCTTTGAATATCATATTCTTCTACACACTACCTCACTTTTCGGAACTTCAACTGTCTAAGCTTCTTGCCAAGAGAAACACATTGCAGCTATCTCTAAAGCCTAAGACTCCTTAAAACTCCTGTATTTCCATACCCTAGCCCATTGCTTACACGTTAATCGATCAAAGTTTCACCCAATATCTTATATTTGAAGATTCTAAAAAATTAACCCATGTATCAGGTTTCACATCTTTCCATTGCTTGAATTTAATCGATTAGTGGCCATTTTCTTATTTATAGGAAATAAAAAAAATGGAAAGCAAGAGGGACAAATTTGAGTAGTTTATTATTCTAAGTGTAAAGTTTAAATTATTCTATAATTTTTAGCATCCCACTACTTAGTATTTCTTTTACCTACAAACCGTGAATAATAAAATATAAATACGAAAATGCGACATGATCTAAAAGCAACTATAAAATACATATGTTACGTTATTACCTAAAATTTCAAATAATACCAACATCCACCAAAAATGTGCTAAATGAAAATTCAAATATTTTCCAAATTGGAAATTATGAAAAAAATCCTATAAATTATTTTAAAAAATCATCATCAAAGATTAAGTCATTTATATTAATAACTGATTTTCTTTATATTTATTCGAACTATTCATTGTTTAAGATTTAAAAAAAGTTCATGGTTATTATTACTAAATTGAATGGAGTTAAATAAGGCTATTAAATATGTTTAGTTGATATTTTAAATTCATAATTCAATATAAGGACTTGTGTCGAGGTAACAACGGTGTGAGTTTGAAACCCGGATTGGCATGCTAAGGGTTTACCATGTGCATACGCTAAGATAAGCCACTTATGTGGTGCCCGCAAACCGAGCTAGGTGCACTAGGGAGGTTGTACGGCTCCGGCCGGTTTCCCCCTGAAAAAATTCACAAAAAAATAATAAGTGATTTATACTTTTCAAGGATGTTACATTCTTCCTCTTAAAAGAATTTTTTTTCCCTAAAAATCTCAAAGGAAGAAACCATCCTCAAAGCCTTAATTTCAAAAAGCATTAATTAAGATGAGTTATTAAAATTTTAAAGTTCCTTACATTATAGAAATTATGGCTTTGCACGGCTAGGTCTGTAAAAGCTACACCCTACCACAATTTGCCTAAACCAATGAAGAAAAAAAATCCAAGTGGTTTCTAATATCTTGGGCATAAAATCATTAACTAATCGCTAATTTACAAATCTACTACACAGATTTTTTGTTTTTGTTTTTGATTTTTATGCTTGTAAGAAATTTAATATCTCAATGTGAATGCAGGTATGTAAGAAATCAAAAAGTAATATCTTGCATCCCTATATCTATCTTATATTTACATAACTGACAGAAGAACAATACATAAGAAATTTCAACCATACGCATAAGCAACATAAATAATACAATAACCATAAGCAACAAGACAATATGATGCAACTCGTAATAATAATGCAAACAAAAGCAATATAACAACTATACACAACAAAAGTACATAGAATACTCTAATATAAAATGCTAAGCATCCAATCTTTTTAAAAGATAAATTAAGAACTAAATGCCTATAGATTTTATATTCAAAATATATTTCCATATTCCTCCAAATGTAATTATATCAAAACCAAAATATTAAATGATCGACAAACAAGATTTAAAAAATTTCTTAGGTTTACAACTTTTCTTGATTATCCAAGGACATATATAATTTCCTAAGCATAAAATTTTGCCCACCATCTTTGTTTATTGCTTTGAAGATTATCTACACTTCCTTAAAAAGAATTGGACTTAGCCCGTAGACTTTTATGTGATGCAAGACGTAGTATATTTGTATATATCGGCCTGTATAATGTACATGAATATCTATATGCAATATTTGATCAGAACACTTGCTCAAATACATAAATTTTGCTTTTGAACTAGTATTGCTCACTCAACCTTCCCAGTGTAGAATTCTGATCAGTTTCCTTAATTAGAAACATTCTTTGTTTATACATAATCATATACTATGCTAGAAAACCTTGATATCATATCAAGAATCCGAATCGAGTATTTCCTACAAAGAATCAAGTGAGAAATAATCTTTCAAATTGGCCTAAATCACCCAAAATTTGTGTATTTGAATCCTAGATCAAGAAACATGCGAATAAATTGATCTATATATAACTTATGTACTTAATATTATTTGTTTATTAACTACACCAATTTTCTTCTAAATCACTTTAGTTTTTTGTTTATAGTATTTCATTCAGTACTTAAATTATTTATGGATTACTTCGTAATTTTTCACTTAAGTTTATAAACATCTTATAAAAACATATGTTTTTAGAACATTAAATTAAAACTTACTCTACACTTATTTACTTATATAAGACCCTTCTAAATCGTAAGATTATATATCAAATTTTCATTTCAATTAATTTTTCAAAAATCAAATAGAGGCTCAAACAAAATATGGGTTTTAAAAATAAGTCAAATTTTAAACTCTCTCTTATAGCATTTTTAGGAAAGATGTTTACAGGTTAACCCAACAATAATAAAAAGTTTGAACGATTTGGTTGCTCAAATTAAGACATAGTTTCAATAAAATAATGCTTAATACCAATTTAACCAACTTAAAAACTTAACCTAAATAATCTCTTTCCTACACAAGAGCTTAAAATTTTCATTTATCAAATTATTCTTTTTATCAGAGTAACATTTTATTTTGAAACCAATTCGCATTAAGGGAATCTAAGAGCTAAAATACTAAGTTTTTTCCCTTTCCAAAACCCACTTTTGAAAACGTACTATACATATATACCTAAATGAAATATCTTCAACAATTTATTAACTAAAACTCACTTTAGGGATGTTCAAGTTTGAACTCATTTCGATCGAATAATGATTAATTAAACAATTCACCAAGTGCACTACTACATTTTTCTAAGTCAACATTTGATCGTCTCTTAAAAGATTATAAAGTTTACCAAAAATCCAATCGGTATGTTTTTTTCGAACTATCCAAAAAAAGTATATCTCTTAAAATTCTCTTTGAATTACATATATTTTTCACCCAATCACTTGAAGATGAATTTGATTGAAAATAACAACACAATAGATCGGAAATAATAGCAACACAAAAATATTCCACCCAACTACCTTCTTTATTGATTCACCAAAAATAAATTTTGTTTACACTCAATGGGTCAAAACGAAAAATAAACAAAATTGCATTTGAATCAACAAACTTACTGAAAAATGAAAGAATATCTAGATGAGCACAAATATTGTTAGAGAAGAAGAGCAATAAAGAACAACAACAAACCCTTGAATCAACCTGGAGGCACCAACTGCGTCTATCAGCAGTAAATAGGAGTAGCTTCTCTTGGCCCTAATTCCTACATCTTCCTCCCTAAGGCGCAAGCCTTGGAGGCACACAACCTCTCCAGATGTTCACATGTTTCTTATTTTTTTATCTAACAAAGAAGGCTGCATATATAGGGGAATAGAAGATTTAGGCAAATATCCAAATTGCCCCTTCAAAACATCTCCAGAGTTGTAACACCCCACACTTTTCTGGACCCAAATTTCGATAAAAAAATGGAAACTTGAGCACGTCCAAGCATAGAGCGTGTATATCTGGTATCTGCAATAAATGAGCACAAGCATAATCAGAGTACGATAAAAGAAAACACACAACAGAAACAGAATAGGATAAACTAGTATTTAACTCAAGTAACTACCTTTTTCAAAGTAAGTCACTTTTCCAATACCGGGCATGAGAGAGAACAAGAACCGAAAGCCAAAATTAAATATCTGTGAGAACCCGACCTTCTCTAGGAAACTTGGGAAGTTGTAATGAGGAAGGGAGTCAGAACAACAAGTTCTGGTGACTAAGAAATGTACAACACATATTATAATACACAGATGTATCTCGTTTGGTTCAACCCAAGATGTATGCCTATCAAGGTTAGTGATTTTAACCTAAACTTGTAGTTGTTTACACATGACCCTACTAATCTTTCCCAAATAGTATTCCCAAAGTACAATACCGAGATAGGACGTTTACGCATATTTGTGTGAAGCCTTCATACCATAGCTTAATTGATTTTTAAATTTTGATCTATTTGTGTTTCAAAATTTTGGGTTCAGAAAAGTGTGGGGTGTTACAAAAATATAAGGTAGTGTTTGGTTTAGATTTTTCAATTTTGAGTTTTCACACATACAAAAATACCGACAATGCACATATATCGTGAAAAATGACCGTTTTACAAAACGGAGTTAACACACAAAACCGAAAACAACTTTTTTTTATTTTAAGAAACAAGAGAATAACAATAACAAATCCGTCTATCCACCATTCCCGCGGTCCCCTCCGTCACTCCCTTTCCCTTTGATCCATCACCACCGCTACACTTCAAATCTTCACAACTTTCATAATTAACGCCGAAAACTAAAAATGCAAAACACAAAATAAACCAAACGCTACCTAATATTTTATTTTTTCATTCTATGATAAAATCAATTAGTCAAAAAAATTGACCAACCAATCAATTAAATTAATTAATTGATCGATCAATCAATTAAATTAATTAATTGATCGATCAATCAATTAATTGATTACATTCCTCTTCAAAAAAAATTAAATCAACAAATTCTCCACATTGATTCAAATATCACATAAATCCAACAATTACAAAACAAGTCATCTCTAGCTCTTTCTCATCTCCAAATTTACAACCCTCACTTTCAAGACTACGAGGTGCACCCCGCCTTTTTCGGAGTACAGTGAGGCTCAATTGATTTCTGGGCTACAATCACTCCCAGTCAATTTGAACGGGCTACGACCACACCTTTTCTTTGTCTTCTTTCAATTTCCCTCATCCACATCAGAGGGATTCTTCTCATCTTCATCAATCTAATCATGAAGAACATTGAGGTATAGAACATCCTCCATCTTAGACTTCGAAATCCTCTAATTTCTTCCATCAAAAATAGCCATCATCGAAAACGACACCATCTCTAATATCTAAAATCTTCAATTCAAAATCAATCCAAGCTATGCGAAGAACTGAGCTCTAATATTAATATTTTGTGCAAAGATTATACAAAATTCTCTGACACCAATCTGTTGGGGGTTTCGTGCATAGTGGAAAAGAAAAAACACCAAAAAAAAGGATTTTTTTTTTCATCCAATCACTTGAAGATGAATGTAATTGAAAATAACAACACAATAGATCAAAAATAATAGCAATACACAAATATTCCACCTAACCACCTTCTTTATTGATTCACTAAAAACAAATTTTATTTACACTCGATGGTTCGAAACAAAAAATTAACAAAATTACAATTGAATCAATGTCCTTATTGAGAAAGGGAGAGAATATCTAGATGACCACAAATATTGTTAGAGAAGAAAAGAAATTAAGAACGACGACAAACCAATTATTCAACCTAGAGGCACCAATTGCGTCTACCAATAGTAAATAAGAATAGCTTCTCTCTGCCCTAATTCCTACATCATCCTCTCTAAGGCGCAAACTTTGAAGGCACACAAACTCTCTAGATGTCTCACACGGTTTCTTATTTTTGATCTAACAAATAAGGTGGCATATATAGGAGAATAGAAGACCTAGGCAAATATCCAAATTGCCCCTTTAAAATATCTCTAGAATATAATATTATATTTCTTTCCTTATATGATAAAATCAATTAATCAACCAATCAACAATATCGATTAATTGGTTAATCAATCAATTGATTACATTCCACTTCAAAAAATATTTGAATCAAAAAAATCAACATATATATATATATATATATATATCTACTCTATAGTCCAAGATAAAATATTATATCTACTAACTTTTAGAAATCAATATTACATCATCTAACAGTGATAACAAAGAAATACTATCACTAACAAATAATCACACTATGGCATCCCACATTTCTACTAAAATATAAAATTCAAACTTAAAAGACCAATTAACATGATATGTTTTTAAGAAATAACAAATACGAACAGTAAATTTTTATACACAAAGAAGATAGCAGAATCAATATTAAATAAATGAACTATCAATTATATTAAAATGGTCATGTATGCAAATTAAATATCTTGAAACATTTAACTTACACTTATGCCTGATTATCGCATCACAAATATTTTTAAAACACTTAAACACTCTTTAAAATATTCATTTTAAGAAAATATTAAAAATAAGGTTCAAAACAAATGTCATTAAAACATCTTCCACTATCAACCTAAAACAATTTACACTTAGCCTTATTTTTTTATACGTTCTTTCCTTAAAAAAAAATCTAATTTATAAACAATCATTTATCACTTTTAATAACAATATCTATTATCCTAGAAGATACTAGACTAATTTTGATTATCTTTATTAATTTAAAAACAATGTTAATCATCCCAAAAGATAAGTAGTATAACTCTTTAATTAATTCAAAACCATATTAATGACACATGCTTCGAGTTCCTCTTGATTTTGTACCATATAGAAGAATAGTTACTTATCACCTTTTCTTCCAAGCGAGGATCAAATCCAAACAAATAACGAAACATATATATACCATCATCCAAGAATTAAACGATAATTTATAATAAAAAAGATACCATATAATTTATTTAGAGCTGGTTTATCTCACTGAAATTTTAGTTGATGCTTTCGAGTTCGGTTCGATCTCTCTCGAAATTTCAGTAGCTCTAAATTTTATGATTTATACTCAACATGAGACAACATCTATACGAGCCAAACTCAAAAGACCACATCCAAATCAAACATTGAATGAGTTAGATATTGAATTCATAAGAATTTTAATTTCAAATATTCATTACTTATTTTACTAACAAACTTATTACTCTTTAATAATCTATCTTTCCTAAATGCTCATCTCACCTTGTACATGCTCCATTCCCTAACTTTGCATGCATATCACTCCTCTTCCACAAATTGTTTTTGACTAATGATCGCTCCAATTAAATCCTCTCCACATCACACACCATCACATGAAACTCGACCTCACATTTGATTTCCAACTTGAAGTCGCTTTGACACTTTTCCTTAAATGTTGCGTTCCACCTCACATCTTTGCACCTTCCAACCTTTAGACATTGAAGCTTCTCACCAAGAGAAACATGTTGGTAGTCTAAGCCTCCATTGAACTAAAACTCACAAATTCCAAAACCTAGCCAGTCTATAGATTACCTTCAACCAAAATTGCACCTAATAAAACTCATCTACATTCATAGATCTTGCAAAAAACCCAATGAATTTGGTTTCAAAATTTTCCATTGAGTAAATTATTTGATTTTTAATTTTACTTGATGGTAGTTATTTTTCTTGTTTACAAGAAACAAATGAAAATAAAAGAGAGGGAGATAGAGCAATGTGGAAATGTAATAGTAGTAGATTTTTCAAAGTTTATAATTTAGTTTATTCTACAATTTTTGTTATCCCACGACGTAGAATTCCATTCACAAATAGACAATAAACGACAAAGAAATATGATCGCATACAAAAATACAATATGATCTCAAAATAACAATAAATACATGGTCTACTTTATTCTATAAAATTTAAAAAACACCAACGCATGTAAAAAATTATATCGATTTTCTTTTGAATATTTTCCAATTAAAATTATGGGAAAATCCTATATATTCATTTGAAAATATGCCATCAAAAATCAAGTTCTATTATTAACTATTGATTTTCTTATTAATTACTTGAATGATTCTCATAAATAATTTTACAAAATGAGTTCACCATTATTATTTGTTGATTAAATGGATTTAAATAAGGCCATTGAATCCATTTAAGAAACATTTTAAATCACAAATCAGATATTCAAATATTCCATAAATAAGTTAGTTATTTAGATATTTATTAAAATATACGTTATTTAAATAATATTAAAATAAGCTCACTCTTATTCAAATCATTATTTAAAAAATATTAAAATGAGCACACTTTTATTCAAATACTTAAATATAAGTTATTCATTTTTTTGGGATGTTATCGATGTTGATTCAACTAAAAAATGGGTTAGAGGGATATTAGTTGGATTACTCAAATTTAAGGACAATATGTAAGAGACATGATCCACATTTCTCTATGTTCCTTCCACTATAAAGGAATCTTAACCTTAATGCATAATGATCTATTTTTTTGCCACTTCATCTCTTGGTGGTCGATTCCAGCTACATAAAATCTCAATCAAGGCTCAACTCAAGTCAGTTTCAAATCTAGAACTATCGGATAGCCAACGGTTAAAATTCAAGGATTACCAGTATGTTGAGTACATCTAAGAATGGATGTTCACCATAACAAGATGCACTTCAAGGCTTAGATTTTGATATGTTTTCTTGATTTATATAACTTATAGTTCACGTATAATAATACGTTGCTTGTTTACATATGCCATAATCATGTTATTAATTAGGTGAGATTCATATATATGTGAGTATTGCACATATTGAATAGTCGTGTATATGCATGTATAATAAAAATCATTTTAGTTTAGATCAGATGTATATACATCCAAATAATTTATTTTAATTTTCACAAATTTATCAATTGAATATATTTGTATTAATATATCATATTGTACAAATTAAATAACTAATAATTAATAATGACATCATATCAAGTTAAAAATTAACATTTTATTTTATATTTGCAAACTTAAACTTAATATGATTTTCTGTACTATTTACCTTTTTTGATGTTATTTAAATCAAAATATAGTTTAAATATTTCATGCAAAATAGTATATCTTTACTACTAGTTGTTCTATTGTCACAATTTTATGGTGCCAGCATAAATTTCCAAATCTGCATTTTAAAAAATATTGCAATTCAAATACCCTAAAGGGTAGTGTAACACCCCACTCCCGCTATGATCACTCGCTAAGGGAATGCCATAACATCGGTGGAGTATTTTAAGTGAATATAGAACAGAGAAATTATAGCAAGACAGATATAAGTAATACTTGAAAATTTAAAACATCATTTCATTGCAGCGGAAAGTAGAACATGTTTGGTTACATCACAAAACCATAATAAGAGTCAAGTACAAAATATCCATCCTGATAAATAAAAATACATAATCCCAATACATGAACTGATAGCCATAAAAGAAAAGGGTAAGCTGAGCTCTACATCTAGGGTCCAAGCTCCAAGAGAGAAATAAAAGCAGCCTGATCAAAGCCCACTCGTGCTGGGCCCACTCTGAGAACCTGAGGGTTGGGAAAAAAAATTAAAACAACGGGGTCAGACATAAGTCTGAGCGAGTCCTATAACTTTAACAATGCAATCATTAAAGTAATTAGGGTATGATATAACTTGGTACGGTGTGACTGGGGATAAATGACTACACTCAGTAGCCAATCAGACTTAGAATGAACTAAGATAACGATAAAGACGCATTTACCCACCCAAGGATAATTACTACACTGCACCACACCAGTCATTTCCTACTTAAAGGTTGATCCCTCCCAAGGACTTAGTAAATTTACTCAGTAGTTTCGTGTACCCCTACCTGACTACATAGGTGCCGCCTGCCCCTATCTCCACTAGGTGTACCCACTACTCCCAAGCGATCGGCTCCCTACCGTAGATACCCGTGCTGGCCCCACAATGGGGTGTATCACTCCCCATAGTGGCAACCCGATACAACAAATGGTGCACGACTTATATCTACACGATGCAACAACGTCTTACCTACCAGCCCGGGTCCACACACGCATATGAAACCCGTTGGACTCGCGTTGCCACCGCTACCCCGTTTTGGCCTCTTATAGTCAAGCCCAATATGCGTGTCCCGTCCTCGACTTGGGTCGAGCCCACAAAGATACGTTTGGGATATTGGTTGAAATGGGCCCCCACAAGCTACCCACCTAAGCTTGTTATTTCTAGTGTATACCACTTAACCCTTTAATCATGTTTTAATTACATGTTCCACTTTGGTTAAGTATTCTAATCGTATTTTCTATTGCCACCCAAGGCAACCACTAGATTTCTACATGCCACCCAAGGCACCCACTTAACCCCTCATGTCCCTCTACATGCTAATATGGTTAAGTGTTTCTTAATTAATTAATTAAGATCATGACCTCATAAAGACCTCTCACATTAGACCATCTTTTATGACTGCTGGATATGCCGGTTGGGTCCGGGCAAACTTCCGTCATAAAGGGTCTAACCTCATGTCTTTACTTTAATCACGTATTTAATTTATGACTAAGACCTCTCACATTGGGCCAATCATTTGTAGCTGTTGGATTGCCGGTCGGTTCCGGGCAGACTTCCGCTACAAAAGGGTCCAACCTCGTGTCTTAGTTGATTAATTACACCTAATTAATCACCCCCATCATTTGTATTAATTATCCCTAATTAATTACACATTTTTAAGAATATGAGTAGACCTAACTCAATAGGTAAATTCCCAATTCCATAGTATGGGTAGACCTAACTTAATAGGTAAATTCCCAACTCCATAATATGGGTAGACCTAACTTAATAGGTAAATTCCCAATTATGTCCATTCATTTTATGTTATGCTTAAGCATACCAACTTTACACATTTCTATTAACATGCATATTAACCCCATCGTTTCCCACGTAATTCGTTCTCATGACATGTCATATAAATAGGGAGTTTCATTATAAATGTAATGGGTTCAATCTTAGCACAACGTTGGCATTTACATGGGTTTAAAAGGTGTCAACTTGCATCATAACATTAAACCCAACTAGCATAAATCATTAACCCAAACTTGCATATGAACTTGCATATAAACTTGCATATGAACTTGCATATAAACTTGCATATGAACTTGCATATAAACTTGCATATGAACTTGCATATAAACTTGCATATGAGCTTGCATATAAACTTGCATATGAATTTGCATAACATGTCATACATAGAGGCAACCTTGCATATGTCATGCATATCATAAAAAGAGACAAACTTGCATATGAACTTGCATATAAACTTGCATATAAACTTGCATATGAACTTTCATATCATGTCATACATAGAGGCAACCTTGCTTATGTTACGCATATCATAAAAAGAGACAAACTTGCATATGAACTTACATATAAACTTGCATATGAACTTGCATAACATGTCATATCATAAAAAGAAACAAACTTGCATATGAACTTATAACATATGACAACCACAACATGCATAGATCCTCATTTACATCCATAGCCTCCTAATATCCTATCCTAATTAGTTTAGCAATTGTTTGCTAAAGACATAGGAACTCACAAATAACTAATTAGCACTCCAATGAGGAAGATTAAGTTGCTAGAGTGGATTAGAACTTGATTAGAGTTGATTTGAGATGCCAACTTCCTCTCAAATTTGGTGGAGGCTCCTTCTAGTTTTGATTTGACGGCATGAGGCCCTTGAATCTATTTTTAGTATGAATTAGGGTAGTGTTAGGGTGTATTTATAGATTAGGCAAGTGATTTAGGTCATCAGATTAACCCTAAATTAGATTAGGACCATCAGATCTCGGAAGCTTCTAGAGAATAGCCCAAAACACAGCCAAACCCTAAAATGGTGCACCAGGTTAAACTGGCCGAGCACCCCCTGTCGACACCCAAGTCGACAGGGCTGTCGACTTTGTCCTAGCCAAGTCGACTGCCCAGTCGACAGGGCTGTCGACTTGGGTAGGTAGGCGGGAATTTTTCCCTCCTGCGCCCAATGGCTCCAATTTCGAAATTTAAACCTGAATTTTAAATCTGTTTTGAACTTTGAATTTTCTACAAACTTCATTGGGCCATAACTGGGCCATACGGACTCCGATTTACAAAATTTCGGACTCTATTTTGCGTATTTTTCCGAGACGAACGCAATGACGCAGCCCGTTTCCCCCAATTCTCACATCTGAGATTATTTATTCTGTAATTAGTGAATTTTAGCATTAACTGAAATTCGGGGTGTTACATTCTCCCCTCCTTAAAGGATTTCGTCCCCGAAATCCCTAAGCTTAAGGAGAATGCATATCCTACCATCCAAACAACCATCTACTCAATCCATCACACACGGGCATCCATTGTCCTTAAAACAATTTCTAATGATGTATGAGCATATGCAAAAAGTGTGTGTATATGTTCCCTATCTAATGTATGAACATATGCAAACCATGATAGTGCCATGCATCCATTATGTATGCGAGAGAACCCTATCGACACATACAATATCTACATGAGTGCACAATCATTCACCAAAATGCATCATCCATATGATAACACAATCATTATACATCCATAAATATAGCTACCTACACACAATTATATGCAATATGCAATATGAAGTGACTAAGCCGATCTAGTGCCTAGAGTGTGTGTATATGCATCCACGAGCAACCACTAGCAAACACTTGCATCCACATGCATCCATCAATCATTACATGTCTCAAACACATGTTTCAACCATAGGTTTACCCTATCTAAAGGTCAAAAGTACTAACGAGAGGACATACTAAAGATAAGATAAGTACTAGACGAACGATAAAGGAGAAGTTAAAAGACATACCCTCAAAAAGGAATGGGTATAATGAACGCATCTTCGCTTCCGTTTCCCAAGTAGCGTTGCCCTCATCATCTCCCCATTGTACTTTGACTAGTTGAACCTCTCGATTCCTCAGTTTCCTAGTCTCTGACCCAAGGATGCTAGTAGGAGCTCGTCGAATAGTCGCATCACGCTCTACTTCCACTTCTCTAAGCAAGCTCGGCTCTACCACCTCTGCGGTCTCATGTAGGCACTTCCTCAAATGTGACACATGGAATACATCATGTACACCACTAAGTCTGTCGGGCAACTCCACTCTATATGCCATCCGTCCAATCCTTTCCTTAATAGGAAACGACCCTACGAACCTTGGTGCTAACTTCCCAACAGATCCAAAGCGAACCACATTTCGTAACGGAGACACTTTGACAAAGACCATGTCCCCAACTTCAAACTCAAGATCCGTCCTCCTCTTGTCCGCATAAGATTTTTGCCTATCCTGCGCTGCTTTCATCCTCCTTCGAATCAAGTCAATCTTCTCAGAAGTCTCCCTAACCATATCAGGCCCAAGCAAGATCTTATCCGTAGATTCCCACCAACATGTAGGTGATCGACAAGGCCTTCCATAAAGAGTTTCGAAAGGAGCCATACCAATACTGGACTGAAAGCTGTTATTATATGCGAACTCCACCAATGGAAGATGTTCTTCCCATGTACCTCCAAAATCTAAGATACAAAGCCTCAAAAGGTCTTCTAGGACACGATTCACCCTCTCAGTCTGGCCGTCCGTCTGAGGATGATATGCGGTGCTCAGACATAATTGAGTCCCCACTGCTTCTTGCAAACTTTTCCAGAACTCGCTAGTGAAGATAGGATCTCGATCGCTCACTATGCTAGAGGGTACCCCATGCAATCGAACTATCTCTCGAAGATATACTGAAGCTAGCCATGGAGCAGTCCTCTTGCTCTTCACAGGTATGAAATGGGCGCTTTTAGTAAGTCTGTCTACCACAACCCAAATTCCCGTATTACGCTTTCTCGATCTGGGTAACCCGTCAATAAAATCCATCGAGACGCTATCCCACTTCCATTGCGGAACTTCCAATGGGTGAAGCAACCCACCTGGTTTCTTTTGCTCCGCTTTCACCTGTTGGCAGACCAAGCATCGAGCGACATACTCGGCCACATCTTTCTTCATACCGGCCCAGAATAAAACCCGCTTCATGTCTTGGTACATCTTGTCCCCACCGGGATGAATGGTCATCATAGAACGGTGTGCATCATCAAGAATAGCCTTCCTCAAACCCTCGTCTTGCGGTACACAAAGTCTACCGTCTCTACGCAAGCACCCCCTATCGTCTAGGGTGTACCTACTCAAATGGCTGGACGACTCCCCCCTTACGAGCTTCTCTACCAACTCAACCAACTGTGGGTCGTCCCTCTGTGCTTCTCCAATTCGCCCCAAAAGAGTAGGTCTGACCTCCAAGGATGCTAGCAAACCGGGTATATAGTCAATGGAAGGTCTGAAATCAAACATCGAGATAAATTCCAAGCTTTGTTGTTCCACGAACAATGGACTCAAGGACAACCTTTTTCTGCTCAAGGCGTCCGCCACCACATTACCCTTGCCAGGGGTATACGCTATCTCGAAATCATAGGATGCTAAGAACTCCATCCACCTTTGCTGTCTCAAATTCAAATCCTTCTGAGAAAACAAGTACTTCAATGATTTGTGGTCAGTGAACAATTCGAATCTCTCACCAAGAAGATAATGGCGCCAAATCTTATGTGCAAAAACAATAGCGGCCAACTCTAAATCATGGGTAGGGTAATTTTTCTCATGCGCCCTCAACTGCCTTCCACCATAGGCTATTACCCTTCCCTCTTGCATTAAGACTGCGCCCAGTCCTGTCCCACAAGCATCGGTATAGACAACAAATGGCTTATTCCCATCTGGCAACACTAAAACTGGAGCAGTGGTTAAAGCTCTCTTTAACTGTCGGAACGCATCATCACAATCTACGTCCCATGTGAAAACAAGATTCTTCTTCGTTAAGCGGGTTAATGGGGCTGATATCTTCGCGAAGTCTTTGATAAACTTCCTATAGTAACCCGCCAACCCTAAGAAACTTCTTACTTCGGTAGCATTCTTTGGAACCTTCCAATCTTGAATTGATACTACCTTCGCGGGATCCACAGCTATCCCTTCCTTGGAGACCACGTGCCCCAAGAACCGCACTTCCTTCCTCCAGAAGTGACATTTAGAGAATTTAGCCTTAAGGCTATGTGCTCGAAGAGTCTCCAACACCTCCCCAAGATGTAGGGCGTGCTCTTCTTTACTCTTAGAAAATACTAAGATATCATCCACAAAGACCACCACGAACTTATTAAGGAACTCCCTGAACACCCTACTCACCAAATCAACAAAGTATGCAGGGGCGTTCGTCAACCCAAATGGCATCACCAGCCACTCATAGAAACCATCCGGGGTCCTAAAGGCAGTCTTGTCTATGCTATCCTCAGCCACCCTCAACTGATGAAACCCCGTGGCTAAGTCCAACTGAGAAAATACTGAAGCGCCAACCAACTGATCGAAAAGATCATCAATCCTCGGCAAAGGGTGTCTATTCTTCTTTATGAGCTTGTTGAGTTCTCTATAGTCTACACAAAATCTGAGGGACCCATCCGCCTTCGTAGCAAAAACTACTGGAGCACCCCACTCCGATATACTTCGTCTTATGAACCCCTTCTAAAGCAACTCCCCTACTTGCTTATGGAGTTCCCTCCTCTCACGAGGAGCCATGTGGTGCACTGGTAAAGATACAGGTTTAGCATTATCCACCAGATATATTCGGAAGTCAATCTCTCGCTTCGGAGGTAAGCCCTTCACCTCCTCAAACACATCTGAGTATTCCCGGACCACTCTAACAGATTGCAAACTCTCGACCGAAGCGTCAAGCGATTCAAGATAACTTAGCATAATAGAATCCATGGGATTACAAGAGATCTCGAGAGTGTTACCCAGGCGGGTCATGAGCCTAACAACTCTCCTTTCGCAATCTAGAACGGCACCATTACTGGATAACCAGTCCATGCCCAAAATCAACCCATAGCCCGTGAAGCCCAAAACAAAAGCATCACATCTAAACTCAATGCTAAGTATAGAAATCTTCAAACCCAAACATATCATGGACAAATAAGTGGAGCCCCCAATTGGGTTTGAAACAACCAAGGGATCATCTACCAGACTGGTGTCTAAGTGCAGTGACTCAACTAATGATGATGAGATAAACGAATGCGATGCGCCAGAATCAAACAATGTATGGACAGGATGATCAAATAGAAAAACCAGACTTTCAACGGAAATAGTTCTACCTCTTTCCTGAATCGGTGGAACCGCGAGAGCCTGTACTTGCCCCCAAGCCTGACCCGGTGCCATAAGAGCTTGCACCTGTCCTCCTGAGGTAGATCCCGTCCTTTGCCCCTTCTTAGGGCAATCCTTCACTAGATGCCCTGCTTCGCCACAGTTATAGCAGCCAGTCTTCTTCTTCTTTTGACAATCTTTGCTTATGTGGCCTGGAATCCCGCAATTGAAGCACTTCTTCTTTCCCTTGCCACCGTTGCCTTTCCCACCTTTGTTTTGCTGTTGTTGCTGAGGTCTCTTTTGATCTCCCTTCTTCTCGGGTACCTTATTAGCATTGGGACCCTTCTCTTCTTCATGCATGAGTGCCATGTCAACTAGCTTCTCAAAGGTGGCCCCCATAGGGATATGAGTCATAGCCAACCCATGCATCGGTTCATTCAAGCCTTTCACGAACCTCAAAGCCTTCTTCTCCGGTGTATTCACCATGTCTAGGCCAAACCTTGCCAATTGATTAAACTTGTTGACATATTCCTTCACTGAGAGATTTCCTTGCTTTAGAGTCAAGAATCTTTCCATATACAAGTTTTCCTCTGCCCTTGAGAGAAACTTTGCCACAAATCTTTGCCTAAAATCCGCCCAATAGTCAACGGGGCGTTCTCCATTAGTGACCTCCCACCAGAATGAGGCCTCTCCCTTCATTAACCAAGCAGCTAACTTGACTTTCTTTCCTTCTTCCATCTCAAAGATATCTATCAACTCTTCCACCTCCTTAAGCCAATCTCTAGCTTCCACAAAAGTTTCTGATCCTTGAAAAGGTTTCCCTCCCATAGCTTTAAATTCCTTGCAAGTCTTAGCAAAAGTATCCGTGCGAGGAGGAGGGGGAGGAGGAAGATCGGGTGCTACGGTTGGTGGAGGAACATTTGCTGGACCCGCAGTGGTGGCCCTAGCCTCCATCAATCTCCTATACCATACTGGTATCGTCACACCCTCCGGAAAGTTAAGATCCTCAGCCATGCTGAAACGAAAAAGGAAAGATTCAAAACGGAGAATTCGAAAGATAAAGATATGGCTATTGGGGATAATGCTTTTCTTTCAAAAACTTTTCTCTTTAAAGACATGTTTTTGAAAATATCTCTTCCAAAAATGTTTTTAGAAAAATAGTTTTCTAAAAATTTTATCTGTTCCGGTAACCTTTGCTCTGATACCACGTGTAACACCCCACTCCCGCTATGATCACTCGCTAAGGGAATGCCATAACATCGGTGGAGTATTTTAAGTGAATATAGAACAGAGAAATTACAGCAAGACAGATATAAGTAATACTTGAAAATTTAAAACATCATTTCATTGCAGCGGAAAGTAGAACATGTTTGGTTACATCACAAAACCATAATAAGAGTCAAGTACAAAATATCCATCCTGATAAATAAAAATACATAATCCCAATACATGAACTGATAGCCATAAAAGAAAAGGGTAAGCTGAGCTCTACATCTAGGGTCCAAGCTCCAAGAGAGAAATAAAAGCAGCCTGATCAAAGCCCACTCGTGCTGGGCCCACTCTGAGAACTTGAGGGTTGGGAAAAAAGATAAAAACAACGGGGTCAGACATAAGTCTGAGCGAGTCCTATAACTTTAACAATGCAATCATTAAAGTAATTAGGGTATGATATAACTTGGTACGGTGTGACTGGGGATAAATGACTACACTCAGTAGCCAATCAGACTTAGAATGAACTAACATAACGATAAAGACGCATTTACCCACCCAAGGATAATTACTACACTGCACCACACCAGTCATTTCCTACTTAAAGGTTGATCCCTCCCAAGGACTTAAGTAAATTTACTCAGTAGTTTCGTGTACCCCTAGCTGACTACATAGGTGCCGCCTGCCCCTATCTACACTAGGTGTACCCACTACTCCCAAGCGATCGGCTCCCTACCGTAGATACCCGTGCTGGCCCCACAATGGGGTGTATCACTCCCCATAGTGGCAACCCGATACAACAAATGGTGCACGGCTTATATCTACACGATGCAACAACGTCTTACCTACCAGCCCGGGTCCACACACGCATATGAAACCCGTTGGACTCGCGTTGCCACCGCTACCCCGTTTTGGCCTCTTATAGTCAAGCCCAATATGCGTGTCCCGTCCTCGACTTGGGTCGAGCCCACAAAGATACGTTTGGGATATTGGTTGAAATGGGCCCCCACAAGCTACCCACCTAAGCTTGTTATTTCTAGTGTATACCACTTAACCCTTTAATCATGTTTTAATTACATGTTCCACTTTGGTTAAGTATTCTAATCATATTTTCTATTGCCACCCAAGGCAACCACTAGATTTCCACATGCCACCCAAGACACCCACTTAGCCCCTCATGTCCCTCTACATGCTAATATGGTTAAGTGTTTCTTAATTAATTAATTAAGATCATGACCTCATAAAGACCTCTCACATTAGACCATCTTTTATGACTGCTGGATATGCCGGTTGGGTCCGGGCAGACTTCCGTCATAAAGGGTCTAACCTCGTGTCTTTACTTTAATCACGTATTTAATTTATGACTAAGACCTCTCACATTGGGCCAATCATTTGTAGCTGTTGGATTGCCGGTCGGTTCCGGGCAGACTTCCGCTACAAAAGGGTCCAACCTCGTGTCTTAGTTGATTAATTACACCTAATTAATCACCCCCATCTTTTGTATTAATTATCCCTAATTAATTACACATTTTTAAGAATATGGGTAGACCTAACTCAATAGGTAAATTCCCAATTCCATGGTATGGGTAGACCTAACTTAATAGGTAAATTCCCAACTCCATAATATGGGTAGACCTAACTTAATAGGTAAATTCCCAATTATGTCCATTCATTTTATGTTATGCTTAAGCGTACCAACTTTACACACTTCTATTAACATGCATATTAACCCCATCGTTTCCCACGTAATTCGTTCTCATGACATGTCATATAAATGGGGAGTTTCATTATAAATGTAATGGGTTCAATCTTAGCACAACGTTGGCATTTACATGGGTTTAAAAGGTGTCAACTTGCATCATAACATTAAACCCAACTAGCATAAATCATTAACCCAAACTTGCATATGAACTTGCATATAAACTTGCATATGAACTTGCATATAAACTTGCATATGAACTTGCATATAAACTTGCATATGAACTTGCATATAAACTTGCATATGAGCTTGCATATAAACTTGCATATGAATTTGCATAACATGTCATACATAGAGGCAACCTTGCATATGTCATGCATATCATAAAAAGAGACAAACTTGCATATGAACTTGCATATGAACTTGCATATGAACTTGCATATCATGTCATACATAGAGGCAACCTTGCTTATGTTATGCATATCATAAAAAGAGACAAAATTGCATATGAACTTGCATATAAACTTGCATATGAACTTGCATAACATGTCATATCATAAAAAGAAACAAACTTGCATATGAACTTATAACATATGACAACCACAACATGCATAGATCCTCATTTACATCCATAGCCTCCTAATATCCTATCCTAATTAGTTTAGCAATTGTTTGCTAAAGGCATAGGAACTCACAAATAACTAATTAGCACTCCAATGAGGAAGATTAAGTTGCTAGAGTGGATTAGAACTTGATTAGAGTTGATTTGAGATGCCAACTTCCTCTCAAATTTGGTGGAGGCTCCTTCTAGTTTTGATTTGACGGCATGAGGCCCTTGAATCTATTTTTAGTATGAATTAGGGTAGTGTTAGGGTGTATTTATAGATTAGGCAAGTGTTTTAGGCCATTAGATTAACCCTAAATTAGATTAGGACCATCAGATCTTGGAAGCTTCTAGAGAATAGCCCAAAACACAGCCAAACCCTAAAATGGTGCACCAGGTTAAACTGGCCGAGCACCCCCTGTCGACACCCAAGTCGACAGGGCTGTCGACTTGGTCCTAGCCAAGTCGACTGCCCAGTCGACAGGGCTGTCGACTTGGGTAGGTAGGCGGGAATTTTCCCCTCCTGCACCCAATGGCTCCAATTTCGAAATTTAAACCTGAATTTTAAATCTGTTTTGAACTTTGAATTTTCTACAAACTTCATTGGGCCATAACTGGGCCATACGGACTCCGATTTACAAAATTTCGGACTCTATTTTGCGTATTTTTCCGAGACGAACGCAATGACGTAGCCCGTTTCCCCCAATTCTCAAATCTGAGATTATTTATTCTGTAATTAGTGAATTTTAGCATTAACTGAAATTCGGGGTGTTACAGGTAGGATATAACATAAACTTGATTACAACCCCATTCTTTATTAATTAGTAATAGAAATGGACATTCAAACTAAAAGCATCAGATTTTGCAATTTAAATTAAAATTAAGGCTGCATTATTTTAATGAATAAATATTACTATAAATATCACTTTCTTTAGAATGTGTTAAACATATAATATTTATAGAAAAACAACTCATGCACGAAGCACATGTCGTAATGCTCGTGTTTTGAATATTATATTTTAATTTTACCTAATTTCTTCAACATAATATTATGTTTCGGTAAAAGTCCTAGAATTAATAATTTTAATTTAAAATTTGAAAAAATCATTTATAAAAGCATACAAAATTCGTTAAGCAACAAAAATATAATTTTAACATAGAAATTTAGGGAATTTTTGTGTGACCTTATAATACCATAGTTGAATTACAGAATGATCCACAAAAATGTTCTCAATATTATTTTAATTTGGCTAATATATATGTATAACATAATTTAATAATTTATAATTATAATAAAATATTTCATGCCCCGCAAAAAGTGGTTCAGTGGAAAATTGTACAATAGCAGGTTGTAAAGGGTTCTCACTGCAAAATGTCGAGCATCTTGCATGCAAGTTTCATTCCTCAGGATCTCAGCACTAACATGGTCTTGGCTGGCTAACACAACATTACCACTTCCATTTTTAGCCACAACAGATGATGAGTCATCTCCTAAGTCATTGTTTTGGCTATTACCCAACGATGGATTGCTCAAAATTGTCCATCTAGTTTCGTTTGTTGCATCTAACATGGGAGAAAGCGTAGAATGCACATGACCATTAGGAAAGCCAAAGATAGGGGATTACATTACCATGGCCATTTCATCATTGAACACAACGAAGGAGTTTACTAACGTAGCTCCATCGGGACAAGATCCAGAGATTGATGGGTCTGAGTTGAAGGAACAATCAGATCTTGTACAAGAGTCAGGGCTGGGAGGCTTGGGATTTGGGCGTGGGCCATGGGGGTACTTGTGATATTTCTACTTGGGACGCGTTTTATTTGGTAGTTTTCTGGATGTTAAATACTATTGGGTGGGCCACTTTTTATTGGCATTGGAAACATATTACATTATGGCAGGGTAATGTTTCACAATTTAATGAATCTTCCACTTATTTGATGGGGTGGTTAAGAGATTATCTATGGTTAAACTCTTCACAACTTATCAACGGATATAACCCTTTTGGTATGAATAGTTTATCGATATGGGCGTGGATGTTTTTATTTGGATATCTCGTTTGGGCTACTAGATTTATGTTCTTAATTTCCTGGCGGGGATATTGGCAAGAATTAATTGCATGGGCTCATGAACGAACACCTTTGGCCAATTTGATTCGATGGAGAGATAAGCCAGTGGCTCTTTCCATCGTGCAAGCAAGATTGGTTGGATTAGCACATTTTTCTGTAGGCTATATATTCACTTATGCAGCTTTCTTGATTGCCTCTACATCAGGAAAATTTGGTTAATTTAATTCTTTTTTTACTGTGTCAGCAACAATCTCATTTTTTTCAATGAAGTGGGGGTTCCCCTTCTTTTATTTTTACATCTAGGATCTGAACTGTATTAACAGAAATTGGAACAGAAATATCATTTGATTCGTCGATCCTTAAAAAAAGAAATAAGCAAGGTTCCGTCATTGAGTGAAAAATGGGAAATTCATGGAAAATTGCAATCCTTACCACGTAATAGTGCATCTATACGTCTTCATCGACTTTGTTTTTTGACTGGAAGACCTATAGCTAACTATCGAGACTTTAGACTATCCGGACACGTACTTCGAGAAATAGTTCATGCGTGTTTGTTACCCGGCGCAACAAGATCCAGTTGGTAAGGATAAAAATATCGCTTCTGATTTGTACGGATCTCTATGATCATAGATCATGGAGGGGCCCTCTTTACCATTTTGTATAAATAGACTATTCTATTTGTATAGATATGGTAGAGGGCATATCCAATCTTTCTTAACCCTTTAGTTCCTAGTTCTTTAGCATGGAGTAGAGCAGATTGGTAGCTCGCAAGGCTCATAACCTTGAGGTCACGGGTTCAAATCCTGTCTCCGCAACATTTTTTTGTCATTAAAAATAAGAAGTTTTATTTTTAGGTCTTGTGTTATTCTGTTAACTAGTAATTAATTACTATTTTTGTTTTTAGATGAGAGGGAAATAAGAACAAAAGGAAAGATAAAACTACTAGAAAAAAAATATAAATAGAATAGTAAGTATCATAATCGTAATAAACTATACTGAATTTTTCATTTTTTTTATTCTAACTATAGTATTTTATTCTTATTATAGTACATTACTTCATCATGGGCGGATAGCGGGAATCGAACCCGCATCTTCTCCTTGGCAAAGAGAAATTTTATCATTCGACCATATCTGCATTTTTGCATTTCTAAAACATATGCATATGTCCACACATATATGACATATATGATATATCATATATGCGTCTGGATCATATTTGCACAGGTCCATAGATAAATACTAGCAAAGTAAGATTCCAATTAAAATAAGATTCTTATAAATAGTTAATTAATAGCTAATAACAAATTTCATAGATTTTTTTTTTACTCAGATTGAATTTACATGTGTCTCACAATCCAAAATCGGGGGAAAGAATGACATTTTGGGGTCGAGAAAATGCCAAACAAGTATGAACCTGCGGCCTTAGGTAGGCATAAAAACAGTGATATCCAACTAGGTGGCACAAAAACTATATTCTATGGCCTCCTAGTTGTGTAATGGCCTCCTAGTTGCATAACTCTCCTTCTTCCATTTTCTAACTTCCTCATGCCTCACCCTTAAGAGAAAGAGTTCTGGCATACTACTATATTTTGATACCGAACTCTTGCGGAACTTCACTACTTTGAGAGTAGAGTTAGGCCTTTTATTCTGCTGTGCCTAGGCATGAGTAGACTGCTTTCCTTATCTGTATTCTATACATTTTCTTTTCTAAGATAGAAGGTCTTCCTTCATCACCTGTCCCATTTGGAAGTTCTTCCAATAGTCAATGAGCAGGAAGAGCTTTAGGGTGAGGCATGAGGAAGTTAGAAAATGTAAGAAGGAGAGTTATGGAACTAGGAGGCCATTACACAACCAGGAGGCCATAGAATATAGTTTTTGCGCCACCTAGTTGGACATCACTGTTTTTTTGCCTGCCTAAGGTCGCAGGTTCATACATTCCACAAGAGACATATGAAACTACAAAAATTCGTGGACGTAGTGTTTTGTCGTCCGTTGTCTAATGTGTCATGGAGGATTACTGGTCTGATCACTTAATCGACTTTTTCCCAGACTCACCTACTCTTATTAAGTGGTCCGCTAACAATGTAATCAGTATTAGAGATTGAGAGGAAAGCTTTACATCCAGTATTTTGATCATATGTTTTATCTCAAATTCACCAGTCCGAATGACAAGTTGGGTGTCCTTGAGAGAGATCCTTTAGTTATCGAAGATAAGCCCTTCATTATAACGCCTTGGAGGTGTCACAGTTGGTAAGGCTAGAGAACAAATTTAATCCATCCCAATTTGGGCCACTTTCACTAATATACCATTTGTTCTTTAACCTTTAATTGGTTCGAACTGGTTGGCTAGCTTGATTGGCAAGCTTTGATGCTTTGGTTCGGTCATGTTGCTAGGAAGAGTTTAAAGTACGCTAGAGCTTTTATGGAAGTTACTCATATGAAGCCTCTTCTAAATAAGCTTAATGCCATATTACTAAAAGGTTTTGATGTCAATGTTGATGTTTATTATAGTTGGTGTCCGGACATCTACTTTAAGTGTCAGTCTTTTGGTCACACTGTCGAGACATGCACTTCTGTTTTATTCTCCGCTGTCAAGGTTCCTCTTTGTAAACCAAACCTGAAATGGGTCCCGAAGCCGACCTATTCTTCTCCTCATACACCAGTTGATCCTAATCCACTAGTTGGTGCTTCTTTAGAGGTTCTACCCTTTAATTCCTTTGTTCCTAAGGTTCCTTTCTGTTGGAGAGATGTTGAGCTTACTATATATGGTTCACACTAGTTCGAAAATGAGATACAGTTCGATTTCTAATGAGTATTTTATGCTTATGGGAGAGAAGGGTGAAGAAAGACAATTATTGTATCATGTTGATGGTGAAGATCTGGTTTTGGCTAATGAAGGAGAAGATGGTATTAGCAATGTAGAGCTATTGAATAATGATTCCTAGGATAGACATTACCTTTATTCCAAGCAATCTCCTCACTATGTATCGAACTTTGCTTCTCTCTTTTCTAAGTTTAAGCATGTGATTATTCCTAGTGAAGTTGATGGGGATTAGCTTCCACGTTCACTTTTAGTAGTCTTTGGTGCCTTTACCGAGCTCCTGTATTTCCATTTTATACTTGTACGGTGTCCTGGCACTTCAAACCAGGTTAGTAGATAAGCATTCTGCCTATCTCTTGTTCTCTCTTGTATTCATTATTTATTGTAATGAAGTGTTACAGATCGCTTTAAAAATAGGACGGCATTGCCAAAAAAAAAAAAAATTCATGCGCTATGCATTAGAACTGGAATGTTATAAAAGAATTGATTTAATTTTCACAATTGATACAACTTAATATATTTATATGTGCATTTAAACACATATATTTATAAGTAATTTGGATATTATAAATATAATTATACAAAAATACATACTAGATATATAAATATAATTTTATTACAGTAAAATACACATGTATATTATTTTTAAAAATACCTTTATACATTATGTATATTTATATATTTATTTATTTTTGGTCTGTATGTATGTATGTATTTATATAGAAATTTATTTAACTAATATCTAATTATATATATATATATATATATACATATACAATTACTATTTTACGTTTATGCAATAATTATATATAATTAAATACTAATACGTTTTAATACTTTCATAAAATCATATATACGTATAATTACATATATTTTAACAACATGCAATACATATAAAATGAGCTAACGTATTTGTTGAGTTGTGAATCCCAACAAATATACATGGACATGTTATATCTTACATGGATTGTTGTGTTACACATGCATACACATACATATATTTTATGATATGCATGTATATAATTATATTCAATTAAACATAAATTAAACAAAATTTCGTCCATTGTTTATAAATTAAAATAAAAGAAAACATTTTATTTAAATTGAATATGTAAAATTTTAAAATAAATTTGTAGCGACTCCATTTTAAAAGATTCGGATCGACAATAAACCACATATATAACCCAAACCATTCAAAATAACAAATTGTTAATGTGATTTGTATACAAGAAGTAAAGATATGAGAAGAAATATAACACAGAACCTCATAACGAAAGGACAAAATATAATGAACACATAAATAAATCATAAAACTGTTTACAATATACATTGTATTACAATAACATAATTAAACAATCAACATACATACTAAGTAAAGCAGTGGAATAACACTAGTAAATACGAACCGTCAGTCTTCATCTTCAACTTTAGAATAATATCCTAGGCTAAATTTAAACAACTTAGGTTGAAACGGGCATAATGAAAAACAATACATTCAAGTCAGAACTAAAATTTGTCATGTAAGCTAAATCAAAAGCATGAAATAAGGGTACAAATAATTAAAGAGATGTTACGGGATTTTACATATCCTAAGGATATGTTAAATCATATATATATGTATACATATAACACAATACGTTATAAATGTAATGTCTATTAGTAAACTGTAATACTAGAAATAACATTAAGGTGTTACTCATAATCCCCATTAACACATTTTATACGCATGTAGTATACGCATGTATCGTAACCCCACCATAAACGGAGAATGGTCAGATGGCTCCCTATAGGTACAATACAAATCAAAATCGTAGTGGTCACATATTGGGATAAATATGATAAGGCAAGTGAGGCAATGCTTATAATAGGATTCTACTAGTTTACCCTTTCTAACTGATTGTAACTCATTCTGAGCGACCATATACAACACCCACAATCAAATCAAGGACCACAATCGAATCGCAAGTTAAGTAAATAATATAAAGAGGTATATCCGTTAGACGGAGCTAGTCTCATTGTCAAGGAGTAGGCTCCTATTTCAGTCATTTTAATTTTGACACAAGTGTCAAGCCTACACATCATTAGTCACTTACATCGTTCCAGTAAACATTTGCTAATTTAACCAATTCATTCTGGAACTTCCCCATGCACACAGCTGTTAAACTGGTCCCAGTATTGGAAGAGAGTGTGCCTATATCCAGCTCTGGACTCTTTAACAACCATCGTCATTTAACACACTCTGGTCATTTTATATTTCAATAAAACATCATATTCCAATTGATAAAATGGTTTAATATCAGGTTTGGATTTCAGTTTCACAATATCATGTCCCAAACCAGAAAATAATCGAATTCATGTTTAATTTCAATTTTTTTATGTTAAAATCAATGTAATTCAAATTTTGATTTCACATTATCACATACCAAAATAGTTAATATTGGATATTCAAGATTCACTTTATTTTTTTTAACACAAATCAGTTCATTATCTAGTTCGAATTCCAATTTTAAACTTTCATATCATAATATTATTATTCAAATATAATTATTTACATTCAAAACAACTTTGCTAAAAAAAGATCAGGTAAAACCATGGTTCTCCCTCGCATGTCCTTAACCTTGTCCTATCCTTCGAGCCTCTCAAAAACGTCCTTTCCTTGAACTTTTCCCATTCTTTCAACCTCAACAACCAGCTGACACTTCCTTCTCAACCTCCGCCACCAGTCCCTCCCCATCTAGATCCGCCTGACCTTGTTTTGCCCACACCCAACATGATTCCTCCTCCTCTTCTTCCTATTGAAAACACCCATGTTAATACAACGAAGTGATCTTCATTATTCTTTGCCAAACCCGAAGAATGCAGGTGCAATTTCTCTCAAATTCTCGGGCAAATCAATCGTCCCCTCCGATGAAATCTACCAGGCTGCGAATGAGCAATGGCATGAATCCTAGTGGGTTTCTTTCTGGAAAAACCCTTGGGCTATACAACGGTTAACTCTCGTCTGCAGTAGCTACGGAAACCCTCAGGTGGCATTAAGGTAAATTCGAACGGTTCAGTCTTTTTCTTTCTTCTATCTAGTGTAGAGGATAGGATTAAGATTGCTCACGCAGACCGAGTTATAATTCAGAATAAGATTTTTATAGTGAAACTTTGGGATGTTGAGTTAGGCAGTGATGCTAGGTGTATAAAAAGAGTTTCAGTCTGGATTAAAATGAGGAATATCCCCCTTTTCGCTTGTTCGAAACTAGGTATAAGCTGGTTCGCATCTCGGGTAGGAAATTTTTTGTGTATGGATACATTAATAGAAAGAATAAAATGGTTGGAATACGCTAAATGTATGGTTGAAGTATCTCTGGACTCTCTGTTAACCTCTAAGTTTCCGGTTATGTTGCCTGATGGTTCTGAGCAAATCGTGTATGTTCGTTACTTGTGGCAATCGGGAGTCTATGACTTGTGCAGAGTTTTTGGGCATACGACAACTGCCTGTAAGGCTGGTAGTTCAGTGGAGTTGCTCCTTTTCACATAGACAACATAGAAGAAGCAAGTAATTAAATATAAATAGGCGTGTCTGATTGTATATAGAGCCTTGTTGGTCCTAATAGTTTCGACCTGCTGGAACAAACCAATGAAGGAAGTGAGGTTCTTGGTTCTTTTAAAAATTCTATAGAAACAAGGAAATATGGTGACAGTAATGGTGATGGAAATGATGTGCAATGTGACACTTATCCGGAAGAAGGTGAAATTGGTAGGATAGATGTTATGCTTGTAAAGGCCTTCTCCCTACCTTTTGTAGATATTGGTCTCAAAGGAAAATAAGTGAATCAAGAAATGTATGTTGGGAGTAATAGTGATATTGGTGGAAAGAAAACCATGCCAATAGGAAGTGGGGTATAAAGAGATTTTTTGTGGAAATAATGTTTTTGATGCTGGTACGTCTGGCAGCAAAAAGAATGACTTAATTATTTTAAACAAAGACAACGCTGAAGTAGATGGCTCATGTATTGAACCTCTTGATGAATTTTTACAGCAGAACTTCAGAATTTATGAAAATCTAGATGGTAATAATAGTGAACTGGGAACGAAAGCTAAGCAAGTGGAAACAATTTCTAACACTGCAAACTTCAGCGAGCTTCAAGTCATCACTGATCGGATCGCTACTGAACTAGTTAGTGGTAAAATCAGTGGTGACGTCGATGGAGGCAAGCATGAATCTCTGAAAAAAGTGCTGAAAGACTTCAACACCTTTCGTTCGAATATGAACAATAAAGTGTTGGACATTGGTAAAAAGGTGGTTGTTACCTCCTCTGCACCAACAAAAGTGAATCTCCAGAAACAGTCATCTACCAAACCTGGATTTTTGAACACGCCCTCTCAAACAAACTCTCCTCCCAGTGACCCGAACTATGTAACAACAAAGAAAAAAATCCTCTGCTAACTCTGCTTCCCATACGCTCATATTGCACCTCCTTCGAGGTGTTGATTCATGGGTTTTTTTAATTCACGACAACGAAGAAATGAAGATCGATTGAAGAGTTAGTAAATATATTTATGGGTGTGTTTTAGTGTGTTTGAGCTTTGTTAAAATCTATCCTCGTTTAATATAACACAAACGCACAAAACACGTATACATACATACATATATATATATATACATATATATATATATACATATATATATATGGCACGATATGAAAATGGCTCAAAACAGCCATTACTGGGGCTTCTGCCCCTGAACCAATCGACTAGTTCAAAACATACCAGTCCACTAGTAGGGTACAGAAACACCAGTAACGGCTATTTTCTGAAAACTTTCAAATATATATACATTTTATATTTTTTACCAATTGACTAGTGATTTTTATACCAGTTGACTGACCCGACAATATTTTTATACCAGTTGACTGACCCGACAATAACAACTATTTTCCTGAACAGTCATCTCCTTTCATAAAGAGATTCCTTTTCACTTCTAATAGAAATGATCGCTTCCTTTCGATATAACTCTTCATGAAAGATGATGCTGTTTAAACATTATTTATGCATAAAAAACCAGAGTTACAAATCACTAAATCTTCTCATATTTTCTGATATTAAACTTTATATTCTCTTGCATTCTAAAAGCTTACTCAAACATTCAAATTGCCTTAGAATCTTTGAATATATTTTATATCTCTTGATTCATAAGCAATTTACTTCCTTCAAATCTTCACAAAGACGTTATATACTTGAGGATAATATTATAGGAAGGGTGTACTCAAACTGCTGGCTATACACTGTTATTTTGTATTGTTGAAAGTCCTGTTCGGTTACTTAGGTAGAGAAAATCTCGTTCAGTTGCTCGGGTGCGTTGTGAACCTATTCCTCTGGGTGAGGAGAGAGTGTTGATAGTTGAATTCGAGAATGAGTTTGGGACAGGACGTAGGACAGTGCTCCGCACCAGTATAAAAATTCCGGATGTCATTTTTGTTTACTGCATTACTTATCTGTGATATCTTATATTATTTGTTTGCATAACTATTGTATAAGATAAGTTAGATTATCATATTCACTTCTGCATGTTCCATATAAGTCCATACTACTCTAAGTCCCTTGACTGTGTCTTTCAATTGGTATCAAAGCAGGACATCATTTTAACCTTACAACCATTATTCGATATTCATTTAATATGGAAAATAACACTATCACTACCACAAACAATGGATTCACAAAAGGCCAATCAACAGCACGACCTCCATTTTTCAATGGCATGAACTATAGTTATTGGGCTACACGTATGAGTATTTGTACGCAAGCTAATGGTTTTGATGCTTGGAATATCACTCAAAAAGAATATCCACAACCTATTACAAAGTATACTGAATGGTCAACTAGTGAAAAAGTAGAAGCTACCGCTGATGCTAAAGCCATGAATATGTTGCATTGTGCCTTAGATAGAAATGAGTTTAACCGAGTTTGTATGTGCAATACTACATATAAAATTTGGCGAACACTCAAAGTCACACACGTAGGAATAGCAAGGTTAAACAAAGCACGATATTCATGCTCAAAAGTCAGTTTCAGAATTTTAAATGGAATGAAAATGAGTCTGTCAATGATATGTACTCACGGTTTCAAAATATTTACCATTCATTATTAGGCTTAGGTGAAAAATATACCCATTTTTATATAGTATCAAAAATCCTATATTCTTTGACGGATGAATGGGAAAGAAAGGTTTTGGCTATCGAAGAAGCTAATGATCTTTCAACTATAAAACCCGAAGAGTTGATAGAAAATCTAATGTCATATGAAGTGAATTTGCAGGCTAAAAAAGTTCACGCTCAAGATAAAAAGAATTTAGCTTTCCATGCAGAAAAAGATGAACTAGATTCAGACGAAGAGGACGTAGCTTTCACTGCCAAAAATTTCTGAAATATAAGAAGGGAAACAAGAAAGATATGAAGAAGAATCCTACAAAAGAGTGTAATAAGGCGGATCCATCCTTAGTTGAATGCTACAATTGTCACGAAATGGGGCATTATCAAGTAAACTGTCCAGAATTGAAGAAAAATCGCAACAAAAAGGAGAAATCAAAGAGGCAAGCTTTTTTAGTAACTTGGGATGATTAAGATTCTTCATCGTATGAAAGTGATAGTGAAAGCGATAATGAACAAGCTAATGTGTGCCTTATGGCAAAAGAAACCGAGGTTAGTTATTTTACTTTCGAAGATATGGTAGAAATAAATACTGAAATGCTAGAATCTAGAAATAATTATAAAAGAAAATTTAAACAAGCAAATGAAGATAAGAAAAAAGCAAAATTTAAAAGAGATTTTCTGAAAGATGAAAAAGAGATATTATACAATGAAATAAGAAATTTACAAGAATCTCTATCTAATGCAAACTCTCAACTTTCCTTATTGAGTTAAGAAATTGAAACTCAAAAAGAAAAGAATAATCTACTTATTTCTGAAAATCAAGATTTAAGTACTTGGATTAAAATTATAGAATTATATAATTCTAGTCTTAAGATAAAACTCGATGATATTTCTAAAAATATCATTTCAATAAAGGTAGAGAGAATTTATCCAAATTTTTAGAAAATTCTCAACCTACATCCAGTAAGAAGGCATCAGAGTATGTACAGAAAAATAGTACCAAGAAAAATTCTAAACCTAGCAAACCAGTAATTCCTAGTATAAAGAAACCAGATTTTGTTTTCAAAGAAAAAGATTACTAAAAATATTAGTATATGGGTTCCTAAAAAATAATAATTATCTGATTATGAATAAATATATTTAAAATTTCTTAGAAAATGTACATAATAATATTAATTATATTTTTAAAAGGGACATTGAACCCTCATGGGTTTGGTTTCCTAAGATCTGACTCTTAGGTCCTAACAGAGGAAGTGGGTACCAACGTATTATATATTTTTTGCAGGTCCCACTCAAAAATGGAGGAAAATAGATACTCGACAATGGTTGCTCGAAACATATGATAGGAGACAAGAAAATACTAACTAATATTATCTACTCTAAAGGAGGAACTGTCACATTTGGAGATAATTCCAAAGGATGTACCATAGGCAAAGGGGATGTGAGCAAGTATGGTATATCTAATTTACCTCTTATTTCTGATGTATTACTAGTTAAATATTTAAAACATAATTTATCGAGTATTAGTCAACTATGCGATATTGGTTTTAAAATATCGTTTTCCGAACATAAATGTAGTATACTTGATTTAAACCAAAATCTTATTTACGAAGGAAACAGAGATAAAAATATTTATATTTTAAATATGATAGTTAATAATAATTCAAGTACGTGTTTACTAGCCAAAGACAATGATCCCTGGTTATGGGACAAAAGTTTTTATCATATTAATTTTGAAACCATAAATAAGATTTCTAAGAACGAACTTGTAAGAGGTTTACCCAAAATTAAAGTTAAATCAAAAAACTTACGTGACGCATGCCAATTTGGGAAATTAACAAAATCTTCCTTTAAATCTAAAAAGGTTATTTCAACATTACAACCACTTGAATTATTATATATTGATTTATTTGGACCAACTCAAATACAGTCAATAAATCACAGTAGATATGCATTTGTAATAGTTGATGATTTTTTAAGATACACCTGGACGATATTTTAGAGAAATAGAAGTGATACTTTTGATAAATTTAAATTATTTGTATAACAAATTCAAAACTTAACAAGTTTAAAAATATAAAACATAAGAAGTGATCATGGAGGAGATTTTGAATATAAAAAGTTTGATTTATACTATAAGAAGAAAGGAATTTTTCACAATTTCTCATTTCCTAAAACCCCATATCAAAATGAAATTATAGAACGGAAAAATCGAATATTACAGGAATTCGCTAGAACATTGTTGAATGGAAGCTCGTTACCAAAACATTTCTGGGTAGAAGCAGTTGCAACAGTATGTTACGTTTTGAATCGTGTTTCTATTCGACCACTTACGAAAAATACTCCATATGAACTTTTTAATGGGAAAAAACCAAACATTTCATATTTTAAGGTTTTTGGTTCAAAGTGTTTTATTTTAAATACTAAAGATAAGCCTGGAAAATTCGTTTCAAAATTCGATGAAGGTATATTTCTAGGACATTCCGAACAAAGCAAAGCTTATCGGATTTATAATAAAAGAAAAATAGAAGAATCACTTCATATGTCTTTTGATGAATATTTTATTCAAAATTCTTTTAATTTAGAAACGAAGATATTATAACTTATAGAGAAGATGAAAACATTGTTCATAATAACATAAATGAGAATACAGCTGAAACTCAATATATTTCCAATAATAACAACCAAACTGTAAATACTAATGAAGTTAGATCTCCTCCAAGAATACTAAGAGATCATCCAACTTAGAATATTACTGGTGAAATAAAATCAAATGTAAGAACAAGAAGCCAGTTAAATTTAGTAAGTAATGTTGCCTTCTTATCAAATATTGAACCCAAGAATCCAAAAGAAGCTTCTACAGACAAAAATTGGATAATTGCTATGCAAGAAGAATTAAATCACTTCGAAAGCAATGAAGTTTGGGAGTTAGTTCCAAGGCCAAGTGATCAAACTATCAGTGATACAAAATGGGTTTACAAATAAAGCAGATGAATTAGATAATATAAATAGAAACAAAGCTATTCTTGTAGATTAAGGTTATAATCAGGAGGAAGGTATAGACTATGAAGAAACTTTTTCTCCTGTCGCTAGACTAGAAGCAATTCGAATCTTGTTAGCGTATGCGTGTTATCACAATTTTAAATTATATCAAATGAATGTAAAAAGTGCTTTCTTAAATGGTTATACAAAAGAAAGAGTATATGTCGAACAACCACCGTTATTCGTACATGAAAAATATCCTGACCATGTTTTCAAATTGGAAAAGGCATTATATGGTTTAAAACAAGCACCTCATGCTTGGTATGAGCATCTTAAAAATTATTTAATAAATTCGGGATTTCAAATTGGAAAGGTTGATCAAACACTTTTTATAAAACGAGATAATAAAGATTTTTTAATAGTTCAAGTTGATGTAGATGACATTATATTTGGTTCAACTAATGAAAAATTATGTCAGGAATTCTCCAAAATAACGACTAGCGAATTTGAAACGTCTCATATGGGAGAACTGGCGTATTTTCTTGATTTACAAATTGAACAACTTTCAAATGGAATTTTCGTAAATCAAGAATAATACTGCAATAATTTAATAAAAAGTTTTGGCATGGAAAACATGTCAAGTAAACCGAACCTATGAGCACAATAACACATCTTGAAAAGGACAAAAATGGTAAAAGTGTCGATCAAAAATTGTTTCGTAGTATGATAGATTCTCTCTTATATTTAACAGCTAGTAGACAGGATATTATGACGAGTGTTTGTTTTTGTGCTCGATTTCAAGCCAATAAAAAAGAATCAGATTTACGGGCAATAAAATATATATTGCTTTATCTTAGCAACACGAAAGATTTTGAACTTTTCTGTAACGACCCGCATTCTACGTATCGGAGGATTGTAGAATATTTATTTTATTCTTATACGAAGTCATATGGTCATGTAACTTTAGGAAACGAATATTGGGGTCATTTCCCACATTCACGATTTTGCCAAATTTTAAATGACCGTTGTGCCCCTAGCGAATCGTGTTTCGCCTATAACTTTTGACTAGTGAGGAGTTTTGACCTGAAACCACTTCCATCAGATTCAGATGATGGTTTCTCATTCGAGTGGTCACATTAATCAAACGGACTTACCGTTTGGGACATATGGCTGAAATAAGATTTGAAGATGGAAAAACAGCCTAATCGGGCTTAATAGGGTGATTAACAGTTAGACCCTTAACACATTTCGGGATTAGGGTTATGGGAGGGCTGAAAGGAGTTGGAGAATCATCTCCTTTCATTTTTCTAGCCGCCACAAACATTTCCCTAACCCTAGTAATGACCTCCATCTTCCAAATCTCTCTTTAATCACTTTCTAATCACATATTAAGAAAATCTACATCAAATCAAGGAGGATTAGCATCAAATTCGAGGTAGAGATGCTGCACTACATAGGAATACGAGCCAAATCAGTAAAAATTTCAGATCTTTCATTTATTTGTGGCTAAGGTGAGTGATTAACATGTTTATTCACTAATTATGGCCAATTAGGGGTGGTTAGTGATAATTAGCGAAATTATAACTTAGAAAAATATGGGAAACATGCATAAATTCTGAAATAATATTTTATGTCACTAGTATAAATTTGGGTTAATTTGGATTAAGTTTGCAAATCTTATTGTTAGAAATGGGTAAACATGGTTAAGGGAAAAATCATGGATTTTGGGTATGTTTGATCTAAAATAACCAATATGCTCGATGTTTTGATCTTTTTGAT